>OZ038495.1:66753902-66898902 GCA_964036315.1 Acanthosepion esculentum
GCAAATATTTAATTTGTCATTTTGATTAATATACACTCTTTAGCTAAACAGTGCGATATAAAATTAGTAAAGTTTAGCCAACAATAATACTATTGATACTTTAATTCCAGTGCTGGGTAGGTGAAGTTTAACAGTTTTTAATCAAGTCACCCCCACACAAGGCAATAAAGCCACTGAGTCACAAGGGGTTACTGAGTATCAGAGAATATGAAAAAAATTATCATATAGATAGGACAATAAAAGAACATGAATTAAGAAGACAGAAAATAATGATTGACACTGCATTTAAATTTTTGAAGATCAAATTGACTATGAAGCAAGAAGCTGGAAGAGAGCTCCACCAGCAAGATAGAAGAAACAGTTAGCATAGTTACATCTAGCCATTTCAACTGTAAAATCATGAGACTTTGTCAAGGTGCAAAATAGTGATTTACTAAGTGAAGCTTAGATGTGACACAAGGCCAAAGAGCACCCACTGAGGATCAAACTCACTACTCAGTCATAATTGATCAAGCGAGACAACCTTACTAATCATCACACCATGCTGAAGTGTCAAATAGACAAAAATACCTCCTGCATATCCCTCCCAAAATTCCTCCCACATTAGCTAGATGGCGACACCATGTTTTACCATTATGTGAGAGGTATTTTTTTTAATCATTTCACCCCAAGCAAAGCAATAAAACCACTAAGACAGGAGTTACTGAGTGTTAGAGAATACTAGGGGGAAAAAAACACTATTAAGGAGACAGAATAATAAAAAAAACATGAATGAAGAAGATAATTGATAACGATTGACATTGCATTTAACTTTTTGAAGATCAAAGTCGACTGGGAAGCAAGAAGTTGAAAGAGAGTTCCACAAGCGAGAAGTGTGATAGAAGAAAGTGTTAGCATTGAACTTAGTTGCATCTAGCCATTTCAACTATAAATGAGAGATCTTTTCAGCAATGTAGTAGCCGTGCACAAAAACTAAGGTATGTTACCTGAATTTATTTTTAACTGTCACATATGATTAGTACTTAGAATGAGACATTTGTCATTGCCCTGATTCCCCAAAATAGAAAATACTTATGAAACAGTCTAATAATTTCTACCAAGCTGACATGAAAGGATCTGTGTCAAGTTGTGTGCTTTTCACCAGCAATAGAGATATGTGACTTTCTTCAGTGTAAAATCTTATAAACTTCTAATACAACAGAATGCAAAACTAACAATATACTGTATAAAGCAGTCAAACACTAAACTGTAAGGATAGCATGTTCCCTTTAGTGTTTAAAAGAAAGCAACCTGATGAGGAATTTAAAAACATTCCTTCAGGACATTGGCGATCATGGCCCTCCAAAATTCCCTGTCCTTTGTAATGCTTAATAAATTTTCCCTTTTGGTTATCCCTCTTAAACCTTGCTTTGTCATCCATTTAATCAAGCTCGTTAGGTAGGTTTTGCATTGTTTTCCCCTGTCCCTCTTGCATTCAATCTGCCATGTGAGTATCAAATTTTCCAAGCTCTCTTTTCTCAATATGTGCACAGATAATTCCAGTTGTTTCTTTTTAATGTTGAGCATAAGTGTTCATTTTGTTTTCATTTTCACTAAAACCTCCTCGTTGCTCACATGTTCAGTTTATGATATTCACAGCATCCTTCTGTAGAATCGCATTTCTGTTGCTTCAAGTCTCTTCTTCATCTTTGAGGAGATTGTCCAGCATTCACTGAAATATCAGAGGACTGATATTATATAAGAGTTCAGTACTCTTTTCTTTGTTTCTTACAAACTTTTTAACTCTGGCTTGTAATAGGCTTATTTATTTTTAGTGTTGGAGAATCATTATAATCATCGATCAGAAATGGATGTCAACAATCATTCTCAGAAAGATCAAAGGTTAAAAGCCTGTAGATATAGTCAAGCCAATAAAAGGCAGATTCCAATAAAGAGTAAACATAAAATTCAGAAGATGATCAATTAAAACGTGTAGCTTTACAATTTCAACAACTAGCATCAGGCACGTACCTACACCAACGTAGAACCTGTGTGTGATGCAAGTTTTAAAGCTACAGTAATAAAGCCAATATCTGAGAACAGATATTATTAGCAGAGAAGGAAATTGTTTCCATGTCTGCCTTCATAAATGTGCTGTTATTATTTGATTAGGATTATGTATTGTTCTAGAAATGTGACTATTTCTATTTTCTCTTCTCAGCAAAGGTTATAATTTTTGAGTTGTTATATGTATATGCTTGGAGTAGTAGAATGGATTATATATATATATATATATATATATATATATTTAAAAAGTGAACATTGAAGACAATACTCAGAGGCAACAGGTGGTTTCCAGCTAGACGAAACCATCAGGCCACGTATTGGGTTTCTTCTCAATTATTTATATATATGGATCAGTGGTGCATTGTTGGTAAACAGATCACTCCCACCAAAATAACCATTAGTATGGACTACCAACAATGCACAACTGATCCATATATGTAAACAGTCGAGAAAAAACGTGGCCTGATGATTGTGTCTAGCATGAAACAGCCTGTCACTTCTGAGTGTTGACTTCACTGTTTGCTTTTATATTTACATACGGTCTATCTCTGATATGGTGCACTTTATCCCATAAATATAGCATACCTTAAAATTAATATATATATATATATATATATATATATATATATATATATATATATATACATACATACACACACACACTTCAGAGTAGTTGGATATATATATATATATATATATTTGTGTCATCCACAGACATGCTGTTTCACAGCTCATCAGTGTGGCTAAACGTCCGGTTGCCTCTAGATTGATGTCAGTCGGAACTTCCACCACTAAGCCGTCGGCGCACGGCAGGGATGAAGATGGATTACCAATGGGATTGGCCATAAGTGAAGTGGTTGTATGTATCTTATCATTCAAATGTAGTGTCAAGTGTCACACCACAAACTCGCTTTCATGATGCGTGACACTACATTTGAATGATAACTTTAACATTTTTAGGCATTTAAAACAACATGCCTAGCCACATACACAATTCCAGAAAATCCTTCTGGAAAACACAACTATACTTAAAAAATGAAAACAATAAACAAAAACTAAAAATTCTTGAAGTTATATACATGAAACAGTTGAAACATAACCTGAACAAAATAAACTATGATATCTCCACAAATAGTCTTAAATGCCTATAATTGGTAACAGAAGCTATTGGTTTATACCAACAGCTTCCCATACTTAATACTTCTCAAATTCACTCTTGCATGGTCATGTGAGACGTCATGAGCTGTGGTGCAATTTTCACTTCCAGCGTCTTATATGCATGAGTTTATCATTGCTTGGAAATCTTCCATGTAAACAGACTATCATCACTTTCTTGTCCGTGTATTGCTTAATATATTTTACTGTAATTATCATCTTTGATAATGGCTTATGTAAGCCGAAAGCTTAGATAGGATTAAAAAATATGTATCAATATTGTGATTTTCTTTCTTCGTTTAATGATAATGTTAATAAGCTTATCAGATGATATGAAAATAATTTACATAAAATAAATAGACAACACTTGTCTATATTATTTAATTAAACATGTATGAATAAAGAAATGCTGCCTAAATACACATAATATATAAATATATATATATATATATATATATATATATATATATATATATCATCACTTGACAGTAGTCAGGATCATCAAGCCAGTGAGAATGATCTTCTCTTTAGCTGTATAGTATATGCTATGCCAGGGCTATATACAGTTTGGAATTCAGAGTTGTTCCTTCTCCTAGACCAGTTGCCACCCAAGACTACAGAACCCAGTCTGTTCTGCTATTTACCCATACCTGGGCAGGGAGAAGAGGAGGATTTATACCTTTTCCAAGGGTATTAGCATGTAAGTGAATGTAATGGATCTGACTGGAATTCGAATTCAGCTCTCCAATTTCTCAATCCAAGCTGCTATCCATTACTCCACTATGCCTATATACAGTCTCTTCGAAACGTATTGGAATGAAAAGGCCAATTCCTTTTTTTTTTGTTCACTGAAGACATTTGGGTTTAAGATCAAAAGATGAATATGAGACAAAAGTTCAGAATTTTAGGTTTTATTTTCTGTTATTTATATTAATAATCAACAATAAAATGTCAAAAGTTTGTTTACCATTTAACTCTACCTGAGGCAATTTATTCTGAAATTGTGAAAACCAGGATGTGGGTAGCTTTTTTGCCAAACAATTTTAAAATGCCATAAAGCACCAAATAATGGTCTACATTATTTAAAATTTGACAAGATTCTCTTACTGTTTATCTTTTACTTTAAATGTTCCACTTACCATTTTATCTGCAGAAAACCATGGTAAAAATATGAGTTTGAAATCTATTGAATATTTATTGATATATTGAATATTTTTCCATAGTTATCTACTGAGCACTGTTTTAGTGAAAGTTCCACTGGTCTTAAAATATGCTAAATTGTAGGAAATTTTTGTGTATTTTGATATGTGTCTTTGAGTCATATAATTATTATAGTTGCTTCTAAAAAGTTTTCAATTAAAATCAAACAGAAAACTGCCTCATCACTTTTTACTGTTATTACAAACATGCTGAGTGAACGGATATAATTATGGTTAGCTAAAGAAGAATTTCATTGTATTCTGTCTAACATGCAGCCAAAAGAATTTTGTAGTTATTTCAAAAGAGTTGCCTTACTTGTGTCAGTGCCAAAATGAATAAATAAACTTGGGAAGAAAAAATGTTTTCAGAAAAGAAATAACATTTTTTGTGAATCTCTGGGTGAAGAAATCAGAATCCATATGAATACAATATTGAATTCTATGTGAGAAAAAAAAAATATATTTGCAAATATCAAACAAATGTATCTTTGTTTTTTATTGTTCTCTGAGACATTGTGGTACTTTTTTTCATGGATGGAATCCAAACTCTCCAAGAAGGCCAGAATATTAACAAATGAATAATAGGAGAAGCTGAAGAAAGAAAATAAGAAATTTACATGAATCAATATTGATATAATTTTATCAAACTCAACCTGTTTATGTATATAAAAACTATATAAACATATGAGTGCATGATACATGCACACACACAAATATATATATGTGTGTGTGTGTATGTTTAAAGTGGTAATAAGAAATTCCTGGCCCAACAAATATAGAATTCCAAAATAACTTTGATTAGTAGGCTAGATTTTAGGAAGTGGATAAGGTAAATAATTTCTGTGCATATCCCTTTTATATAGAGTGTTCCAATAACTTGGACCGATTTTAATGTGAATTAAGTTTAAGCATCTAATAATTTTTTTCTTTTTCTTTCAGATTTGGCAGACATTTGGGTGATATTATTTTTCACACATAATTGTCATGATTTAAATAACATGATCCGATAAAAAAATAAATAAATTTTTGCCAATAACACTGATTTATTTACTGTTGACATTGAACCGTCTTTATGAAACACCCTTTTATTTATATATATATATATATATATAGTTATGATTTTGCAACATACAAAGATATGAACCTCAGGTTCAAAGAAAGAAAAAGGTGAGGTTTGCTCAGATAGGTACACATGAACAAGTACCAACAAACGACACACACAAGATTAACATTTGTAAATAAATTTTATATAACAAAATATGGGACAAGTATGGAATGACTGATGTACAATTAATAAACGAACGCTTAACTCATATAGGATGTCAGGTCAAATGTTTGTGTTTCAGGAATTGGGATTTTGATAGTTCATAATGACAGATAAAGTTACTGTAAAATGTTCACAGAAGCTGGTTGTTCTTTCTTCTGCAATGTGAAATGTAAGATTCCAGAATAATATTTGTATTCTGTTTCCGCTTGGTTAAATAGTCAAATAGATCCAAAATGTCAGGGATGAAATTTCCTTATTCTTTACAGAACATTAATGGAATAGGTTACATGATGAGGGTTTATTTTTCCTGCAAGCTGTTGTCACCAGAGGTCATTGGGAAACTAAAGTTACAATACTAAAATTCCACTTTGTGATGTATGTCACATAAGCATATGTGATCAATTCTTACTCACTTTCTTAGGAGGTGATTCTGTTTGTTGTCAGGCGACCCCAAGTTCTTTTCCTGACCTATTTGACCAATGTATATTAATAAGAAATAATGGTGGATATATTTAATATATATATATATATATATATTTAAATAATAACATGAACATTTTCTATAAAAATCAAATGCATGCTAACTATAAGAAAGATGGATCTTCCCTTAGAAACATTATAAAGAAATATATTACTCCATTCAGCAAAAACAAGAAAATTAAATTAATTATCTACTATAAAAAAATTAAGATTGTAATAAATAATAATTCACCTGCAAGATCCAAATTACAGAGAATCAATATTATTTACAAATTCACATGTCCCTTAAGGAACTGTGTGCCTGATCAATACAAATTTGTAAATAATTATATTGGATATACAACAGCATGCCTAACAAGAAGATTCACATTCTATTTCTCAGATAAAGTGCTCAATTAGGTCAAATTTAAATACACATGGAGACCTACCAAACTCTATCTACAGCATACTCATTGATAATAGAAATATAATAGCCTCATCCACATATAAAAAGAAGGCTAAAAATAATGGGTGCATTGATAATAAAAAAAACACTCAATAATATCAACTATGAATATGGCCAAAATGTGTTGGCCATGTTTGGAAAATAAACCATTCCTATAAATCTAGATACATACATAAAACAATCTATACATTCAGTTTAAAGGAAAAATAAAATTTATTCTTGATAATGGCTAAAATTATAGCTGAAAGCACTCAGACATACAAAAAATTTGGACAGATTCTATATAATTTACATTCAGAAAAAAATAAAATTATGAGAACGCATGAGACATTAAATAAAAAACCTAACCACAGTAACACTTAGTGTTTTTAATGAAAAAAAAAAAAAATATATATATATATATATATATATATATGAGTTATATTTAAGAACCGGTATTCATCTGAACAACTTTTGTTGAATTCAGCTGAAAAGGCCGGTTTAAATTTCATTACATTTTCCCAATTTGAAATAAGATACTCTATATTGAGATTGAAACTGTGGATAAACTGTTTGAATTTCATGTTTCTTTGTTAAAGTACATATAACTGTCTCAGGTATTATGAAGAACTGGGTAATACTAAAATATTATACAGTACTCACTGCAAGGAAAGACTTGAAGCTATGGTAATATAATAAGAAACAATGCAAATTAAATATCTCTCACCATAGGAAACAGTATTTTGAAGTGTGTATAATGCCTTAATATGCATACAAAATAATAATAATTATATTTGATACAGGCTTTTCCAGTATGGTCACCCTCACTTTAACTGTTACACATGACATCACTTTGGACTGATTCAAATTCCACTCTGTAAAAATGCCAAGATGATAGCCTACCACACTGACAAGATCCAGTAATTGATAACGGCTGAGACAGTCATCTTCTGGATTGATTGATTGATTCATTTTTTTTACAGCTTATCAACCTTTTGTATTGTTTTTAGAATAACAAGAAATTTTCCAGATACACATCTTACTCTTTAGCCCATAACTGGTGGGAGTTAATGAATTAATGTCTTTCCCCACTTGTGCATAAGTGAATGTAACAAACTCTAGATTTCGAACTTTACTATCTGATTTTGCATTCTGAGCTACAATCTATTATATCACCCACACATCTATCTTCTTGCGGAAGACTGATTGAGTGTTTTTTACAGCTTTGCAGCTTATTTAAAGCCAGAAAATATTATTTGTAAGGATTTTTTTTTTCAGTTGGTTGGTTATTTTTGTTTAGTGGCATACCAATCTCTTTGGGTTATATAATACCGAAATGTACACAATTTTTTTTGTTGAGATAATAATGCTAAATTGATGCAAGTCTTACTAATTAACCCATAACTGGGGGAGAGACAAGTTGGATCCATACATTTCCCAAGAGTATTTGCACATAAGTGAATATAACAAACCTAATGGGAATTGGAACTCAGCTCTCTGATTAAAAATTCCAAGCCATTATCCATTACACCAAGCTTACTAGTATTCTTAAGCAGTCACTCATCAAGGTACTGACTAGGTTCGATGTTGCTTAACTTTGGTGATTGTGTTGGAACTGGTGTTTCAATGTTATTAGCCTCTTCTTGGAGAGATAAACACACCCACATATTTATGTACCATTGAAGAAACAAGATTACAATATACAATTTGAGAATCTCAAACTTTGTTATGCTATGACGTTAAACAAAAAAAAATGATAATAAATTAACTGAAAGTTCTTAACTTCCTTACATCTCCAAAAAGCCTAGCATTCTTTTATTGTTCTTACAATGACTTTTTGTCAGTAGTCACTATTTTTATCTGTTGCACCTGCTTCAGTAATATTTCTAGACGGTGTACAAACATTAAACATACATTTATCAAACAGAGAAATGTAATAAACTAGCACCCAACATTCATAAGGAGATGAAAAGATTCTGTTAGCCACAAGATGTTTCTTAATATTGCCAATTGTTTTTTGACAATACATTTGCAAATCCAAGTAAAAAATACAGTTAGAATTTTTCATGCATTTACTGAGAGATACATATTTAATATTAAAATTCAAGTCTTAGTACAAAGAATATTTAAAATATTATATGGAAAATTCACAAAAATTATTTCTATTTTTATTACAAACTGGTTCATTTCAAGAATTAAATATCAGACTCTTGGTTAATTTTATTTTAAAAGCAGATAAAAAAGAATATTGGCTTCATGGAACTGAATAATTTTTAATACTAAATTTCACCTAATGCAAGTCTTGAGAACCACTCAAGATAGAGTCAAAATAGTAATGATTAATGAGTTGTGTGATATGAATGGAAGAGGAAAGGAAGTTAAAATTATGAGGATAACAAGGAAAGATAATTATTGACCCTTGACTTGAAAAGGTCAAGATTGAAGTGTTTAAAAAGTCTCTTCCATAAAGTGGTAGTTCTTGGGAGAAAAATGACTGAGTGGAATTTCTTCCTACATTTGGAACACTTAAGAAATGAGGGTGGTTTCAGTTCATGGGAGTAACATGGCATGCCCTAGCAATAAAGGCCTGAACTTTCAACATTCGCCATGGAAATAGTGATAGTGAGAGACTTGCAACATTAAATCTGCAGGAAAGAGATTGAAAGGTGGACAAAAATAAGTCCTCCCCGACTAGACAGTGTAAACGAATCTGAATTCTATCAAGGCTGGAAAGTGAGGATTAAACAGCTCCAGCCCATATATGGCAATAATACTCCATTTTTTGGTCTAATCTGATGTTTGCTCGGCAGAAGTAGTGTGGTACTTTCTGGAGCTGACCATTTTCTCAACAATTTTAGCAATGGATTGTATACATTGTTTCATTTGACATCTGGAGTGAATTTCAGATTCAGCAGATATTCAATGCATGAAATTCAGAGTGAAACTATTCACTGTGACTGAAGAAAACTCATGATCAGTGATGATGAAACAATACTAGTTGTGTTTTTGAGCCAGTTGAGCTGTTAGAGCTAGGTCAGAGGAAAGATCAGCAGCCAGGCTCTGATCATATTGGTTTTTGGAAGAGCATCCATTAAAGTGGCATCATCTGCATAAATGTTTACTAATGATCTGAGAATGTCTCTTGGCAGATCATTAATTAAAAGAAGAAAGGAGTGATGAGAGAGCCTTGTGAACATAAGCTTCAGAAAACTCAACATTTGCGACAAACTTCATGGACTTACCCGGGATAAAGGACTCCGTGATCATGAATAACTCTTCCAGAGATGCCATAACTGGAGAGTTTGTGTAGCAACATCCTATGCCATACTTTATTAAAAGCCTATGAGATATCTCAGTCAATCTCTCTTGTAATAAAGTGACTATCAAGTGCTTCAATTATTCTGTGTGTGATAACAGCTAAAATATCAGCAGTGGACCTAGAAGAGTGAAACCTATACTGTGTGTCACTCAGCAAGTCTATTTCTGGTAAGGTGATCAACTACTTCCTTGTTGATAACAGGCTCAAAGTGTTTGCTAATAACTCTAAGGTAGCTGAATAAATGAAAAGTAAAATACATAAGAATACATATGGGAAAAACACAATAATTACAATATAAACGCATTTGGTTTTTGCTGGCCATCAACAGAGTAAGTACTCATTGGAAGCTGGATGATACAAAGAGTTAATGTTTAACAGTTTAGCACCAGCATTTTTTCAGAAACAGCAAAGTCAAGAGTGAAAATAAATTGATAACAAGTTGGGTGCTTTAATGTCATAACTGCTGGAAGGAATAGGTACAAAGATGAGTTTACAAAATTCAGATAATTAATGATTTCCCTGATGACAATTTTGAGTGGTAAATATGCCAAAAGGGATGCCATTTTTTGAGCCATTAAGCCCAAATATACTGACACATTTCAAACACTTAATCACTGAGCAACTAAATGTGTCTCCAATTGGTTAATGCTGTATTTCAATACAAAGCATTACTACCTGTCAAAGAGTCCACTAAAAGTACTAGTAGTTGTAGATTACCAAAACTATATCTCATAACCAGCAAACCAAGGAGATTTAATTTGATATCATTTGAAAGAGAAATAAATTGACTTTTTTATAAAATCAAATTGTAATAGTTCATTTTCAATGACTTTTGAGATATATATATCTATATATATATATATATATATATATATATATATATATATATATATATATATAAATTTAATTGTACTAATATCAAATTGTAGAATAACTGCCATAGTTAAATGTAAATAGCAGAAATACCCAACAAACAGAATTGACAAAGTTGGCAATAAACAATAACAATAAAAGAACAAGAAAGAAATAATATAAAGCAAGCAAACAATATTTGCAAAGGCAAAGCAACTGTAATAAGGTAAGAAGTTCCTAAATTAAGAATTGGAGTTGACATACAAGAGCAAAATCAGATAAATGAATATAGCATTCTGACTACAAGACAAAACAGAACGGTACTGAGTCAGATGAAACTGAGAAGTAGATCTTATTGGCTAGGTTGGCATGTTGGGATTTCTTACTAGAAATCCGAATATGCATGTGTGTGGTTTTGCTTATGATATTCAGATTTTTCCAGAAATTAATCAGGACTCCAGGGATTTGACAAGGGAAATTTCTTATGGGCTGATAGTGTTAATGGTTTGAACCTGTAAGGGGTTAAATGGCCTCAATTCAACCCATTACAAATTGCTAACAATAAGAATAACATTCAACAAGAAATGCTGCTTAAGTAAAAGGAATTTATATCTGCATAACAACAATTGTATAAAAAAGGAATTCAGTTATGTTTGAAATGCTGAAATTTATTTGTCCTTGGAATTCTGAGTGAGGAAAATGTTCCTGTTAATGAACTGTGAAGTGTATTAAAAAGTGTGTGAGTTTAGTGAACTTTTGTAAGATGTAGTCTTACTTGTAAGAGAATTAAACAGTTTGTTACTCTCAATGTTATATTAAGTGTTTCTGTAGTTGAAAGTTCAATGTTTAAATATAGCAGGAGTTATTTAGTTTAGTTAGTTAGTTCGAACTGCTTAAGGCTTTCAAAGAAAACTTGTTGAGTGAGAGAAAATTGAATTCTTCACTTAAAAATTAAGAAGTTGTACTTGATATTAAAAATGTAGTTTTTTAGTTTAACACTTCGAGTTGAAAATCAGCATAAATATATTGAAGTGTCTTGCCATTCAAATTCGTTCACCAAAGACGGATGAGACCGGTTGAGATGAAGTGACGAAAGTCACATGTGCTCAGGCAGCATGCAGTTTGCGGATGAAAATCTCACTTTTAGAAGTTGATAAGTTTCTGTGTCTTTGTAGAAAACGATTCAGGTTGAAAGAGTGAATATTCATAGATGTTCATAAAAGGTGTGCGATGTTCATACATACATATGTGCATGTCATGGCATTTCATAGCACTTTACCCCAAAGGGCCAAACACGCCCTCTATACTGAACTATATTGCTATGGGTCTGAGAAGACATAAAAGAGGAAGGGTGAAGATGTGTTCAAATATTTATAAGTAATGTGAATCACATGATAGGCTCATGAACACATAACCAGATTTTGGTGGTAAATTGACTCTGAACACTTGTGCATAGGCATTGTAATGTTTTTCACATACGTTAGCCAATCAGAAGTTGAAGAATTATTCAAGGCTTGTGTGATCCACTTTGGTGTTTAGTTTGTACAAAAATTGCTGTCAAAAAATGCTAAAAACCAAATGTCTAAAGGATGCAAAAAGTTGAATGGTTTTCAGCCAACAGATTTCTACATATGCCATGCAAATCAACTGTCTTAGAGTTTAAGAGCATACAAGTTATCTCATTATGTATAAAAAATCAAAACAATGTCTTTTGGTTTTGGAAGCATCATTGATTACTGTATTTAATGAAAGAGAAGATTCATTGGGGAAAATATGGTGGGAAAACTTATGAAATTACTCAATGGAAAATGCAGCTCCATACAGAATGCACACAGGTTTGTCATCATTGTACAAACCAAAATTTCAGCAACTTATAAATCAAGATATACCAATTTCCAGAACTGATTAATGGTTCATATCCCAAGGGAAAAAAAGTGTGAACAAGCAGTAGGATTTCTGAGACACAATCAAGTTGCAGCAATAAATAGAAAATTTCTATTCTGGCAGCTTCTTTCCAAGAACTACTACATTTTGAAACTGACTCCCAGGAGGATGCTTCTTTTTTTATTTTTAAATCATTTCACCCCGAGCAAGGCAATAAAGCCACAATGGATTACTGAGAGTGAAAGAATCTGAGAAAAATCATTATTTTGGAGAAAAGACAACAAAAGAGGAATAATTAAGGAGACTGAAGATGTTGATTGACATCACATTTACATTTTTGAAGTTCAAACTTGACTGAAAAGTGAATTTCCATGGAAGTATAGTTACAAGGAAAATTTTTATAGAAAAGGCACAGGGAAGCTACATGACAGTAATCATAACAATATTAACTGCTTCATGTCTCGGATCAACTGTTATCTACTTTCAATTACCCAATTCAGTATCTCTCTACCGCAAGTGTTTCTTGGACTTTGTATTGGACAAACAATAGCAAAAAACAACATTGATTACTGCTAAAGCCTGACTATTAGTGAAGAACACTGACTACTGGCAGGGACTTACAATCATTTCATCAGGGGAGATTCAAGAAACACTGGTCCTCTATACATTAATATACTGTATATTAAATAATTGGTTAAAAGAAGAGCCTTCATCTCCCCACAAAATAGAAAGACTGATTTCTTTTCTGTCATTTTAAAGGAAGAAGGTGTCTGATATGATTTCAGAATATCAAATCGCATGACATTTCTTTTTATTTTATTTACTAAACAATCTGAAACTGATTCCAGAGAATCTGGCAACCTTTCCAATTCATATTTTCAAATTCTTGAGCCCTTCAACAATGAAATGTCATATTGATAATATCGTTTTGCCAATATGACAACTGAAAACATTTTATTCTGTTGTTAATCTTGTATTTTTGGTTCATCCTACTTACTGTTTAAACAAGATATATTCTTCTAGGTACCGTATCCCTTCAGTATGTTGGATATCATGGCTCTCCACAATTTCCTGTTTTTTGTAGCTGTTAATTAATATCTGTATTTTTGTAATCCCTCCTAAACCCTGTTCCACCATCCTTTTACTCAAGGTCACATTATGCATTGTTTTCATCTACGCCTCTTGCCTTCAATCTGTCCTGTAAGTATCAAATTTTCCAAGCCTTCTTTCCTCATCATGTGCCCTAGAAATTTCAAAGTTCTCTTCCTGATGTTTGTTTTTATGGATAATTTTCCTTTTTCTTTACATTTTCTCTAAAACTTTGTTGTTGCTCACATGTTCAGTCTATGGTACTCTCAGCATCCTTCTGTAGAACCACATTTCTGTTGCTTCAAGTCTCATCTTCATCTGTGAAGAGATTGTCCAGCATTCACTGCCATACAGAATGACTGATATTATGACAGTTCAGTACTCTTTTCTTTGATTTTAACAAAATTTTCTGTTTTTATTACTTTGCTTAGCTTTTGGAAGGCATCTTTCACTATCCTAATGTACCTTTGGATTTCAGTGTTGCACTTTCTGTCTTCTGTTAAAATACTTTCCAGATATTTAAATTCTTGTAATTGCTTGATTTTAGCATCCCCAATTTGTAATTTGAATGCTGATTTGTTTCCTTTTGCTAACAACTATCTTCTTGCAATTGAGATTTAGTCCTTTTTGTTTTCCTTCACTACCTTCTGTAAGAATTCTTGTAGTTTCCTTTCTACATCTGCTGTCAACATAATGTCATTTGATTATCTTTTGTTGTTAAGATTGTGGCCACCAATAATGAATCCTGGTAGGACTTCTAATTCTCTCCAAATGTACTAATTACTATCCCACCAAATTCATGATGGGCTGGGTAGTACAGACTTAGGGAACAGGGCAGGCAATAACTAAGCAATACTAAAAAGAACCAGATAAGATATCCACAAACATGGAGAGTAGAATGGGAACAATCTGCACCCAAAGATTAATTAAAGGATTCAATCTGAATGTCCTTAAGCTTACCTGAATTGAAAGGAACCTGAAGAAAGCTGGAGGGCACACAGCTGAAACGTTGTTATAACAACAACAAACAATCCAGATGTCAATGATGTAAATAGGAATAGAAGCCTACAATTTAATCTTTATTTACTGGATACATCTTGGAAGACATCTTCATGTTGAAATACAAAACTGATAAATTAGTTTTAGAAATTATAAATAATTATAATACCTAATCTTTATGAATTCCATAATATATAGGTAATGACGTTTTATCAGTTTAGAGTTGAGATGGTTATATGTAACTATAAGTTCTATGCTGACAGTTTCTTTTCTCACACTTCCTCCTTGTGAAACCCTATTCTAGCTCAATGGTTTCAAAAATTTAAATGCAATGTAAATTGTTATCTACTGTCTTTTGGTTACTCTTGTACTGTTCTTGGTCCTTAGAAATGTTTCCACACCCAGTAACCCCTTGCATCTTAATGACTTTATTGCCTTGCTTGGGGCAAATTCAGCTAAAAAGAAAATCAATTAGTAACTGAATATAATCTTTAGTTATTTTTTTTTCATATGGCTTGGTTCATTTGTTCTTGAATGGGTGTATGAAAGAGAGAGAAAACTGTATATTTGAGTTATAAATATTTCCTTATACTAACACAATATACAGATAAATTTAGTTCGCAAGATTTTATTTTAAACAACTTTGTTCTAATTCTGAACATGACAGGTTTTAAAAGTATGTGCATTCACTGGCTCGTCTAAAATATAAAACTTTAACAAAGTTAACAATTGTCTCCAACATAAAATTCAGAGCACCTGCAGAGAAAATATCTCTTAAGTAAGAACACTTAAGATGATTTCATCTTAACTTTTCATGTTGAAAAATTTAAAGGCAAATATAAAAACAAGCAAAGAAATATGGAGATTGTTTTGTTGTAATTTTTTTAACCAGTAAATCCTCTTTTGTTTTACTGTTTGAAATACCACTGTTTAAAAGTTTTTACATTTCTTGAGTTCCTTGTTGAATATCGAAGCATTCTTATGGAAAATGGAGGAGATGAAAGAGCTGAATGATAGCAAATGAAAAAAGAAGAATGATTGATTCCAAATAAAAAAAATGTGTTCGAATTTCCTCATGAGAAAAACTGGTGTTGGAAATGAGATCCAATAACTGTTAGAAATGCAAACCTAAGGATATTGCTTCAGTAAAATGGTTTCAAGATTTGTATGAAACGAAATGGAAGGTGAATAAAATGTTTTAAGCATTCTTTCAGCTTAGCAAGAGATGAGACAAAAAAAAATGAAGAGAAAGAAAAGGCCTCATTTTCAATTGCTTCTCACTCAAGATGGATGACAAGAAATTTGTCTGTGTATATGTTTACACACTGAAACTTATAAGTACTTCCTTGAGATTCAAAAAAAGGTTCAACTTCTTTCTTAAATTAGCTCATCAACAGATGACAATTACAGCTCAACATTGTCAAGTATAAAATTAGACAGGAAGCATTCATTGACTGAACAGTGAGCTTTACTATCAGTTAAAATTTATGAACTGCTTATCTTAAATCAGTTTTTCAGGATAATAGGCTTGTCAAGTCTACTAAATTTTATTGCTCTTTCTAGTACTGCTGGGAGTTTCCTTCCAGACCTTTTCTCTAAGGTAATGTGGAAAGTGAACTTCTTGATTATATCATTATTTTCTCTACTAGTTATATGTGTGTTATATACTGTACCTATGAACACTAATGGCTATGTCCCAATCCTCATAAATACATTGGACACTATTGTAAGTGAGGGTAATATAATAAGTAGTCCACCACTAGCAGTAGTTTACCTACTTCATGCCTCTGGCGAGTATTGTATTTTACTGATGTTATAAAGATTACCATTTCATTTCAAACCTCCATTTTGGTTATTCTTCATTCAGAAAAATAGAGTGAGAAAAAGATAGATGGTTATTCCTCATTCAGTAACCCTTTCTAGGTTACAACATATATGAATATCTATTTTAGTTGATTGGGCAGATACCTAAAGAAGGCTGGAGAGAACAACAGTTAAAATGCTGTGACAACAATAACAAAGAGTCAAAGTGTAAAAGAGATTTTGAATTGTGATCTTTATTTAATTTATGGAGTCTATCACTCTCCTTATGTGATCCATGTCTAAGGATATCTCAATTGATTTGTTTTTTACAGCTTATCAACCATTTCATTAAAGTCAGAAAATATTTTTAGATTGTGAGTAAATTTATGATTTGGATGTACTAATGATTTCCAGATACACGTCTTACTAATTAACCTATAGCTGGGGAGAGAAGCGGTGGATTCATACCATTCTCAAGGGTATTTGCACATAAGTGAATATAACTGGAAGTGGAACACAGCTCTCTGATTTCCGGTTCCAAGCTATTATCTGTTACATCACCCACACATCTAAACTTACAGAACCTGGCATTCCTAAACAGTCACCCATCTAGATAGTGACCAAGATTGAGGTTGCTTAATTTTGGTGATCATCTGTGAACCAATTTGATATGGGTGTAAGCCTTTAAGTATGTCGTCTCTTTTTTTCATTTTTAAGAACGAGGCAGCATCAGGCAGGCAGTAAGATTAATATTTTTTAGGCTCCAAGTTATAGCTTCAAGATTGTACCATGGGACACAGCTGAGAGTATTGGTTCAGGAATTTAGTGGTATAGTCATTGTGAATGCAGTCTTTGGGTCAGTTAGTAAAGATTCAGATTCAGTGGAAACAATACTAAAAAAAAGGACACTTTGGTGGGGGTGAGCAATATAATAATAATACTATTAACATATTGCTAATGCCTAGTAAGTCATATTGGCTAGTAAATTACTGGAAGTTAATGCATTTAAAAGTGAGTAGAATTTTGTAAACAAGGTGCTCAATATTAAAAAGTAGCGCAACAAAAGATAACAGACAAATAAAAGCTCAAAAGACTTATCTTCTGATTCCAAGTTTTGCAGATAAATCGTTGAATATCACAACTTTGCTGGGCTGGTCATGCTGCAAGGATGAATGACAACAGAATACCTAAGGTCCTCATATATAGCCAGCTTGACAGTATACAAAAGATTGTTTGATGGACATGGCTCAGGTATAAAGAAAAGATAAGAGTAACCTCTCAACTGTCAATGTGCTTCATACTAACTTTGAGCAAGTTACCCTGGATAGAAATAACTGGAGCTAGTGTGCTAGTGTAGTATCAGAAATTTCAAAATCAGTCGTATTGACTGGCTAAGAGATGAAAGGCAACATTGAAAAGCATCAGCAAATATTCCTGTTGCTATGTGCCAGGATTCTCACTGTTGCACAATATGTGGACTTGTATGCAGGACAGTAGAGGGACTGAAGTGTGACATATGGCACAAATATAAAAACTGAATGAGGTTGGCAGATACTCATATGTCAAAACCACAGGTGAGCACATCATCATATATGCATGTTTGTGTGTAATTGCAAAAAGATATCTCCTATGATTACTTGCATTTAATGAAAACAAGGAAAATGCAAAAAATACCAAATTTTATATGTCACATATTCTATCTTTAAAGGACCTAAAATTAAGCATAGGGACTAATACTCAGAATTCTACGTTTCCTTGTTGAAAATTCATCAATACATACTCACCTTGCATTTGTCATTGTAGCAAGAGACAAAAAGTTATCTCCCCTTGACCCAAAACAAAAATAACAACAAAAATTAATTTATAAATATCCATGAGAATAAAAAAACAGCTGACAAGATTTAGACGAGACATCGTTAGGTGGGAAAGTCAATCTTTACTCCATGAAATTTACAGTATCAGGACGCACAATGTCACGCATGTGACAAACAGATAAGTACAAAGTTTATATTGTTTTTGGTACCCAGTCTTTTCCAAGTAGATACATTTTATGCAAAAACTTGTGTGTGTTGGTTGAACTTTTTGTATACGTCATTCAATTTAAACGAGGTCAATGTTTCACATCTCCACAAAACATCACCAACAGTTTTATTCAAGATAGTAATTCTTGGATTCAAATTATCAAAAGAAAAAATGACAACAAATAAAAAGAAGGCAAAATTGTCATCTTCTAGTAAAATTATTTTATTAAAAATTCTTATCAGAATGTAGGTGAACATGGCTCTCCACAATTTTCTGTCTTTTGTAACTCTTAGACATCAAGTTTAACTTTTATACAATCCAACATTAAAGATGCTGAAAAAGTGAATAGCTCCTTGTACTCCCTCAGAATATACCTAACTACTCCTACCATGCTCTCTCATTACAATAGCAAGATCAGACCAAAAATGAAATATTGCTGCCATATATGGGCTGGAGCAACACAATCCTTACTTTTTAGGCTTGATCGAGTTCAAAGGTGTTTATGCGGCCTTGTGGGTGATTAATTATTTTTCACCTTACAACCCCTTTCTCAGAGACAAAACATTGCTATTTTATGGCTATTTTCATGGCAGATGTTCTGATGAGCTACATTCCTTGGTTCCAACAATCCAGACCTTTTCAACTAGGATTCGCTCTGTCACAGACACTGAGTTGACTCATTCTTAATCTTTTTGCATTCTATTAGTAAAGAGGAAGTTCCATTCAGTCATTTCCCCAGAACTGTTATGCTGTGGAACAGACACCGAAAAAGATGCTTCCCCAACCACTACAATCTTAAGCTAAGTCTCAGGTCAGCTGTTAGCTATCCGACATACCCTTACAATATACACTTTTTACTGATTTCTTGTTCGTCCTTACAACAATCTCATTTTATAACACTCTATCTTGAGTGGCTCTTGGACCTTGTTGAATAGTATTAAAATATCTAGACTTTCATAGGGATGTCATGTATGACAGCCAAGTTATTCAACTATCATCTATATACAACCATTTTTTCAGATCAATGATTAAAAATGGCTTCAAATGAATCTCATTTATAACACTCTACCTTGAGTGGCTCTTGGACCTTGTTGAATAGTATTAAAATATCTAGACTTTCATAGGGATGTCATGTATGACAGCCAAGTTATTCAACTATCATCTATATACAACCATTTTTTCAGATCAATGATTAAAAATGGCTTCAAATGAATAAATCCTAGATATCTTAAAGAAGACAATACAATACAATGTCAGATTCTTGTGTCTTGAAGTACAAAATCACAAAATGAGTAATACAAGTCACTCGAAGAGAAAATATCATAATCTAGCTTTTAATTTTCCACACAATCAAAAACAAAAGGTTTGAAAGGAAACTTCCATTAATACTAGTAAGAATGATAAAAGTAGACTTGATAAGTCTTACTTTCTGAAAAAACTGTTTCAAGAAAAAAATTTAAAACAAAATAATTCCAACGGCTTGGTCAATGAATGCCAAATGTTTCCTTATCAGGAAACAATTTCTCCATTACCACCTTTGTTCCCTTCTTTTCCCATCCCATATCTGTAATTTCAAGATACTGTTACATAAGTTACAGAAGATCAAATCAAGACTCCATCTTAAAGCTAAAATGTTATAATCAGCTTAATTCTGTCTGCTAAGAATCACAGCTCACAATTCATCAAAAATATGTATTGAACCCCCTGGATTAGAGGTCAAGCTTTTGCTACTGAACTGTCTTCTTATTGCTGCCTTCTTTATAAATTACTTTATATTATTTTATCTTGTATATCTTCAAGATCAGACTTCATCTGATATATCTTAAAGAAGACAATACTTCACCAGACCCAAGAGATATGCACTACAAAATCATAAAGAATCACTTGAATCAGAAGTCAAGATTTTGCTACTGAACTGTCTTTTTATTGCTGTCTTCTTTATAAATGACTTTATATTCTATTACCTGCACTTTACAATTATATTCACTGCCTTAACAAACCTTTCATTTCATTTAATACTATATATTTTCTAAGTGGGCAATGATATTTTTATTCTATGTGTTGTGTACTTTCAGGACTTTGATGATCAAACCTGTCCACAACTTCCTGTCCTTCCTTTGTTGCTTGAAGTAAGGCTTTCTTTTTTACTATCTCTCATAATCCCTGATTTACCAAACATTTACAGAAGCTCATTAGGTAGGTTATTCACTGTTTTCCTCTGTACTACTTGCCGTCAATATGCCATATGATTGTCAAATTCTCCAAGCCCTCTTTCCTCATTGTGTAACAGAGAATATTCTTTCTGCTTTGAAATATAAATAACCATTTCCTCTAAAACTTTGTCATTGCTCACATGTTCAGTCTATGTTATTCTCAGCATCCTTCATTTAAAGCCACATTTCTGTTGCCTCAAGTCTCTTCTTCATCTGTGAGGAGACTGTCCATCATTCACTGTCATATAGGAGGACCAATATTACATAACAATTTAGTATACCTTTCTTTTTTTCTAACAAAATCTTCTGATTTTGCTTAGCTTTTGGAAGGCTTCTTTCATTATTCTAATGCGCTTTTGGATTTCAGTGTTGCATTTTCTGTGGTATGAGATGGTCATGGGAGGTTCCTATTATGGAGATTCAGTTGTTTGATCATCAATCTATAAGACTGTATTATGACGATGGTGTTACCAAAGAGAAACTGAGAGAAATAGGAAAGAAATTTTAAGGTCTTTAAAGATGAAGGCGTCACAAATGTAAAAAAGTCAAGGTGTTAGATTTGACATTCAGTTTAAGTTCAGGAACATGAGATAATCTATATCTATAAATGGCATTCTGTTAGTGTGTCTGTGACCTTGTTACCTCATCCTGAGCAAACCGTTCATCCGATTGCCATGAAAATTCATCACACAGATTGGAAATTTACAACATTTGTACTTGACAGCTTTGGATTTTTTTGATTGTTCCTCCAATTTTGGAAAAAAAATCGCTAAAACCGATAAGGGGTCGCATATTGATTCAAAAAAATTCATCAGTTTCTTAGTGACAGTTTTCACAAATTACAAGTGATATCAACCAAACTCACGTTGAGCAATGTCCTTACTTATAGTTTTGAGGTGCTATTCTTTGTTTTTAAAAATTGACATCAGTTATCGGAAAAAAATCGATAAAATGGATCACTTTGGGACATCCGATTCAAATCCAACGTAGCTGATTTTTGGCTCTGTTTTTTGAAAACTACAAGGAATTTTCACGAAAATTATGTTCAGCATTAGTTTTATCAATGGTTCTTAGTTGCTGACCTTTTTCTTCGATATTGGTATCAATTATTGGGAAAAAATTCATAGCATCATGCCACTTTTGACTTCCAATTCAAATCCAGTCAAGCTGATTTTTGGCTATATTTTTTGCAAATGGCGAAGAATTTCCAACAAAATTACGTTGAGCATTGTTTTTATCAACAGTTATGAGGTGCTGACATTCATTTTCAATATCGACATCAATTACTGGAAAAAAATCGATACAATTGATCACTTTGGGACATCCGATTCAAGTCCAATCTAGCTGATTTCTGGCTATATTTTTTGCAAATGGTGAAGAATTTTCAGCAAAATTCCCGTTGAGCATAGTATTTACCGACAGTATTGAGGTGCTGACTTTCGTTTTCAATATCGGTTTCAATTATCGGATAAAAATCGATAAAATCATACCCCTTTTGACTTTCCATTCAAATTGAGTTTACCTGAATTTGGCGATGTTTTTCGCAACTTGCTTGGGATTTTGATTAACTTTATCGGATTTAGTCGTGACAATTAAAAACTTTTGCCCTACGAGCTCCTTTGTGACCAACTAATACCTGAGGAAAGTCGATACAATCATGTCTTCATCGGAATTTGTGAATACACAAATCAAATGTATGTTCAACTGAGACATCTACACTACAGACTCTACAGCTGATTGTTATTCACACACATGTGACCATGCTTCACAAAACAGTATCCCATTGGCTGAGTGCAGTACACGGTCGCTGATTGGTGTTCAAGACCCTAGGATGCTCGCTGATTGGCACAACCGATTGGCCAGTAATACTTCGCATTTGAACCTGCTGTGCACAGCTGTGGGACGAAGGTCTCACTTCTGCTCCTGTTACGCCGCCATCCGGTTGATACGATAGACTCCTTCAACTGATCATTTCTCCTACCACAAGTTGTTTCGTATGTTTTTGTTTTCCGTTTGTCTGTTTAACTATGTTTTTCTAACTACCATAAACAATTCATTCAGCTGTTTTACTCAAATACCTGCCTTCCCAATTCTGGCTCACGCTTTGCGATACTAAGTTAGACTTTGTACTCCTGCAATGGAGCAACCCTAATCAACCACTACTAGCATCACTTTTCCCCATGCCGCCAAAAAGGAGGGTACATCTTAGCCTTCAGTCTGCAAGAGCATCCATTATGAGGGCAAGAAGGGCCCACGAGTCCAGAACTATCAAAGGTCACTCAACACAGTGCCCTCACGCAGGCATCACAATCACAAGAGGAGCGTGCTACCTGCTTGGCTGGCAAAGCTGTCTACAGGGCTTTGTTGCAATCAAGGCTCAAGAATGCACAATGGTCGAGAATGAATGCACAGGCTGCAGCAACTGCCTCTGCATCTCAGGCTTCTGAGACTCATCATCAAAGGCTTCTTCGTAATGTAAGAAATGCTGCTGCCACTGTGAAATCAAGGGCAATAGAGACACTTGACCGCAGACAAGCCCGTCAATCTGGGGACACTGCTGCAACAGCAACTACTAGGTAGATCTGTTCGAAATGCAGCCACCACTGCCAGGTCGAGGGCAGCTGAAACATTCGCCCGCAGACGCGCACGTCAATCTAGGGACATTGCTGCAACAGCAACTGCTAGGACTGCTGAGACACTGCTCCGTAGGTCTGTTCGAAATGCTAAAAATACTGCCACCACTGCCAGGTTGAAGGCAGCTGAAACAATTGACCACATGCGCGCACATCAATCCAGGGATGCTGCTGCAACAGCTAGTTTGAGGGAGTCTGAGACAGAGCTGCAGTGGGCAACCCGCAATGCTGCAGTGACCTCTGCTGCCAGAAACTCCAAGGGCCCACAGACAAGGGCAAACAGACTTTCAAGGGCTGCTGCAAACATGGCTGCAGTGTGCTTATCTCAAACTCCCCAAGCTCGTCATATACGCCTCGACAATGACATTCTGCGCCTTGCAGCCACCTGTGGTATTTCCTGTCCCAGTAGCTCTTTTTGGTCTTTCTTGGCTTTCAATTATGACCCTGACATTAACTTAACTATGCATGACAACATCAATGTAGGGTCCATGACCTGCGTTTGACAATTCTGCAATGCCCACAAATGGGCAGGGGATCTTGCTTGTCTGTGCTGCTCCTCCGGCAAAGTTCGACTGCCACCTCTGCATGAACCACCTACCCCATTGAGGGGACTAATAGCCGGCTCCCATCCTGACTCCAACCACTTCCTTAAAACAATTAGGCAATACAACAACTCCTTTCAAATGACCTCATTTGGGGATCAGGTGGTTCAAGAAGAGGGTTGGATGCCCACTTTCAAAGTACAAAGGCAGGTATACCACCACATTGGGTCTCTGCTGCCTGAAGACATCTCTATGCCTAAATTCCTTCAACTGTACTTTATTGCAGACTACAACCTACAGGCCAAAACCCGGATTGATATTTTGCCGCCGTCAGGAAGAGTTCCTCGCAGGGATGTCATACTACTTCTTCAGACCATGCTTCACAACATTAACAGCTACAGTCACAGTTTCAAATATGTTTCGGAAAATGCACCCTTTCCTTCCTTCAGCATTGTAATTGACAGCGACAAACAGCCTCATGATGAACACGAACGCCGCTACAATGCTCCTGCATGCAACGAAGTTGCCGCTACTATACATGGGGAGCAAGACTGCACTTGTGATATTGTCCTCAAATCAAGAGGCGGCACTCTTTGCAGGATTTCAGAGACCCATCGATCATATGATGCATTGCAGTACCCTTTACTATTCCCCTATGGTGACGATGGCTTCCACTTCGGCATTCCCCTTCATACTCCGGGTAGCCAACCTACAATGTCTTCAAAAGCCTTATCGTGCAAGGTTAGGGATGGAGACTTCAACCTGCTTCATAGATGCAGGGAACTTTTCCACCAGTTTGCAGTTGACATGGCTGCTAAGATGGAATCAGAGGGGCTTTGTTTTATACAGAATCATCAGAAACAGCTGCGCTCAGACTACGTACACTTACGTGACAGCCTTCAAAATGAAGTCAGTCCCCAGCAATATGGGTGGCCAGACTTATTTATAACATTTACCTGCAACCCCAAATGGGTTGAGATAAGGCGATGAACTCCTACCCAGACAGGATTACACTCACGGACATGACATTACCACCTGTGTATTCTGCTTCAAACTGGGAAAACTTATGGACAATAGTGAAGGGGCGAGTCCTACAGTGAAAACGCAACCACTATTTTACATTGCCAGAATTAAAAATCTTGACCGATTATGAACGGGTAGCAGTCTTCGGGTAAGCATGGAGCAGCAACACAGCAGCCACCTATTGCAACCGGTTGCCCTTGATCTCATTGATTTTGCTACCAGTGAGATTCCCGGCCTATCAGTGACCTCAACAACTGAGGATATGTGTTTAAGTTCAATAATTCAAACCCCAAAGCAATTTAACTACATAAAACCCCAAGCAATGCTGGGATTTACTGTTAGTGATATATATTTTATATAATCAAGAACAATATTGGGGGAAAATGTATGACAAAGTGGAAAAAGTTTTCTTGTGATGCAAGTCCTAAAGGACAAAATACGTTACAAGAAAACTTTTTCCACTTTGTTCAGGAATATATAAACCATTTAGACAAAATATAGAAAACTTGAAATACATCTCCAAAGATAAAAGCAGCACCACTTCCATTTGTAAACACAAGTCTTTGCAATACAGTGTATCCACAAGTTCCCAGAATAAGCAAATGTTCAAGGAAGTCAAAATGGAATAATCAAAAAGCATTTGTGAAAAGCATTGCAAAACATACTTAAAATTCAACAAAGAAATAAATAGAAACAGGAAACAGAGAAATAAATGTTTAAACTCAACCCACCATGTAACAGAGTGGTAAAAACTTGTTTGATAAAAATATTTCTCAGATTTGTTGATAAACATTTTGCAAGAAAAACACGAGTGAGAAAATTGTTTAACAAAAATAATCTGAGAGATTAACAAACAATATGGGAAGGTTGATTCTGAACTATAATAATAAAATATCGGACAAAAATAGTGGAGAGGTACAGAATTGTGAAAGAAGGGTAAATGGGCGGTGAGTGTATATATGATAGAGGATGTTGAAGGGTTCTCAGTCTGACTCACTTCCTGAAACTTGTATTTTAATGAGCAAATATAAAAAAACTGATTTTGGGAAATGGGTTAGATCAAAAACTTTTCAACACCCTTCAAATATTTATGTGTGTGTGTGTATATATATATATATATATATATATATATATATATATATATATATATATATATATATATATATATATATGTTACCAATTTGTGGATGGTAGGGATAATTCCAAGGAGGATATTAATCCAGAGAGAGCTCAATATAAGCTACAGAACATTATAATAATAATAATAATAATAATAAGTCAAGAAGAAAACCTTAAAGATTCATTTCAGTTATAATTTATTTTGTGAATATTTCTATATATTCACCACTTCAGACTGAAAGCTTTTAATAAAATAAGATTATTGAAAGCTTTTGGTCTGAAGAGATGAATATATAGAGATATTCACAAAATAAATTATAACCAAAATGGATCTTTAAGGTTTTCTTCTTGATTTCTTATTATCATATATATATATATATATATATATATATATATATATATATATATATATATATATAACGATATATAAGATTGTATCATTTTATATATCAACTAACAGTGTTTAGAAAAATATGACAAACTAGAAAGGTTTTTTGTGATGTGTTTCATCCATTAGGATTTCATCGAACTGGGCTTTGATGACATTGCCACATCCACACATATGCACGAAATGAGAGATGCAGGTAGTTTCAAAATTTTTTGAAAGAATCTTTTCTTTTCAATCTGATTGATTGTTTGATTATTTTAGATGTAATTGTGACAAATTTAATGTTTATTTATGTCGAGTTTAGATAAATTCTTTTCCTAACAAATCAAACAAATATATTATGCTACCCACTACCCACTATAGAATTTACTCTATAAAATGCAGGAATTGCCAGAATGAATACATTGGAGAAACCTCAAGAAGCTTAAACAAAAGACTATATGAACACAAAAGGGACATTTTAAACAACAACACACAAAATGCATTGGTTGTTCACCATAACAAAACTGACCACAATTTTGACATAGTGAATGCTACTTTGATTAAAAGAGAAAATAATCTACTAAGACAAAAATGTCTGGAAAGTGCCTTGATCGCTAGTTCAGGCTCTTACAATATATCACCATTCTTGGTAGATTTTATATTGTCACAGTGTGGGATAATCAGGAACAAAGGTGGTGGGGAGATAAAGAAAAAGAATACACATGATTTCAGCTACATTGAGAATAAAAAAATTTACTCAAAAGATTTTGAAACTACCAGTATCTCTCGTTTCATGCACATGTGTAGACATGGCAACATAATGAATGAAACATGTCACAAAAATCCTTTCCAGTTTGTCATATTTTTCTAAATAATATATATATATATATGTGATAAAGAACAAATAGGAAACATGAATCTAACATGTTTCACTTTTATTAATGATTTGTCAGAGATTGAGAGAAAATAGACAAAATGACAGAAACTCTGGTATTTTCAATTTTGTTTGGTTCAATTCTTAATCTCTGATGAAGCTTTAATAAAATTAAAACATGTTAGATTGATATACGTTTCCTATTTGTTCTTTATCTTATGATCCTGCCAGTTTCTAATCTGTATTTGTTCTTTAACTCGTATATATATATATATATATATATATATATATATATATATATATAGAGAGAGAGAGAGAGAGAGAGAGAGAGATAGATAGATAGATAGATAGATAGATATATATATATATTTACCAAAAAACATCAAATGAGATCATAAGGCTGAAACCTAAGTCATGTTAATGGTTAATTTTACAATTGGTTAACAATGTTATTATCTGCTCTTCACATTCAATTTTTAGAATTGTGTATTAAAATATCCATCCTCTGCTCTGACTCTGGTCTGGCCAAATATTTTTATTTTCTTACATACATACATACATACATACATACATACACACATACATACACACACACACATACATACATACATACATACATACATACATACAAACACACATACATACATACATACATACATACACACACATATATATATATTGTGTTGGAACAAAAGTTTGAAGGATTTTTCAAGTGGTGTCATTTCAACATAAGATTTCATTTCACACATGACTGAAATTTATTATATATATATATATATAAATATATATATATATATATATATATATATATATATATATATATATATATATATATATATATATATGTATGTGTGTATGTTATTTATTGTATGTATATTATTTATATATAAATATATATTTTAGCTCCAGAAAAATAATTCACATTTGGTGCTTTTATTTCCACAAAGGAAAAAAAACACCAGACAAACAGTTTAAAAAGTATGTGCCATTTATGGAAATGTTGCCATAGCTGAAAGTACTTTTCATAAAGTTCAGAAGTGGAAATTACTATTTGGGAGAGTAAAGAATGTTCTGGCAGGACTGCTGTCATTGATAATATGCAAATTAAAAGGCTGATGAAAAATAATCCAGGTCACAAGATATTACAGAGATATCCCTCATATCACATGTGAGCATTGTAAGACATTTGAAAATACTTGAATAGGAAATTGTTTCAATGCTTGGGTGTTTGATGTTTTAAAGGAAAAATTTAATGAACTACATTCCCATGATTCTCCACTCAAACACAACAAAAATGACCTCCTTTTGAAAAGAATACAATCCTGGTGATGAAAAATTGATTGTTTTCAACAAAGTGAAACAAAAAAACATGGACAAAATGAAATGAACCATTGACAACAACTCCAAAAGCCAAAGAAAGGGATGGTGTGTGTATCTGGTGATATCTTAGTTACAAATTGTGTATTATGAGTTCCTTCTGCAACGCCAGACATTAACTTCAGACATCTTCCTAATTAAAAGTGAGAAGCATCCTGAGTTAGCCAATTAGAAGCGCTGTGTGATCAACCATCTGGACAATATCAGACCATAATTGGTACATCTGCTACAGACTCCCGAGGATCAGTTCATTGCATGAAACTAGTAATTATAGTGAGATTTCTGTCTTTTTGAATTTCTTAGAATATATTCCATCTCAGTTCTAGGTCCTTTTTCTCACTTGGAATTTCTTCTCGAAAATGTAGAATGCATTTTACCATGTTAAGTCATTGAAGGTTCTTTAAAGTGTTTTTATTCTTTCTTTCTCTCTAGTAGCTTAAGGCCAGACTGTTTTGTAGTTTAATTGATTCTGATTATATATATATATATATATATATATATATATATATATATATATATATATATATACACACACATACATACATACATATATATATATGTAAAAGCCTTCGGGCAACTCAAGGTACTAGGTTGCAATAAGGGGTAGTTTATATGGATAAGAGGGGAAGATACCGGTTGACTGTAGACTTGAACAAGTTAAGATGGCAGTGATTGGAGAAACATCCTCTAGGGAGTTTGTTCCATAGGGCAGATCTTCGTCGGAAGAAGCTGTTTGAGTAGAACTTTCTTCTCGCCGATGGAATACAAAGGGAATGTGGTTGGTTTGCTACTATATAAGTGGCATGATGGGTCCTAGCTGTAAAGGTCAGACATGGTGGAAACAGGAGATGCAGTTTTCTGAGCACTTTCCATGGCAGCAGTGATAGAGCAGTTAGAGGCTCACCACATCCCACCTATGAGAGAGAGTTTGAAGTATGGAAAATAATTCTTCTCCCACAAGGACTCGGAGACACTTTTGAACTCTATCAAAACTTGAACCTGAGGTTTGGGCAGCCAAAAAATGACAGCAATACTCCATTTTCAGCCTGGTCTGGCTCTTATAAAGGTAGAGTATAACATGCGGGATCAGGTACTTACAGTGAATGGATACATGGAGTTGATCATTTTACCAACATCTTTAGTGATGGATCATAAATGGGAACTCCACTAGAGGTTGGGTGTGAGTTTGAAGCCCAATATCCTCTCAACACACAGGGCCTACTTGAGGGGATATCCATTCTGACTGGTAGTTATGGAATGTAACCTGTTTGGTTTTAGAGGAACTGAATACAACCAGCAGTTTTTCTCCCCACTGAGAAGTTAGTGTTAAATCAAAAGAGAGGTCAGTTGCCAATCTCTGAGTCTGATCAATTTCTCTCCTCCCTTAATAATCTTCATCCTTCTCTGAGGTTTACCATTGAGAAAGTGGTTAACTCTAAACTTGCTTTCTTGGATGTACACCAACATCTTTTTGTACCTCAGTTTATAGAAAGTCTACTTTTTCAGGTTTATACACATATTGGGATTCTTCTTGCCCTAAGAAGTGCAAAATAAACCTTATAAAAACTTTAATGTATAGGGCATTGATGATGATAGTGAGATTAGTTTTATAATGAAGACTTTATGTGATGATGGGTATCCACCCACTGTTTTCAATTCTTTTATTTGTGACAAGATCGCTGACTTCAGAAAAATTAAGCTTGTTATTATGGCTATGGATTTAAGACTTCTGTGGATTGGAGTAAATGGTGAAAACCTAACTAGGCAAATTTCTTAAAATGTGCAGAATTGTTATTTTTCTGCTGAGATGCGTATTGTATTTGGTACTAGAACAATTCTATCTTCTAGTTGTAAGGACATTCTCCCCCTCATCAAATAAGTTCTGTAGTTTATAAGTATGATTGCAGCTGCAGAGTCAGCTACATAGGGAGAACTGCTCAGTGGCTTGATACTAGAATTAAACATTGAAAATCACAAACCATACCTTGCAACAAAATGAACTCATCCGCAATATTTATTGTTCCTCAATTTGTGAACATTTGATAAATACCAGAAAGTGTGCCATAGAATTTAGTATGGATTGGTTCTCCGTTTTAACCAATTCATATTCACTTTTTCATTTGAAAGTACTAGAGCCGGTTTACATTAGGTTTTGCAGACCCTCGCTGTGTAAACAGATTGTTTGCTAGGCCTTGCTATGATTAGTCACTAGTAGTTTCTTTCCTTCCCCATCCATTCCCATCATTGATTAATTCATATCTCATATTTATTATATTTTACATTATATTCTCCCAAGAAAGAAACTTTGATGAGTGGGGAGCAAAACTGGTTGTTTTTCCCTCCTTTTATTTTCAATCCCTCATTATGCCTTGTAATGTTAACCTTAATACTTTTAAGGCAATATATATATATATAAATGAAAGAAATAGAGATAGAAATATATAAAGAATTACTAGATGCCAATCAACTGAGGCATCCATTTCATTGAGCCAGATTTTGTATCAATTACCTTTGGTTATTAGAGCCACCAAACTCTTTGACTCAGCCAGTACAAAACCAATATGTGATTCTACTTTGACCATTGCTAACTTATTACATAATCATCCTCAGTCAGGCAGTATCTAGTACATATCAGATGCAAGTATCCTTTTAAAGTAAAGGGACATTTTCAGGTGGCATTTAGTGTATGCAAAATTCTATATCACTAAAAAAAATTAAAATAACAGGAATCAAGACATGTTGGTTTTAATATCTCATGTCAAAATTTACAGTCAGGAAATATTTGGTAAATTCTTCTATTCTAAAAAGCATTAAAAACTGCAGTAATTCTGCCTTATATTAAACTTAATCATGGGAGATTTTTGTCAAAAATTTACTGCAGAACGTTTTTTTTAAGTGATGAAGAAATCGTTTTGATTAGTGTGCAAAAAAATGGTAGTCATGGTCAATTGCATGTATACCTGATTATTGCAATAAATATAAGTACTCAACCACTGAAATATTAAGCAATTTTTTTTGGTCTACCAATTTAGCAAACCGTGTGTGTGTGTGTAATCTAATGGTTAAATATAGATAGGTATACAAGCAACTGGTCATATACAAATACACATGAATACTCTATAGTGAAAGAAAAAACAATGCTCAGTGTTAAGAAACAGAATATATATGAAGAAATATACATATCTTACATTAATGTCAGACATTGTGTATATTTCTCAATTATATATATATATATATATATATATATATATATATATATATACACACACACACACAACTCCAAATCCAGACCCTTCATATTCCTATTGGAGGAAGCCCTCCCTGATTGACCATGTCTTCAGCTGTGTATTTGTACTGACTACACTTGTCCAATTGTGGGTTTGTGAGGCTATTTAGTGAATGGCTGTTGACGCTGAGGAGTTCATCCACCCTTCAACAGTTCTTGCTTTTTGTACTGCTGGTGTTCCACTTACCCTTCTGTCCAGACCAGTTGATGGAAGAGCCAGTTTAGTTGCCGACCACTCAACCACCCAGCATTTGAATTCAGAGATGTCCTCCTCCTAGACTAGTGGCAGCCAAGGCTATAAAACCCAATCTGTCCTGCTATTTAACCATAGCTGGGTGGAGAAGAGATGGATTCATATCTTTTCCAAGGGTATCTGTGCATAAGTGAATGTAATGAACGCAACTCCTCAGTTCCTCAATCTGAGCCAATATCCATTATGTGCCCCTCTCTCTCTTTACACACACACACACACATATATATATACATATATATATATATATATATATATATATATATATATATATACACAAAAAAAAACTTAATTTTTTGTCTGAGAAAACTTTTGGTACAAATAATACAAAGATGAGGTAGAAGTTTCTTCGTCCAACACACTTACCAAAATCTGACCAAACATTAGATTTGTTTTGGAAGGCCTTGGTGAGTGAAGAACTTTTCAGCACCCTCTCATAAATGTCAAATTCATCTAATTCATTATGTTAATATATTTTATGTAAAAATCCCAGATGTAAAATATACTTATTCTTTTTTAATGAAAGTATTTCTAAATCTTCAGCAATGTAGGTTCAAAACTGACCCTATCAGAAAACATCTGGTATCAGTTCATTTGTATACTCGTAAAACCCACAATATTCAAGTAACAATAAATCTGTCAACACTTTCCTTGTCGGAAATTAAATTCATTTAAAATCAAAGCCACAATATTTACCATCAAGTTATTCAAAGATTTGACCACTTGTTTGTTCATTTTTCTTTTTTTTTAAATCTAGCATTTGTGAACTTTTGGTGGTTGTGAACTGAAGCAAACAATAGCAAGGGGAAGGTGAGTGAATAGACTGATGTGAGAAATGTAACTGGAGTCATGTTGGCACCATAATTGCAAGACATAACAGAAAGCAAGGCATTTTGCCAAAGACTATAATTCCATCATTTGAAGTGCAACATTGCTTGAAGGTTTCGCTTGGTTTGCCACCAGATGGAGACTGGCCAGTCGTACAGCCTGCCAAATGCAGCAAAGAAAGACTGCTCAGTTAGAGAAAACCAATATAAACATTGATAACCAGCTGGACGCAAGGTTTTATACAGCCTACAGGTATCAGAGACGATTATTGAAAGATTAGCATTGAAATCAGGCAAGGAGAAAGCAATAAAATATTGCTGCAAAACTTCAATAATTAGGAAAAAAAACTGAGATATATAAAAACTCTGAAAACTTTTGTTAATTTGATTTTCATTTCATTTTGTAAAGATTTGGGGAGAAGGTTGTTGACAAACAACTTGGAGATTCAAGATTTGGAGAGAAGGTTGTTGAGAAATACCTGGGAGATGCAAGATTTGGAAAGAAGGTTCTTGATAAATAGCTTGGAGATGCAAGACTCAGGGAAAAGGTTGTTGGCAAATACCTTGGCACTACAAAATTTGGAAAGAAGGTTGTTGACACATAGCTTGGAGATGCAAGATTTCGGGAGAAGGCTGTTGACAAATAACTTGGAGATGAAAGATTTGGAGAGAAGCTTGTTGATAAATAACTACAAGATTCGGGGAGAAGGTTCTTGATGAATAGATTAGCAATACCAGATGTGAGGTGATGATCATTAACAAATAGTTTAGCAATTCAAGATTTGGAGAAAAGGTTAAGGACAAATAACTTGGTGCTACAAGATTTGGGGAGATGGTTTTTAACAAATAGCTTAGCAAATACATGATTTGGGAAGATGGTTGTTGACAAATATCTTGGAGCTGTAGGATTTGGGGAGAAAGTTGTTTACAGCTGGGCACTTAAATTTAGGAAAAAGGTTGTTAACAAATAACTTGGCATGACATGATTTGGTAGAATATTCTGTTGATTCTCAAATTCCAATGATCATTGGAATTTGAAACATGAACAAAGGAGTCATTATTTACTGAGGGGAAATAAAAAGACATTTTAATTTACCTGGAATGTTTTTGATTTAATCTTTTTGTGGAGTAAATAAGACACACTCAGTAAAATAAATGAGCTAGACAAAATGCCTTAAATAAAGAACTCAAAGTGAATCTGGAGAAGTCGATCAGAGTCAGTCGGGAAGAACTCTAATGATGTCACAGCGAGTAGCCTAAGGGAGAGATGATATTATGACTGCCAGGAGTGAATTATAACACTTTTTGAAAAAGATTTAAAGAAAAAGCCAAGTAGAATTGAAGGAAACAAAATGTTTACGTAAAAAAGTGAGTGTTTTCTAAGAAATACAAAATAAGAATTTCTAGAATATTCTGCAATACAAATTTCACATTTAAAAATCTAAAAATATTTCATTCAAAATTAAACACCAGTTCTGTTTGTATCAAGAATGATTAGAATGCATCATTATATCTTCTTTTGAAGTTTTATTTATAGTGAACTTAGTGTTAGTCCGATGTGGAATAATATCAGAATAAAAGTGGAGACAATGTGGAAAATCTATTCAGCTATTCATTTTTCCCCTTTCAGGTAGGTGACTTTAGGTTAGAATGAGAAACAAAATTGCATGTAAAGAAAATGTGTTGAAATATGGGGAAAAGTCCTTATCAGATACTATAGCCAAAAAGGTTTTATTCTTCTTCCTGTATTGAAGCCTTTAACATTTGTTAGATTTGAAATTTAACCCATTCTAAATAGATCATTTTTTTTTCTCTATTAGTTCACTCATATATAAACTCCAAATTTTGAGGTGCTGGGGAGAAAAATAAAGAAGAAATTGTTTTGCTGCTCATGAGTGATGTGATTGTTAATTCTTCTGAGAACTGAGAATTTTGGCTACAAGCTATTCTGGGAATATAGGAATAACAGATAAACAATTTGACATCAAGTTCTTCCTTGGAACAGCGTTGTATCTCACACTCTGTCTCAAACCAGCCTCGTATTTATGTGCTCTTCTTAACTTAGTATTTACAAATTAAGTTTCCCGTGCTATCCAAGCAACTTAGTGGATGCAGGTAATGTCACTTGCCTGCTAATATCCTGGTCAGATGTTCAAATTAGGGAGGCTTACATCTATAACATGTTGAAATACTAGTTACGATCTGATCAGTGAAGTTATGCAACATTGAGCCTGGTCAGTACCTAGATGGGTGACTACTTGGGAATACCAGATGCTGTAAACTTTGATGGGTGGGTTATACAATGGATAATGACACAATTTGTTAATCAGAGTGCCTAGTTTAAATTAAAGCTGGGTTGTAATCACTTATGCATAAATAACCTTGAGAAAGCTATGAACCCACCTGTTTTTTCTCCAGCTATGAGTTAATTAGTAAGACTTGTATCACTGTTGTTACCGAGGGAAGGTTACTGAATACAATAAATACACGAAGGTTGGTAATGAACAATATTACTTAGGACATGAACAACACATATAAGATTCACCAGCAGTGCGTAGAAGTAGTAGTCAAGTGAGTCAAGTTAATTCCACAATTAATCTCCAACTGCAGGATATCTACCAACCACCCCACATAGTCAAATGTGGCACAAGGCCAAATTTAATATGGGGTATCCGAGCTCATACGCTCAGCCAAAAATTTGCCATGGACCCCGTATAAACCTGGGTTGGATAGCTGTTTCCTAAGACAAGACTCTACTCTTCGACATAGCTTTGTCTGGGGATCCTCTCTGCCCGGAGGCAGAGAGTTTGACTAGCACAGCTGGAGACGAATCTCCAACTGCAAACCAACATACAGTATTTACTACTGTATTTATGTGAATGGGGACATACCCATTATCGTCCGTAGGTATGCTACAACAATCACTAAAACATTATTATCTCTATAAAAAAAGAACATTCTTACAATCCAAAAATATATTCTGGCTTTAAATAACCTGGAAAGGATTGATAAGCCATAGAAAATGAATGAATTAATTAATAATAAAATATCTATTAATTAAGTTTTAATTTAAATGAGTAAACGCTAAACATATTTGCTAAGTTGACTGATATACACTGGTGACAATTAAAAAAATTCTTACAATCTAAAAATATTTTCTGGCTTTAAATAACCTGCAGAGGGTTGATAAGACATAGAAAATGAATGAATCAATCAGCAAAGGATTCAATTGCCACTTTATATGTCTGCTTGATTTAGTAGGATAGAAAATATGAACAGAGAAACAAAGAAATTACAGGAAAAGTCAGTCTGTGCATTATTATAAATGTCTGATTATAAAACCTCATTTAAAAAAAATCAAAGAAATATGTTGTGAAATTTGAAGAAATGCTGACAAAAAATCAAAATATACAATAGATTTATAACCACATCTGAAATTTCTTTCAATAGGTTACTATTTTTATATTCTTTTTGTTCTTCATTTGTTTTGTTCCTTTATTTCAATGTTTCTCTACGATTTTTTTTTTTTACATTGATCAGTTTGTAACTAGTGGAGTAGTCAGCATTGTGAAATTCTCAAATTACAAGATAGGTATTATAGTAATTTGTAACCCCAATTTTCTTCTTTTACTTTTTTTTTTATTTTTTATTTTTCAGTGTCAGAAAAAGAAACAATGATTAAACTCAGAAACATTTCTTGCTAAACCTCGAGTGGGGAATTAATTCTGTCTTACACTGATATGCAACTCATAAAAAAAAAAAAAATATTCTCAGTAATATGCTTGACGAACATGAAATTAAGATTTCTGGGACACCTCTGTTAATGAAATCCTCTCATCTCTCTAGCATAAGGAAATCAGCTCAAGCAAGATGGCATGATATAATGATAGCAGCTGACATCATGATGGAATACTCTAACCCATTTCCTTTCAGTTCAGTGGAATCTAGGTGACAAATCACCATTTATCTCATGAGATAATGGTAGCACCTTGTTTGGTTAAAATTCAGTCCTTTGGTGGAGAGACTGTAATGATCTCTCCAGGACAGAAGCCCGAGTGATAGTATATGGAAGCCAAGATCAAATGCCCCTCACCTTGTCCATGTCAACAAGATCAAAAGGAATACAGAGCAATATACTTGGAGCCATCTTGGCTGGTGAAGTTGCCAAAATTTTTTCAGTGCCAGCAGCCTACCACCTTTGGGGCTTCACTCCAGATTTTCTCTGTATTTACTTCCATGGCCTTTTCCATGTTTGGATAATGACAGCAAAGCAATGAAGGTTTAAAAACCCTTCCCTTTCATGGACTGCTTTCCTGAGTTGACAAGCTCTATTTACTAATGTCCTTATTAAGAAAATTCCATAATGTGCACCATGGAGATGTGAAGAACATATAACTAGACTTAGACATAGACAAGGTTAAAAAGGTAAGCAAAAATAATGTGGGTTTGTAGTGATTTTATGTTTAATTCATGATCACAGTCACACTCCCATACCTCTTTTAGGTCATAGGGGTACCACTTATATTGCTGCCACAGTAGAAGTGGTGTGTTTTGGGCAAGGTTGCCTGAAGGAATCCAACTCTTTCCAGGCTGGTTTGAAGTCAGAGTTTTCCTTCTCTTAGACTGGTTGCAACCAAACCTATAAAACCGTCCTACCCATAGCTGAGGGAAGAAGAGATGGATTCATACCTTTCCTAAGGGCATAGTGGAGTAATGGATTACAGCTCGGATTGAGGAATCAGAGACCCTATTTCAAATTCCTGTCGTTCATTATGATATGAAATGAATTCAGACCGTTCCCAAGAATATCAGTACAAAAGTGAACGTAATGAACTACTACCAAATCAAGAAGAAATTTAAAAACTGTTGTGCCTTCGTAATCCCCATTAGACTCATCCAACTCCTTCTGAATTCTCTGTACTGTCCTCAGATTCACACCCAGACACACTGAAATGTTCGTACTGGAGCTTCCGGCATGAATGTAAAGCAGGACAGCATGCCATTTTTAAATTTCTGGCAGGGTGAATAGCGTCATGTTATTTTTTTTCCCCCACAGATGGTGCCCAACTGATCCTACTATGGTGTGCAGTTGACAAAATCAAAACCAAACAATGAAATTAAAAATATAAAATGGCAACAATTTTCCCATCACTTAAGAGTAAGTATTTTGCTCCTAAAGATTGCATGTTTGCATGAAACTCCAAGTCGTGCTATTAACATGGGATATTATGTATATTCACTGGCATATACTTACTAGCTCTGCTTTATAACATTGAGCACTGAGAAAACATATACAGTGAGACCCGGATATAAGAGACCCGGATATAAGAGAGATTGTCACTGGTCCCAAATTAGAGCCTATGTTAATGTATATATAATAGACCAACCCCGGATATAAGAGAAACCCGGATATAAAAGACTTCTTCTCCGGTCCCGACAACTCTCTTATATCCGGGTTACACTGTATATGTACATGCAACTATATGTGCGAAAATGTGTTTTCTTATACCCATATATATATATATATATATATATATATATATGAGATGAGGTATTATGTACAGTATTTACATTAGTCGGACTATTGTCCTCATCTTTGTCGCCATATTTGTCACAACGTTTCGGCCGTTGTACGCTCCGGCCTTTTTTCAGGTGGTTGGAATTGACATCCATCAAACATGGCACGTGGAACTAGAACAGTCTACCCCAGTGATCGAAATAAAGGGTTCAGTTCGAAATTCCAACCACCTGAAGAAGGCCGGAGCGTACAACGGCCGAAACGTTGTGACAAATATGGGGACAAAGATGAGGACAATAGTCTGACTAATGTAAATACTGTATATATATATATATATATATATATATATATATATATATTATATGAAAAATAATGTAAAACTTCCTTCTCTTTTATTGGAATGTCTCTCTTTTTTTATTAAATCTTTTTGATTGTTGTGATAAAAGAGAGAAAAATTGCTGATTTGGCATTATTGATTGCATATGTCTGCATCATACTGACACAACAGACATGCACATCTTATTTTATTTTTTTATTTTTCCTTTTGCAATCACTTTTTCCTTCTTAAATGGGATTGCTAGTGTCTTTTTTTTCTGCTTCATATTTGAATGTATGAAAGGTGTGTTCTGCTAAAGAACAGCTTCTTTTTTACGTAGCCTTCCTCCTCCCACCCATTTTATATGCATTTAGCTGCACCTATTTTCAATATTTGTGCATGTTTCTTTCACTGTCTCCCCAGAGACGCCAAAAATACACACATCTTATTTTTCAATGGCACAGAATTTGCTGAACAATTCAAATTTAATTTCCAAAAATAGATTTTAGCCATTAAGCAATTTCAAGAAGCGACTCTTAAAAATAGACTAAAATGTTTGTAATCAATATTTGATTAGCAAACAAATAAGCCTCTAATTTTGGTCAAATTTCAGTGTTTACTTAATTAATGTTCTAAATATTATCATGATCAAAAACAGAAATTTATGCAAACACCTACCTAAAATAAATAGTGCCTGTTTATGCAAAGTTATATAAACATATACTTATAAATCAGTCTATATTTCTGAGAAGAGGTACTGAAACTATTTACACTATTTACATTGTTTGAACTGTTGTCCTCATCTTTACTGTCACATTCACAATGTTTCAACCATTGTATGCTCCGGCCTTCTTCAGAATCTGTCTACATTTCTGAGATGACGTACTATGACTATTTACTCTGTTTACATTGTTTAAACTTTTGCCCTCATTTTTACTGTCACATTCACAACATTTCGACCGTTGTATGCTCCTGCCTTCTTCAGAGTCTGCCTATACTTCTGAGATGAGGTACTGTGACTATTTACTCTATTTACATTGTTTGAACTGTTGTCCTTATCTTTACTGTCACATTCATGTTTTGACTGTTGTATGCAATAGCCTTCTTCAGAATCTGTCTATATTTCTGAGATGAGGTACTGTAACTATTTACTCTAATTACATTGTTTGAACTGCTGTCCTCATCTTTACTGTCATATTCACAATATTTTGGCTGAACAATGTGAATAGTTCTTAAAAGACCACTCACGCCCACATTCACACATTAGACAGATATTAGTTGAAAATACATGTATATTATATAAAAACAATAACAAGCAAAACTAAAAATCCTTGAAACCCTTTATATAAGTTAAAGCCCAAAATAAATAAAGTCAACTATGAGTATAGCAACAACATTCTTAAATGCTTATGAAAAAAAAAAAAATTATATACGTATGAATAAAAAAAAAAAAGTTACTCCCCTGACACTGAAAAAACCCAAAAGAACAAGTGAACTTTGAAATCTAGAGCACTGCATAAGCAATAAAAAAACAAACCGTTGAAATGTTTTAAACTCACAGAAACACATATACATACTCACAGACAACTTAACCCCCTGAAGATGGTCTCAGATGAGACTGAAAGTACTTGGGAAAATAAAAACTATTAAAAACAAAATTTTGGTAGTAATCTTACTCACTTTTCTAAATCTGCCAAAGAATTAATCTGTGAAATTGAAAGGGTGACAACAAAAACTAAATGACATGATATTTCTAAATTATTTAACCAAACCTGTTTGAATATATATATATATATGTGTGTGTGTGTGTGTGTGTGTCTCTATATATTTGGCATATATTGACTCTATATATATATATGTGTGTGTGTGTGTGTGTGTAGTCAATATATGGCAAATATATAAACATCTTCATATTAACAGAAAACATAGATGAATTAAAAATATTTGAGGAAACACCTGAAAGTGAGTGAATTCTATAATTCACTTATGAACTCTTATATTTGTAGGCATGTATATACACATACATAAATTTGTATCAATATGATATACCCCAGCAAAGACAACTTGTATAAGATTAAAAACCCAATATCAGATGATTTTCTAAATCTCACCCATTTTTGTCATTTTAGTGATGCATTACATCAAAGCATCTAATATGAAATCAAATCTGCTATCACATAACTGAAAAAAAAATTAAATAAAAGAAGGCAAATGGTTCAATTTTTGACAATCAGAAAAGAAAACATTAACACTTTAAGGCCAGAAGTGACCAAATGTACCCACAACTTTCACACACCTACAGTTCAGAAGCACCTAAATGCACCTGCAATTTCAATACACAACATTAACACATATCACATTAGAGACTAGAAATCTACAATGTTTTGAAAAACTTCAACAAAGTTGTAGATTTCCATAACCATATCTCATAACCTGCAATGCCAAGGAAGCAAAATTTGGTATAGTTTGAAAGAGAAATCATTTTACTTCCATATAAAATCAACTTTTAATACTTGATTCCCAATATTTTTTTGAAATGTCAATTTAATTGCATGAACATCACATTTTCAGATTTTTTAATAATTCCATCAGGACTCCAGGGATTCAACATCTGAAAAATCTCAAGGGCTGCAAAAGTTAAAACACCAAAAATGTCTAAGTAAAAACACAATTATGTAATTACTTTTACTCACCATTTCTTGATCAAAATATATAGGTGACACAATCTTTAAGTCTTACCTGAAAAAAATAAAGAATCATTTGAGAATTTTGATAAAAATACGATCATAGATGTTTTTTGTTTTCTTTTTTAATAAATTTCAGCCAACAGAAGGTACAAGAGCCAATAAAGATAGAGGATGGGTTGGTTGGTTGATTTTGCTTAGCAGCATATCACGCTCTATATTGGTCATTTATTGCCAAAATTTAAATATTTTGTCCATAATTTTATGCTTTTAACTAATACATAATTTTATACTTTCAGGATAAATGTATGTTGTTTTAGATGTTTTTGTAGATCATAAAATATATTGCTGGTAAATTTTCTATAAAAATGTATTTTTATACTGATTACCATTATGCTATTGTTGGTCATTTTATTATAAAAAATGTACTGTTGATTTTTGTTTGGTGGTTCACTGTTGCCCATAGCTGGGACCCTAACAGATGCTACTACTACTCCCACTCCAAGGTCAGAGGAGACTTGGGGACAACAGCAATTAAGAGGTGGTTCCATGCTCCTCAAAACCTCCAATCTCCCAATCAGAGGCATTCTCGATGTAGTTTATCATCATACTCAGGGTGAAAAGGTAGAGAGTTACAATTGAAATTATAATGATGAATGTGGTGTGAAATAATTTGAAGAGATAGTGGCAGGAAGTGGAGATTATGAGGATGAGTTTATAGATAATGGCTGACCCTTGATTTGATGAGGTCAAGATTGAATCGGTTTCGTCTTTCAACCAAAAGCTGCTTTGATTTCAGGAATCATTGGGAATATTATTCTTACTTTTGCTGTTTTAATCTTGACAAATGAAGGGGAAAAATTAAAAGACCACAGAGAAAACAGATAATATAAATATGAACTGAGCCTGGAATCTGAAATCAGATATGTAGCAGACAATAAATGGAATAGAACCTAATGTAATATCAAGCAGAAAGTACTGCAAGAAATCAAAATGGAAAACATAGTTTGAGACACCAACCACACCAACATGGATACAGCAAGCTTCTTAAAAGTAACCAAGCCCATTGCATTCAAGGTCAGGAACAAGTTGAAGGCCTCTTATAGGGACATATTTTCCATGAACAGTAGAAGGAAAAATTTTAAGTTATAGGATATTTTAAGGAGAGCTCAGTATAAATTCAGCAGGACCAAAACATCATCAAACATGACCTAAGGATGTTGATGTGGGTCATTAATATGAGCCTCAATATGGCAAAACCTACTACCAAACATGTGCACAAGCTAATAACTCAACGACACCAACAAGAAACTCTACTCCAATAGAAATCTCATAAAAATAACTTCAATAAAGCGTTATATACATTGTATGTATAAGAACATCTATGTATACACACTTCCACTTACCTCTTTTTATATTCTTCCTATTTAGTTTGCTAAGGCAATAAAATACTGTAGTTAAATGTACAATAATGATTGTAGTTTCATTCCTATTTTCTGGTTGAGAAAACATCCCATGCATCTGCAATTGCTTCTTGGCCTTTTGGTCAGCATGAAAGCTTAGTATCTTTTCTCTCATTTTAGATGGAAGAAGGTACCCGGTCCCAAGGAATCCAACTCTGCAGCAGTACCTTCCTCAATGCACTAAGAGAGATGGGGTCAGTGTAATATCAATGTAAATGTGACAATGGTCAGGGGCACAGGGCAATTTTTGTCCTTGGCCCATATGCATATTCATGTGTACAACACATAAAAAAAAAGTGTCACATCCTGCATTAGTAAGTATGTCAGTTAAATAATACCTCTCAGTTTTTGGACTGAGATCAATTTGTAGTATCTGTTCTCAAAATTTTAGATGGGAGAAAGTGCTTGGTCCCAGAGATTCCAATCCTGCAGCAACAACTTCCACACTGCACTGAGGTAAAGGTCAGTGTAACATCAACACCAGTATTTCATTTGTCATGGGGTCTGAGCAATTTTTCATTTTTGGCTGATGTGTATGCCTATGGGCACCACATATAACAAAAGACCCCCGGTCACATCCAACTTTAGTGGAGAAATTAGGTAAATAAAAAATATACAATATTATCAGTATAATATTCTCTCACATAAATATACATAAATGAAAAAGATGCCTCTTCAACACTGGTAATCCTACAACATAAGCTGGTCCCCATAATAAACTGTTGGATCTAATCCCAATGGGAATGGCTGCAAAATACCTTCCCCTCCCTAATTTATAGGCAGAAGCACAGAAATGCATACTGGGATTTCTTCTAGCCTATAAGATAGTCCCAGTCTGTCTTGTCTTGAAGACAGAACACTACATTCACCTATCTGAACTTGCTCTTGTGTTTCAATCCCAATTCTTAGTTTGTGAACTTTTTGCCTTATTACTGTTAATTTGCCTTATTACTGTTGCTTTGCCTTGCATATATTGTTTGCTTGACTTATATTATTTTTGCCCTGTTCTTTTCTTTTTCTTGTTTTTGCAAAGTTTGTTAATTCTGTTTGTTGGTCAGTTCTGCCATTTATTTATATTTAACCCTGGCCAGTCACTCTACACAAACTAACTGGATTCGATTTCCTGTAAAGTAACAGTAATAAAAATGAAATGGTTCAAATGATTAATGCTTTTTTTTTAATCCCATACAATCCCAAATCAAATTTTCCTGATATATTTTCAGAAGTAAAAAAGAGCTTTATTAATATTTTATCATATCTTTTGATGACCATTAATTGTAAGAAAACAGAATGTATGGCTGGCTGTGATCAAGAGGAACAGCCCAAGATGCAAGCTATGAATTAAATATCTGGGAAGGACTTTAACAGACAATGAAAAATGCCATACAGAAATCCAAAGGCACATTAGAAAAGCAAAAGAGGAAACAGGAAAATTTCATTTGCCACAAAGAAAAGAAGGCTGAAATGCTATGTAATATAAATCATCCTATATAGCAGTGAATGCTAGACAATTTCCTCACATATGAAGAGGAGATTTAAAGCAACAGAGATATTTCTACAGAATGGTGCTTAGAATACCATGGATGGTGCATGCAAGCAAAAAGGAAATTTAAAGGAAAATAGAAACAAAAGACATTTATAATTAGAATAAAAAAGATACAGCTAAAATGTCTAGGATGCATATTGAGGAAAGAAGACCTGGAGAATTTGATATTCACAGGATATATTAAAGTCAAAAGGACTAAAGTGAAGCAGCAAGTGACCAATCTCATGAAAATGAATGGCAGAACAGAGAGTGGATGAGATTGTAAAACTCTAAGAGCTATGGGAAGTTATGGAGAGCCGAAATTACACATAAGAAGAATCCTAAATGTTCACTACTATAAAAAAAATTCAGTTTCTCTTCTAAATTTTAGCTTTAAAATTTTTTCCCACTCAAAGTCTTTTTAGTCTTTAGATTTTATGAAATGTACTTTCATGTCACTCCTATGTAATGGTCATGCTATGCTAAACAATTTGGAGGTCACAATTCTTTAAGGGTTGATAAGCTGTAGAAAATGAATGGATCAATCAAAAAACATTTCTTTAATGCCTTTATGTTAACCAATGTTTAATAGGATGTGCCGAGCGGTGTAATGGATAACATCTCAGAATGATAAACTGGAGAGCCGAGTTCAAATTCTAGTCGGGTTTACTTACATTCAAATACCATTAGGAAAGGTATTATTCCATCTCTACTCTCCCTATGGGATGCATAGCAAGACAAACTGTGACCTACAGCTTTGGTTGACAACCAGCCTATTGCAGAAAGATATCACAACCAATTGCAACAAAATCATCTGCCTAGTCAGTCATAAATTGAAAGAGATATGATGCCCAAGCATTTAACATGTATGGCACTTAATTGACTGAGTGCTAAATTAAATGCCTAAGAATTCTCAAGCAATAAAAATGTTTAAAATTTTAGAAAATTTTACTAAGCTTGTAATAGACATGGCGTCTCTCCCCGATGAAAGAGGCACAAAATCACCTGTGGCATACACAGTTATGTAAATTACCTAGTACCATAGGACTAGTAAAATGCCTGTAGGTGGGCATGAAAAAAAATCTGCCTAACTGACTGTAGCACACATAAAAGCTGACAGATTTTGCCTTTGGGGCGAAGGATTACAGACGATGGTGAGGAATCCATTTCAACATGTTCGTGGTCAAAGACATGGCAATGTGGAAAGTAAAACAGATTACTACAATAAGAGTTGAAAGATAAATACAAATGTATTTGATTTTACAAACTTTCTGACAATTTTCTAATGTACTCAAACAATCCTTTCTTCCAGGCGATAAACATAAGTTCTTTATTGTCTGGTCTCTGCACTTAATATTTTTTAAGTACCCAAATATTACACTACATTCAATTTACAGATATTATGCATAGGAGGCTGAATGCTTCAAGCCATACAGTTGATTACAATGAATTGCAGTAGTTAAGAAAAAAATACCGCCATAAATCTCTTAGTTTGCCAGATCCTATAAACATGTTTTCAGGATGAATTTTAAACAGAAACAGAGATTCTAATATCCATTAAAGATGCCATTGTTGGTACCAAAAATGAAAAAAAAAATATTTAAGACACTTTGAAGAAATTTCTCATATAAAAGTGATGAATTAACTTGAAAATACAAACAATGTGTCACAGTCGTCGTTTTCAAAACAAAACTAAAAAATCATTTCCTTCTCACGGCACAGATAATTATCATTTCCAGTTCTTCGTTAAACACACATTACACATGGTTAATGATTTAATGAGGCTAATTACAATAATGAATTACTGATAGTTCTTCTAATGATGATGCAATCATAGTGATTTAAATTCAAAAAAAAAAAATAACGTCTCTTCCCCACTGATTGAATAAAACTAGAGAAAATGTGATAATAATTATTCATTAATTATTATTTCATTAGTTTTCATAAGAATTCAAATTGATTCAATCACAAAGAAAAAAAACATTATTTAAATTATTTTCAAAACCAGCTTGAAACATTGGCAAATGTCAGTGGCCTTGAATTTGCATCAGAACAAGATGAGATCATTTTCTTTTTCTTCTTTGTTTTTTTGGGGTGTTTTTTTGCTGCAAGTGGAAAAATAAACTCAGTATTGATATGATTAAAACAGGTTTGTAGAGAGCAGGGGCAGCAAAAGGCAATGTGGAAAATAAACAAAAAATTTTAATAAAACCAGGTAAGACAAAATCAAGAATATACACCTGCCCTCTCAGAAGAAACAAGAACAAAAGATCCTCTTTAAATGGGAAGCAGACAAGGAGAAATTAATTTATGCTCCATTATTTAGATAGTATATTTGTCATGGGTGTTATGAAATGAACGTTTCTTTGGGATTTTGTATGTAAATTTATTGTATGCAAATGAACATACATTTTCTTTTATAAATTCTGTTATATTCTGGGGAGGGGGATTATGTGGAGAGCCACTGATAGTGTTATTTGGCTCAGTTTCTTTTGTTGAATAAAGCCTTTCTTAAGGTTATTGCCATAACATCTTGCTGATTTAATTGCTTTTAATTTCATAACAATGGGCACACCAGAATTGGGTAATGTTTTTATGATTTTTTAATCATTTTCCCCAAAATGATAAAGCCACCAACACACAAGGGGTTACTGAGTGTGAAAGAATCCGAAAAAAATTATTATTAAAGAAAGAACTCAGTAAAAGAACAGGAATTAAAAAAAAAACGGAAGATAACAATTGACATTGCATTTAAATTTTTGAAGATTGTGGTTTGAATAAATGAATAGAGGAAGAAATATCACCTGAATGACATCAAAGAAACTGAGAGGATTTTTATGGACAAGAATCAAAGCATTGTGGGTAATAAATGTTCATATAAAATTGGGATCAGTAGTGCTTTTGTTTTTTGTCTTATCCCTTGTTACATTGACTTTGGATTACCAAGCAGGAGCAACCATTATGATTGCTAGACTTGAAAAGAATTAGAAGCAGTAGAGAAAAATGTTACACGTTAGTGAAAGAAGTCAGGGTTTACAGCTCCCTTGATACTATTTTGCCTCAAACCCACTTCTGTGTCAGGAATTGGTCAGTACATGCTATTCATCAAAAATCTCTAAATATATAATAGAAGCACCAGAGCAGATATGGCAACAATATTCAATACATGGATGAATGGTAGGCTTATGAATGTGTAAGATATTTAATCTTATAGTATGAGCACATTAGCAATCATTAATGGTTAGTGAGCTAATCTATTTGGCTATTATGACTGAGTAGTAATTTCAATCCTAAGTGGTTTCCCCATATTTATGATCTTCTGCCAAGCTTAGCCAAAAATAACTCAATCTTATATTTATTAATTTTTTACTGTACACAACTAATTCAATGATATTATAAATTGTACATAATTAAGCATTATTTACTATGCCCTCTGTTCCGAAATAGTTGTTCCATAGCCGGAAATCTCATGTGGAATATACTAATTCTTAGTCAAATTGTTTGCCGTTTACATTAACAGGTTAGCATTGATGTTCCTCAAGTATTTATATTAGCTTATTTAGGTAGAATAATTTGAAGCGCAAATTATATCACTTTTTCACCACATTAAAATTGTATTTTTTTTCACACCACCTGCTGGCAAGAGATTATGAGGGGAGAAGAGAAGCCAATTGGCAGAAATGCTAAACGAAATTGCAAGAAGTACGAATTGACAAATAATGAACGTAGTGCTGTGTTGCAAGCACTGCTGGAAATATCCACAGATCGTGTTCTGAAGCGTGGTGCAATAAAACAGGTTGCAGATGAATTAAACGTAGCTGCAGAACGTCTGGGTTTGCAAACTGAATTAGTTTGCCAGCCTCCAAATAGTCCTGATCTCAATGTCCTTGATCTGGGTTATTTTAATGCAATTTCAATCAATTCAGCACCAGTACCTCCAAATAATGTTGACCAGCTCATTGTAGCAGTGGAAGAAAGCTTCAATAAACTTCAGAAGTCGAAGCTTAACAATACTTTTCTAAGTTTGCAGTTAGCAATGGAACAAGTTAATCTAGTTGATGGCGATAACAGTTATAAAGTCTGGCCCATGGCTAAAGAGAAGCACGAAAGAGAAGGAAAACCTGAAGTATCCATTTCTATTTCTGACGAGTTGCAACAAAAACTGCCTTTGTTAAAGTAAACCTTCCCCAGTTATTTTTGTTATTAATTGTTTATGTATATCAGTTTCAATATATTTCACACTTATTTATATGACAATTCACTAATATTACTCATTTACTGTTGTGTATGGGAATAAATGATATTTTTTGTTCTTTTTGGGGGTTTTTTTTATCTACTGGAACAATTATTTTTGAACAACATGAAAATATTCCTCATTGCTTTTAGACATTGTTCTGCTTTTGAATCATATTTCATATGAATATATTGATCACCACCTTCTTTTTCTTTAGTCAGCTATACCTTTTAAGAACGTGGCTCTCCAAAACATCCTACACCCTCTAGCGCTAAACAATTCTAATCTCCTTACAATCCCTTCTACTGTTCTGCCATCCATTTAAGCAAGCACATTACATAGGTTACTTAATGTTTCCCTCTTGCCTTCTATCTCCTTTGAGTATAATATTCTCCAAGCCCTCTTTTTTCATTGTGTGTCCCAGATATTTCAACTGTCTCTTTCTGAGTCTAAAGTGTCCTTTTTGTTTACATTTTCCTTAAAACTTCTTCATTGCTCACATTCCCCATTCATGGTACTCTCAGCATACTTCTATAGAACCACACCTTTGTTGCCTGAAGTCTGTGTAGAAATTGTCCAGCATCCAATGCCATATAGGAAGACTGATATTACATAGCAGTTCATCACTTCTTTTTCTAAGAACCAATTGAAAAGTAATAGTCATTAGTTATAGGTTCTTTTCATTTTGGCATTTAGGAAATGAAAAAGAAATGTTGCTAGAGACAAAAAGTTATCTCCCCTTGACCAAACAAAATAACAATAAAAATAATTATAAATATTCACGAGAATTAAAAACAGTTATGTGACCTGATGAGACCTGCACGAGAGATCGTTAGGCGGGAAAGTCAATCTTTCTCTTTTCACTCCTTGAAGTTATACAAATAGGATGCATGAATTTCAGGCTTCTGACAAATCAAATACATAAGTACAAAAATTGTATTGTTTTTGGTGCATAGTCTTTTGAAAGTAGATATATGCTAAGTTTGTATTAAGAATATATATATATATATATATATACATATATATATACATGTATATATGCACATTTCATTAAAAACGACTGACAAGGTGCTTTTATTTATTTTTTTATATAATTTCTCGTGCGATCTAATAAAGTTTCTCTTTTCAGAGGATAAATTATATAAAAACTGTCCGAATGTTCTTTTTATCCGAGCACTTTCGGCTATACATTTAGCCATTTTCAAGGATTATATTTCAACTGTTAGAAGCACCTTGTCAGTCGTTTTTAATGAAATGTGCATGAAAGAAGGATTGCTGCCTAAATACACAAATATATATATATATATATATATATATATATATATATATATATATATATATATGTATATGTATATATATATATATATATATATATATATATATATATATATATATATGTTTTTATACAAAGACTTTTGTGTTTTATTTGAACTTTTCATATATTTATGTTGTTGTATATTTCATTCACTTTTTAAATGAGGTCAATGCTTCATATCCTGCACAACAGAATGTTGAGCAAGTGGCAGATTTTTTTCTTTCAATCACTGAATCTACAAGGATAAATCTTTTCTTACTTTATTTCTTTTTCTTGAGTTTAAAAATTTTTTTTTCATTTCAGAAGAACAAAAACAAGAAGTATTTGCAGCAACAAGAAGAAAAATGATCAAGAACTAGGCATTAAATAAATCAAAAAGAATTCTGAATCTTCACAGTAGAGGGAAAAACACACAGCACTTATAGATGTGTTCATGTATTAAAAAAAATGTGTTTCTTTGGAAACATGCAATTATCATCTAGAAAATGAAAATAGAATATCTAACAAACAATAATGAAGAAAAGTCAATAATACTGATGTTGATAACCATGATAAAATAATTATAAAAATGATAATGATGATAAAGCAAGCTGTTTGCTTAAATAAAAATCAATTAGATCATAAAACTACTTAAAGTTGCTTTGAAAGAATTTTATTAATGCACTTTATATTAATATAAATGGAAAGCTGTAAACAAAAAGGAAGATTATTATTAGGATAATAATACTGTTTTCAGATTCTGAGATGGACTAATCTTGTTTCTACATAAATTTTGATGACTGATTCAAAGACTTTGATTTATTAAGAAAAATAAAAGATTACTATCTAAAACATTGAGAAGTGTTCTTAACACATCTAACATTGTTTGGATGTGATCAAATCTCTTCTTTGTATATATATATATATATATATATATATATATATAAACACTTTGTTTATAATGCTGAGAAGAATCATTATCATATCCAGTTCTGTTCTTTCTATAAACTTTTTGTCTATAACATTGAGAAGAATCTTTAACATGACTAATAATGTCTGGATGTGCTCAAGCCTTCTCTTCATATAGATACAAACACTTTGTCTATAATTCCAAGTCATTATCATATCCAAAACTGTCTGAATATCCAAATCACATCTTTATATAAACTCTTTGTCTATAACAATTGGAAGATTCCTTAACATGTTTAATAATGCTTGGATGTGCTCAAACCACTTCCTTTGATAATTATAAACTCTTTGTCTGTAACTTTAAGAAGTGTCCTTCACATATCCAGCACATATCTGGATGCTCAAATCAATTCTTTCAAAATTCCAGCCAATCAATTCTTTATCTCTCGCACAGTGAAATTTGTGAGAACCATTTATTTGGGTCTTTACAAAGGACAAAGAAACCTTCTTAAGTTAGTTTTCTTTCTTCTTGAAGATTACACCTGACAAAGGATAAAGAACCGATAGGTCAAAACATAAAAATAACAACTATCAAAATACATTTGAAAAGGCAACCTTTTTTGAATTTTTGGCATTAACTTTATGCCTCAACATATTTACCATTTTCTTACATTATCTTCTGGTAGTGTTCAGTAGCATCCTCACAGAATTTTTTATCTTTCTCAAAAATCGATTGCTCTAGGAGCCTTTTGCACTCTTACAAGGAATTTAATCTCCTCTTTTATTTTTTTACCTTGAGAGCATTCTATAAAGATCACAATAAATGGTAATCCAAAAATGTCATTTCTGGTGAATATACTGGATAAGTAAAGACTATTCAAGCTGTACAGATTTTTATCTGGTCACCAAAAAAACATGTGATCTATCATTATCCTTATGCAATAATCTTTTTACACTATTTGTTCACACAATACAAAGTCAAAGAGCCACTCAAGGTAGAGAGTTACTGAATGAGGTTGTTTTATGGCAGAGATAAGAAGTGCAGATTATGAAGATATGTAGCATTGATAACGGTTGACTCTAGATTTGAAGATTACAACAATCACAGAAGCTTCATCTCAGGAGTCTGTTCCACAAAGCAGTGGCTCTTGGGAAAAAGAATGAAACTTCCTTCTTACAAATAAAATATGAAGAGAATGATTTGTTTTTTTTAACAGCATATCAACTCTTTATGGGCCATTTAATGCTGAAATTTAATTATTTGGAGAGCTTTGAAGTAATAAAAATTTGATATATGGTATTGTTTTCACAGTTGAATACATGGTAAATGATACTCATCTTTTTTGCATATACATATTTGTGGGGACATTATTACTAGAGGAGGTGATAGGTGTGTTTTATGTTATAGTTTTGTTGAAGTTATATTTTTGGATACAGTTTGATTTCTTTAAGAAATTGTAGGATATTATATGAATTAATGTCATGAAAGAGTTTTCTTGTTGGTTGTTTGGTTGAGTTTATTTCATGGCATATGGGTTATTTAATGTTGCAATCTAAATATTTTGAATACAATTTTATGGCTTCAGTTGAATATATTTCAAATGTAATCATACTGAAAGTACAACAACTCATCCCCACTAGAGAAAAGTACAGGGTCTGTTTGGTGGTAATGAAAATTTACTACCTTGGAAATTTGTGTTATTGAATGTTACAAGCCATTAACGCCCCCCCCCCCCAACCATTAGACAGAGCTCAGTCAGAAGAGCGATCAATTTGCTAGGGTAAGGAATGGCTTGCTAATTTTAACACTTCCGAAATAAAACTGATTTCTATTAATCATCTGAGAAACCCCTTTCTGCCTTCTATCAGCATGGCAGATGCTAACCTCCAGGCAAGTCACTCATTTCACTTTCTCGGGCTAACATTTTCAGCTGACATGAATTTGAAAGATTATATTGAATCAATTGCTAGGTCTGCTGATAGGAAAGTTGGTTCACTATGTCGAGCTAGACAATTTTTCTCACCAGAAACTATCTTACATATCTATAAGTCTACCATTCATCCTTGCTTTGAACATTGTGGCCACATATGGTCTGATGCTCCTGCTATATATTTAGAGATCCTTGATAAAAATACAAAGAAGTATCTGCAATATTACTGATCCTGACCTAGCATCCAGGCTTCAGTCACTTTCCAACTGCCATAATGTCACTTCCCTGTGCCTTTTGTTTAAATACTTTCATAGTAATTATTCTGATGAACTTTGTTCTATGGAACCTAGACTTTATGAATTTAAGTGCAGTACTAGATAGAAACAAGGTCTCATCATTTTACAGTTGGATTTGTTAGATGTAACTGTAAGTTCTTTGTTAATAGTTTCTTTTCTTGCACTTCTTACATGTGGAACTCATTTCCAGCTTCTTGCTTTTCAGTCAACTTGGATCTTCAAAATAATAATTTTTTTTCTTTCACACTCAGTAACCCCTTGTGTTTTAGTGGCTTGTCTTGTCTTGCTTGGTGTGAAAGGATTAAAACAAAAACAGCTCTGATAATCTAGATTTTTAGAGCTGCATTCACATACTGTAGTATCATCTGTATAGATAGTTACAAATGATGTGAGAATGTTCTAAGGTAGACCATTAAAATAAAGCAGAAAGAGGGTGGGACTAATGAGAGCACTTGGGGGATGCCTGCATTGATCTCATGGGCTTCTGTGGTCATCAATGATCTCATGGGTTTGTTCCACCACTGATGACCTTTAAGGATCTACTTGATAGAAAAGACTTTATAATTGTGAAGATTCTTCCAGAGATTCTACAACTGAATAGTTTGTGTAACAATCCCCAATGCCATTACCTTGTCAAAGACTTTGAGATGATTTATCATTGACTGTCTCACTGATCCTGTATACAATTAGAACATCAGCAGTGGACCTTGAGTAGCTAAATCTATACAGTGTGTCACAATTAGGGCAGAGAACTGACTTCTTCCATAGACTTGGAAAATATTTCTCTTTCAGGCAACCACTAAACAACTTTGCCAAGATTGGAGATAACTCTGAGGGAAGGTTCTTAAGAACATAGTAATATTATGAGGATCAGTAGCCTTCAGAAAGTTAAGTTTTGAAGAGTCTGGAAATTTTTGTCCCATGAGAGAGGGAAGTCAGGTAGGGGATGGTCCTTGTCATCTAATATGGAGTAAGAGGCAAAGTTAATTGCAAAGAGCTTAGCAGTATCTGATAAGGATGAAATAAACTCAGAGCTATTAATAATAATAAGCAGTTACGGTTTGCTTCTATTGAGAATTTTGCTTGAGATATCCCAGAACTTGTAGGAACCAAGTCTTTTGTTTTCAACCTTGTCTTGGACTGACTGTGCATAGCTACTCTTTGTATTTTCTAGAATTCTGCTGCAGTTCAGAATGTGCAAAGGGTTCTACTACACCTGCTCCTAGAGATAGTAGTCATGGTTACAGTAAGCTATGGCTGCATCACATTTTAGCATGAACTAAGGCTAGCAATTCAGTTTCTGTTGATATGATAACCTTTCTAACTACTTCATGATTTTTGTCAGTTGCTACTTTTAACTTGTTTCAATGAGAGTAGTACTTAAAAAAAATCAGTTCTTTGGTTTTCAAAAATTTTCTAATAAGATACAAATAGAAAAAATCTTTCTAAATTTAATGTTTTGATACTTAATTTAGCTTGGTTAGAAATTTCTTAGTAAAATAATGTTCCAATATTAAAAATTTTATGTTGCTTCCATTGATTGTATTTTTGTTTTATATTTGAAATGTTAAGTGACATTTACTTCTGATGAAAATGCCTTGCAAGTTGAAACAATGACTGCTTCATAATTGCTAAGTTCTAATTCTGAGAGAGAGTTTTCACCTCAGAGAAGTTTCTAACTGCAAATGAAAGAGTGAATGAGGTTACGGACATCAAATGGTACAAGATAGAGTAGACTGCCCTATGAAGTGCATGACCACAGCCTCACCACACAAGGCATTGCTGTTGTGGTTCCTGTAGCAAGTAGGTTTTTAGGGGTAGTGTTGCTAGTCTCAGAATGAACTAGTTTTGAATTGAGAGTTGTCTTGAGAGATTGCCTATTCGCTCTGTGTGGATATTTATATAACTCCCTGTAATATGATTCTTTGCCATGCTTGCAACCCAGGTGTAGTTATGTCAGTCATATGAATGTTCACTTGACTCTCTTAATTGTCTGGTGTGGCATTGAATGCAAATTCTATTTTGGCATGATCTAGTGTAACACACAAACACTACACTGCTATGGAAATGAAGTGAAGAAAAAAAGATAACTGGCCAAAAATATTTACTGGTAATGTTCCACTTGGCTTTCTCAATTCATGGTATGACGTAGAAAAACTGTCTAAAGATAAACTTCTTTCTTTTCCTTTTTATAATAAATCACAAGCAAAATGGTGAACTGTCAGAAATAGTCTTATTTTGATGTGAATAATGAAATTTCTAAAATAACTGACAATTCAGGTTCAAGTCCTAGAACTGCAAGATTAGCATAGATACAACAAAAATTCAAATTATCAGCTTTGTGATCAACTTTCTGATATACTATTTATAATTGGACTATTGTCCTCATCTTTGTTGTTTTTAGCAACAACCCTGCAAACATGACATTAGAATCTAAAGGTGGGAACAGAAGTGACAAGGAGGATGACCAAATAAAGCCAAACACAGGGAAGAATATGACCAAGAATTGCATCTACTCAGTTGATTGCAGTTGTGGCAGAGAATATAAAGATGAAACAAGCTGTCCCCTAAAAGTAAGGCTGGAAGAGCATCAAAAAGCTGTAGTGAGAAGTGGAAATGAAGTGATAATACTGGACAAGGAAGAACACTAGAGAGTTAGATGTCTTTAACAAGAAGCACATATGCTAGGCTATGAGGATTTCCCCAGACATGAACAGTGGAATGAAAACAATCTACCACCATAGATTAAATAAAGGGTTCACTTCAGAATTCCCTGTAGGTTGCCCAGATCAATATAAACCTGAGGTATGCAAGAGGGTACAACAGCCAAAATGCTGTGATAAAAACAAGAAAGATGAAGACAATAGTCTGAAAATCACATAGTATAAATAATGATAACTTGTCAACCCAGAAATTCAGACAAAAATTCCGTACTTTTCAAAGAACATATGACATGGGGATTGATGAAATGTACAGAAATTCTTCTTGAATTTTTCACTCAAATCAGTCATCACCAGTTTTCAACAGCTGCCTCATGGCTTTCTGAATTTACCTCTTTTTTACTGGGTACCCTGTAGAATAGTTATGTATCAGTACTTTCTGTTTTGGGGAACCAATAGTAATGGTGACTTTGTCATCCTATCAACTAATCATATGTGGCAATTAAGAATGAATTTAGAACACATTAACATGCCTAGGTTCTTGCATGGCAATGGCACTGTACACAAGGAAAAATGTTGTTTTCCTTCTTGATCATGAAAGGCCACATACAGCAAGAATAATGTATGAAAACCTTTTGGAAATTGGTTGGCCTGTTCTACACAACCTACCATTATCTCATGACCTTGCACTAACCAATTATTACCTTTTTCAATACACTGCAAAATAGTTTGAAGGAAAACTTTCTTTAATGAGAACCAGATTCAAGAGTTTGTTGATTTCAGATCAAAACATGCAGAATTTTATTCAAAATGTATTGAAGAGCTGCCTGCTAAATGGTCACAATTCATTTCAAATAATGGTGAATATATACTTGAACATGCAATTGTACTTTATTATTAAAAAAATTAAGTTGATAAGCCAAAACAGAAATTATTTATGACTTGACCTATTGAAAACATTTTTACATTAAAAATACTGTGGAATTTTACTCAAAATGTACTGAAGTACTGCCTGATAAGTGGCAACAAACCGTAATAAATAATAGTGAATACATAGTTAAATAACATGCAATTGTACCTAATTTTTTTAATAATAAAGTTCATAAGCCAAAAACAGAAAACGATAAATATATAAAGTCATGTTGTGTTTTGTATTAAAGATTTTTTTTACCTCATTGAATAGAAATAAACTAAAAATATGTATTTTGGAGAAAAGCCACAAAGTAAAAAAATAGAAGTTTGGTGAAATAAATGTTTTACTTGTGAAGCCTCTGACATATACTGAAAAAAAAGTTGTTGCTGCTCCAAGGGGATTATTTATAAAGTACACATTTTAGTAAATAATTCAATTAGAACAAATGTGCTTTAGAAAAATCATAGACATTGAACAAAATATTGAAAAACAACAGAAAAAATAGAATTCCATAATGCAGGAATTTCTAAGGAATTAATGTATTTTTATTTATAATCCAACATTATTTCTCATTACTTTTTCTTCTCCTACGTGCCATGACCCTTCAGGATGTGGGCGATCATGGCTCTCCACAACGTCCTGTCTTTTGTAGCTCTTAACAATGTTTGTCTTTTTACTATATCTCTTAATCCCTGTTGTGCCAACCATTTACACATGCTAAGTAGGTTATTTGTTACTCTCCTCTGTTCCTCTTGACTTCTACATGTCTTGTGAGTGTTAAATTTCCCAAGCACACTTTACTCATTATGTGTCCTAGAAATTTTAACTATCTCTTTCTGATGCTAAGTATAAAACCTTTTTCTGTTTCCATTTTCTCTAAAACCATCATTGCTCGCATGGTTCAGTCCCTGGTAATCTCAACATCCTTCTATGGAACCAAGTTTCTGTGGCCTCAAGTCTCTTCTTCATCTGTGAGGAAATTGTTCAGCATTCCCACTACAAATTCCCACTACAACTGCATTCCCACTACAACTGTTATATAATATCTGTTCTCCTATTAGGCATAGGAGAACAGATATTATATAACAGTTTAATACACTTTTCTTTGTTTATAATGAAATTTTCTTGTTTTTTAATACTTTGCTTAGCTTTTAAAAAGCATCTTTGGCTTTTTCAATGCCCGCTTCAGATGTTGGTGTAGCTTTTTCCATACGTTGTTAAAACATTTTCTAGATAGTTAAATTTATGTACTTGCTTCATTTTGGTGTCTCTAATTTGTAGTTTGCATTTAGGATTGTTCCTTTTTGTTGATAGTCATACATTCTCTCTTCTTACAATTGATGCATAGTCCTTTCTTCATGTTTTCCTTTACTATCTTCCATTGGAGTGCCTGTAGTTTACTTTGCTATCAATAGTGTCCATTATATTGTATAATTTATTTACATATATACAAAGACTGGTAACTTCTCACTGTTGCTGTTACTAAAGTAACAGGGAGAGAGAGTGGTGAAATTAGAAGCAAATAGAGATTTGAAGGTGGCCGCACCTGCTGCATCATCATCAGTAGCATCTCTCACTATCAACGTATCAGTGTTGACATCAAACACTGATTTCTGCAGGGTATATATAGTTTTTAGTTGGCTTGAAATTAAGGTTTTGGTTTTTGAGCAGGAGTAGCTCTGATTGGTCATAATATATTATTTATTTTATTTTGGTTAAAACAAATGTATGCATTGAGCCAGTGCACAGATAATGTATTTACATAGTCTACTTTGGCTTGTCAAGCGGTCAACATCCAGTTTGTGTAGAAAATGTAGGAGGCATAACATATTTAGTGGATATTAAAATTTCAGTAAACATCTGTTTTTTTTTTTTAATTCTATATTAAAAAGCCAGACTCAATACCAGATTTATATATGGGCTAGTATGGGGTAAAGCCCAGGTTCTCCAAGACTAGAGAAGCTCTTCAAGGGCCATCTAGTCTTGAGCCCCTGATAAAACTAAAAAGAAAATAAATATATAAGAACAGAGGAGATTTGCTTATTTGCATATTTAAGAAGGCACTTTTGAAATAATTTGAAACAATTTAGATTTTTTTCATCTCTTCCAGTTAGTGTGGGTCTTTTAAATTCAATGGGGCTCCTTGTAGGATGTGAAGTTTGAATAAAAAAGTTTTCCACATCATTTCAAATTTTACACCAAAAGAAGTATCATCTAAAAATATATCTTTTTTTTTTATAGACATGGTGGGTGGGCAAACATAAGTAATGAAGAGACTCCCAAATTCTATTGGGGACTTCTTAAGGCACTGCTCAGGCGAGTAAACAAAAATCATGCTGTTTAAAAAACCTGAGACATCTATTTAGACACGCATATCCATAAAATACAATAGTAATAAGAAATGAAGGCAGGAAATAACACGTGGAAAACTTTTGAAAACAGATGAAAGTTAGAGTCAAAGTTTTGCATCCCTTTATGGTTGTGCAGGCAGAAAATATTAAATGCTGACACATCACAACTTTTAACTATATCTGTTTGCCATTGAAAAGTGAGTGTCATATCAGGATACAGTTGACCAATTATTTCAAACAGATATATGGGTATATACATTACAGTATTTACATTATTCGGACTATTGTCCTCATCTTTGTCGCCACATTTGTCACAACGTTTCGGCCGTTGTACGCTCCGGCCTTCTTCAGGTGGTTGGAATTTCGAACCGAACCCTTTATTTCGATCACTGGGGTAGACTGTTCTAGTTCCACGAGCCATGTTTGATGGATGTCAGTTATCAGTTATCTCCTGGTAATTTTTCCCTCTGAAAGTTCTCCACTGCCTGAACCGGGTAAGAGTGTGAGTTCAATACCCGGTTCAGGCAGTGGAGAACTTTCAGAGGGAAAATTACCAGGAGATAACTGATAACTGACATCCATCAAACATGGCTCGTGGAACTAGAACAGTCTACCCCAGTGATCAAAATAAAGGGTTCGGTTCGAAATTCCAACCACCTGAAGAAGGCCGGAGCGTACAACGGCCGAAACGTTGTGACAAATATGGCGACAAAGATGAGGACAATAGTCCGAATAATGTAAATACTGTACATAATACCTCATCTCAGAAATATAGACGGGTATATACATGTATGTACCCATAAATAGATTAGACACCGATTTATTTATATATCATATTTACTCGAAAAGTGACAAGAAATTTTTTCTGACAATTTATATTGACAATGAGTTGATAAACATGATGTCAGTCAGCAACTTTGCTAGTAAGCTGAGTCATTGATACTAAAAACTGGATACAGAGATACACTTCTAGGTTTAAGGACTAACCACCAGTTGTAAGACGACAGAATATATGGTCATTAGCAAGAGAGACAGCTGAATATGTGAGTTATAGACTGGAGCTGTTAGAATCAAGAAAGTACAGAAATTTTAAATATTTGAGAAATGCTTGGAGGACAGAAAATTTGACACGAAAATCTAAAGATGCATTGGAACAGCAAAAGATGCCTTCCAAAAACTAAACATAGCATTAAAAAGAGAAAAATTTTATTAGGAGGAAAGCAGTGTGCTGAACTATTTAATATCAATCCTCTTATATGGCAGTGAATGCTGGACAATTTTCTCACAGATGAAGGAGACTTAAGGCAACAGATTGATTGGTTGATGAATTCATTGTTTATGACTTATCAACCCTTTGCAGGTAATTTAAAGCCAGGAATTGTTTTTTGAGATAATAATGATTTAATGATATAAGTCTTACTAATCAACCCATAGCTGAAGGGAGAAAGAGTGGATTCATACCTTTCTCATAATTGTTAACTGATACATTTTCTATGACTTTTTAACTCTTTGCAGATTATTTCAAGTCAGAAATGTTTTTAAATTGTAAGAATTTTTTAAAAGTAATAGTGGATTAGTGATACAAGTCTTATTAATTAACCCATAGCTGGGGGCAGAACACATGGATTCATACTTTTACCAAGTATATTTGCAGATATGTGAATATAATGAACCTAAAAGGAATTGAAAATCAGCTCTCTGATGAACAATTCTGAGTCAATATGCGTTACACTACCAACACATCCAAGCTTACAACACCTGGTATTCCTAAGTGGTCACTCATCTAGATACTGACCAGGTTCAACATTGCTCAACTTCAGTGATCATTCAGGAACTGATGTTTCAACATGATGTGGCTGTAAGCCTTAAGATGACAGAAATGGGGTTTTAAGATTTTGAGAATAGCATGGATGGAGCATGTAAGCAATTAGGAAATTTTAATTAAAATGGAAAGAAAAAGGACACATACTTAGAATCAGATGACACTGAGTTGATGGCAGACATAGAAAGGATACTGTAGGAATTCCTAAAGAAGGTAGTAAAGGAAGGCAAGAAGAGTGGCTATCAATTTTAAGAAGAAAAAATGTATGTTCATTTGCAAAAGAGACTGCCCAAAATGTGAGCTACAAAATGGAGATGTCAGGATCAAGCAATTTAAATATCTGGGAAATGCTGTAACAGACAATGGAAAATGTGACACACAAATCCAATGGAGCACATTGAATAGCCAAAGATGTCTTCAAAAAGCTAAACAGTTTAAGAAAAATGAAAGCAAATCAGACAATTTTACTTAGATATGGATGAAATTTCTGAAGCTAAGACTAACTGGATCAAAAAGTTGGGATTGGTGTATGACCTATATGGGGTGAAGCAGTTTGATCAGGTAACCCCTTCTCACCTATCTGAGGGAGTGGTCGGGGTTTACCAACAACTGACCAAGGATGAGAAATCGTACATGGCTTGAATCAGGGAAGCACTAATCATTGCCTTTGACGCTGACAGATTTATGGCATACAAGAAGTTGAAGCATGTGTTGTATCCAAGTGAGACTGTAGACGTGTTAATTGGTGGATTTGCGGAAGTTATCAGTCCTTTTTAAAGGAATCCCAGACCATACAATGGCATGCGTGTCCATGCAGGATCTTCCTGGCCCTGTGAAGAGGCACTTACAGTCCTCCTAAAGAGTGGACGATATGTCTCTCAAGGAGCTGTTGGCCCAAGCTTGGATGCTTATGAAGGACGAAGTTGCAGTGGATGAACCAGTTGTTGCTGCAGCATAGCCTGACTGGATTGCTCAACCATTCTGGGTCGTGACTCCACCTGTTACATGCTATAAGTGCAATGGTCCCAATCACTTTGCAAGGGACTGTGTGCGGAGAGGGCAAACTACTCCTGCATGTTATTATCGATGCAACAAGACTGGTCACCAATTGTCTGGGAAATGAAGTTGGGTATGAGATTTCAGTGTTAGATTATTCCCCATACAACAGGTGAACTCAGCGCTATCTATCATCACTGTCTACATTGAGAGCACACCATGCTCATCTCTCCTTGACTCTGGGTGCTCACATTCCATTTTGAGCGCAAAGCTATGTCGATCTTGGTTGAAGCAGGACATGATGGTACCACATTAACCGGAGCCATGCAGACCTGCTGTAGAAGTGGCACCGTTAGGATTCACAAAGCAACTGGTAACACCGCCACTATTGATGTGCTGGTTATGTGAGGGAAGCCTCTGGATTTCAATCTATTGCTTGGCATCAATGCCATTAAGGCACTTGGTGGCATTCGCATCATGCAGTCTGGAGGCGTGAGTTGTGAGATGAATACCAGGCTACAGTAGTGGTGAACCAAACTTGGAGAGTTGAGTTAAAAGGAAATAACTGAGACACCTGGAAGAGGCATGGCACGTGGAACTAGAACAATCTATCCTGGTGCACAAAATAATGGGTTTGTTTGAAATTTCAATTACCTGGAGAAGGCCAGAGGGTACAACAGCTGAAACATTGTGAATATGGTAATGAAGATGAGGATAACAGTCCAAATAATGTAAATAGTATATTTATTTTTGTCTCCCAGCCTGAATATTTCAGAAGTCTTATGAACGAAAAAAGCACCCTCTGGTAAAAATAATATTTAAAGTGATATTAATCTGTCAGATTAATAAATAATATGTTAACTAAATCTGTCTTTTAGGTACATCATTCTTGTTTTAGACTCTCAAAAGTTTATAACTGCTCAGTTTCATATGTGAAATGTAAACAAAGCAATAGCTAAAGATAACCAACCTAAATAGATAAATTAAAAACTGTTCCCACCTAAATAATAGTCAGAAAAAAACACAAATTCAACAAACAGATTTAATCAATGACAAATAAACAAATATATAAGATAAAAAATAAAAATGAAAATAAATAAAAACAAGCAAAAGAATTTGACCCAAATAAATAAGCGAACAAGCGATTTCCGGTAAATGACGGCCATTATAGACTACCAACAATAAGCTATATAAACAAATTTTTACTACGTTAACCAAAAACACCGATCAAAATAAAAGAATAAATAAATAAATATATAAGATAAAAAATAAAAATAAAAATAAAAAAACAAACAAAAAACAAGCAAAATAATTTGACATAAATAAATAAACAAATAAGCCACTTCTGGTAAAAGTAACCGCCAAAATAGACTACCCATAATGCACCACTGACCCTTATATAAGTAGCCGAGAAAAATAACAGCACTAGTCGCCTGACGATTGCACTAGCATGAAACAGACTGTCGCCTCTAAGTGCTGACTTCCATGTCCACTTTTATATTTACACACGATTTATCTCTGATATTGAGCACTTTACCCCATAAATATAGCACACTTTAAGACTATATTTCTGCATATATATATATATATATATATATATAAGTCAGTTTTCAATCAGTACCTGACAATTATATTGTGTATGAAACTCAGATTTGTGCTAACCAGTGAGGAAAAAATGTATATTTATTATTAATATAAATTATAGCACTGTTTTATTACCACCATAAATCAATGTGTGATATTCTAGATATATATATATATATATATATATATATGTGTGTGTGTGTGTGTGTGTGTGTGTGTGTGTGTGTGTGTCTGTGTTTAGGAAAACTTGCAAAAAAGAGACCATTGCAGATGACTAGTAAGTAACCCTGTACTTTATTATAAGCAAAAGAATAACACGTTTAGTGGCACAGGATTTTTAGTGACACTGCAGGCAACATAGAATTTTTTGACAGCATATCAGAGAGAATCACTTGGATAGTAATCAGATAATGGAAAACAAACACTCTAAAAACAATCAAAGTATGTGCACCAAATCTGAAAAGGTCCAATGAGAAGACTGAAGGGCTTACAATGATATCACATAGCATTTATCTATAAACAGAGGAAAAACAAATCACATGATAATGATAGGCAGCTTCAGTTCATGGCTAAGAGAAAGAAAAATGAAAGAAACCAGTACAGGTGAATTTGGAATTGTAAAGTCAAATAAAAATGGAAAAAATGTTAATTAATATTTCCACTAATGTTGATATATGTATACATCTAAGAAACTTGCACTGCCTGCTGTTGATGTATATATACATTATCAAGACATTGTGAAATGTTGGTCCCAAGCATTTGTGTTATAAACTAGCTAGCACTTAGTGCTATTCCCAAAACAACATACAGTAAGACTTGTATTCTGATGTATTTTTATGATATTGTGTGTTGGGGATGTTATTAAACTAAGCCTGTCCTGCAGAGTGCTCAGGAAAAAATTCCCTATCAGTCATTAACTTCAAGTAAATAGCAATTTCCTATTTTTCCAAAGACAGGCCAGCACAGCCAGGCAACAATGTTATAACTATATGCCAGTGAAAGTTTTAACTTCTCAAAAAGACAAGATTAGATGATTATGAATACCTTATATACTTATGTATAAGCCTACTTGATGTATAGTGTGACCCCAGAAATTTCCTTGTGAAAAAACTGATTTTTTCATATAATGTATAATAATGTATATAATGTGTATAATGTGACCCCAGCTTTCAAGCAAATACTAGTAGGCCTACTGTAACCAGTTATTGCTGTAGTGGACATCATCTGAGACATATTTCATAGCAAATAAATGGTTACGGTTAGTTAAAGGTATCGTGAGAATGTAGACCTACTGGGTAGGTTATGGCCACTGAAAATGAATGTATTTTAATGCCTCCCAAAAAAATTTACCTGCCTATAGATCAATCAGTCACCAAAAATAGCCTATTCAAATAAAATTCATTGTTTATAGTGTTACCCCCACCCGCTACATTTTGTATAAAAAGTTGATTAGAAAAACTTGCATTATACTTGAGTATATATGGTAATTTTTTTCAGAAAAAATGAACCTCTAAATGTGTTTGGAAAAGATTAAATAAAGGAGCAAAACATGAAGTTGATTTCATAATTACTGACAAAATACAATTAAATATTTAACTACCACAGACAAAAAATGACAAGAGGAAGCAATCACATGATAGTAGAGAGGAAAGTCAGTTTCAACTTTAAAATTGAGAGAAACATAAGGTTAGAGAAAACATTGCTGAATTCCCAGTAGAGATCAAGAACAAAATGCAGAATTTCTTGAATAATGACAGGAAAAATATGAATAGCCAATTGTTAATGCTAATTAAGGAAACAGAATATATAAGAAAAAAAAAACTGTAGCATCAATAAGAAAGTGAAATACTCAAAGCTGATGAAACAGACCAGAAATATGGTTGTAACAATGAAACAAGATAAAATTGAAAATTCTCTCCAGAAAATACCTAAATCTTACTGCCATGGTCCATCTTTATAAGACTCAGACAAGACCATGTATGGAGTATATCTGGCCTAGTGCTGGCCAATCCTCACTCTCCAGCCTTGGCAGACTTCAAAAGTGCTTAGACGGCCTTGTGGGTGATGAATTATTCTACACTCTGCAACCCTTATCCCACAGATGATTGATTGATTGATTGATTGATTGATTATTTAACCAGCATATCGACCTTCGTTGGGCCATTCAATGCTGAAAAAGTTTTTTTCCAAAAAGTATAGTTGGTAATATTATTTTTCAAAACCGTATATCTGGCAATAATATTTTTCCAAAAACGTAGAGCTGGCAATAATATCTTTTCAAAAACGTAGAGCTGGTAATAATATTTCTTCAAAAACGTAGAGCCGGCAGTAATATTCTTTCGAAAACGTAGAGCTGGTAATAATATTTTTCAAAAACGTAGAGCTGGTAATAATATTTTTCCAAAAACGTAGAGCTGGTAATAATGTTTTTTCAAAAATGTAGAGCTGGTAAAAATGTTCTTCTCAAAAACGTATAGCTGGTAATAATATTTTTCAAAAACGTAGAGCTGGTAATAATATTTTTTCATTTTCATTCTGGTCTTTTGTGATCTTTATAAAAAAGCAATTATTTTGTTGATAAAATTTAATTTAATTGCTTAGCTACTCAAATAAAGTTCAAATATGCGGATGTAGTTTGTCGTCATACCCAGGACACGGATGTATCCCACAGATGAAATGTTGCCAGCTTTTCATTATAACATCATTATTACTATGACAGATGAGTTACATTATTACTTAGTATGACCAGCATGGACCTTTACAGCTAGGACCCACCATTTGATGTTCATGGTGGCAAATCATTCCCATTTCTTTCCGTTCCTCTGATAAAAAGCAAGTTCCACTTAGATAGCTTCCCCAGAACTGCTACTTTGTGGAAGAAACTCCTGAGAAGATGCTTCCCTAACAATTACAATCTTGTTCTCTTTTAGTCCAATGTCAACTGATATCTATCCTACTCATAATGCTCTCTTACTTTTCCCTTCTTTACAATCTCACCCAGTAATCCTCTATTTAGGAGTGGCCCTTGGGTCTTGTATTGGGTGAACTATCAGTAAAAAAAAAAAAAAAAAAAAAAAAAAAAAGATGATGATTGATGTACATTTAAATTTTTGAAGATCACAGTTGAAAGGAAAACAAAGAGCAGGAAGAGAATTCTACAAGCACTGAAAGACCATTAGTATAGCTAAAGATAACTCCCAAAATCTAAGCAAAGTATTAAAAAACAGGAAAAAAATCATTAGAAATGAAGAAAAGAGTGCTGAACTGCTACGTAATATCAATACTCCTATATGGCAGAGAATACTGGACAATTTCCTCATAGATGAAAGGGTGAGTTAAGATGAGAGAGATGTGGTTCGATGGAAGGATGCTAGATATAACAAAGAGAGTTTTAATCGAAATGGAAACAGAAAGGACACTTGTATTTAGAAGCAGAAAGAGACAAATAAAATTTCTAATGTAATGAGGAAAGAAGTCTTGGAGAATTTACCACTCACAGGATTGAAGGCAAGAGGAGCAAAGAGAAACATTGAATAACCTACTTATGGAGCTTATGCAAATAAACGAACAGGAACTTGGAGGGATCGTGAGAAAGTATATATTACTATGGGCAACAAAAGATAAGATGTTTTGGAGAGCCATGTCCTAGAAGGACAACATAGTACAGAAGAGGATTATGACTATCAGTGAAAATCTAAATTCTACACATTATTAGAATTTGTTTGAATGTTGATGTAGATTAACCATTATTGTCTGACTGAAAATAAAAAAAAGTTCTTCTGTATCTGTTCACCTCCAAGTAAAAAATGGTAATGGTAATATTAGTTATTTCCTTATAAGGAAACATTTGTCTTTTATTGACCAAGCAGCCAGTACTGCTGTCGGATGAGATTTATAAAAATCTTTCTCTTAAAACAATATTTCAGGAAAATAGGTTTCTCAAGTTCAGTAGCTGTTATCACTCTTTCCAGCATTGATGGGGGGTTTCATTCATAACTATTTATTTCCTACCCTTTTATTTGAAGTCGAATGGAATGTCAGCATCTTTATTATGTCATTATTTTCTCTTCAAGTTTCTTTTATTGGTACAATTCTTTGTGATTCTGTAGCACCAGTTCACAAAGTCAGATGAAGGCTGTCTTTACCAAGACCCATAGGTCTCACTCAGTCAAAGCTATTTTTAACCACTGATCTGAGAAAGCCATTGAAGCATCCATTAAGGCATCTTTTCTTTCTCAGAAACTTGATAAAGAAGAAAAAAAAGAAACAAAACAAAAAACGAATTTCAATTTCAAATCTGATTTTTATTCTACCTGCGTAAGCTTTCTGCATTGAAAGGTAATCATTTATAGTGCCTAACATTTAATTTGCTATAAAGTAGATGACAAGAAGTGGGGAAAATGATGAGAGAGTGCAAAGTCCAAATAATGTCATCTTACAAGATGGCAGGATATAAGCTCACAGCCGTGTCTGCACACAACACAGACATTTTCACTTTTCTTACTCTGTATTTCTTTTTACATAATAAAAAATATATAGATGTATATCGGTAGCAATTAACTTATTTTTAATTAGTCTCTAAAAGTTTTTAGTGTCTTGATCCTTTATCTCTTATTAATGCAAAAAGTTGAAGCAAAAACTTTTTCTATTTTTTTTTATGATGGCCTATGTGTACTAATGAATCTTTGGCTTATTCAAAAAAAAAATGTCCTTTTGTATTGTCTGTCCAATCTTGGATGTTTACCTCATCACTTAGTATCAATTTCTTTTTTACACTTTCTTTCTCTCGGACTTTGCCACCTTCAGACTCTACTTACACAGTCAAACCATTTCATAAAAGCAATTCCATTGAATCTTTATTTTCTTCCAACTTTTGTTGATCTATTACTGTATATACTCGAGTCTAGTGCAAATTATGACCAGTTTTTATGCCAAAAATAGGAGTATTGCACTATTCACAATAATTTATTTTGAAGAGGTTACCTGGAATTCAGTGAGATTTTTCTAACCTTATCAGGATATGTTTCTCTCTCAATTTTAAAGTTGAATTTGACTCTCTTCTATACTATTCTGTGATTGCTTCCTCTTGCCATTTTCTTTATGGCAGTTACATATTTAATTGTATTTTGTCAGCAATTATGAAATCAACTTCATTTTTTTTTCTTTATTTGTTTTTTTCCAAACTCATTTAGCAGCTCTTTTCTTTTGAAAAAAATTACTGTTTACAATGTATAAAATTACTATATATACACAAGTACAGTGCAAGTTTCGTGATCAGCTTTCTTATGCAAAAAGTAGGGGTTCACACTATACACAATGGATGTTTTGAAGATGTTAAAAATCATGAATTGCACTATAGACAGGTAAATTTTTTCTGGAGGTGTTAAAATTTATGCATTTTCAGTGAACATAACCTACCTGTTCGGCCTACATTCTCACAGTACCTTTGGCTAACCATAACTATTTATTTGCTATAAAATATATCCAGAATGATGCCCAGTACTGCAATATCTGACTACAGTAGGCCTATTAATATTTGCTCTGAATCTGGGGTTACATTATACACATTATATACATTATGGATTTCGTTAATCGGACTGACTTCCTCATCTTGGTTGCTTTCCTCACAACGTTTCGGCCGTCTGATCCTCCGGCCTTCCTCAGGTGCCTCTCGAACTCGGGAACCGTCGGTCTGGAATTTCGAACCCAACCCTTTATTGTTACGGGGGTGCCATGTTCTCGTTCCATTAAGGCCATCGCTGCTGCTACTACTGCTTGACGCCATCGTTGCTGCTGCTGTTGCTTCTATTATCGTTGTCACCGCTCTTGTTTGTCGCTGCCACTGCCTTTGCTCGGGATCGAACTCAGAACAACGGGAGAACTTGCAATCACTGTTCCAACGTCCTAGTCGCCTCGGCCATGTGTCACTGGGACGATCGTGTATGAATTTTTGGTATATTTAAACCTAAGTTGTTATTCTAGGTTCTCTCTTACGATTAGGGGTGCCCAAATCGTGTTCAGTTCTATACTTGGTCTGCTCAGGAGGTTGTTATGTCCTAGCATGTGAGCTGTTTCTTTGAGTTTTCTCACTTTCCAGTGGGGCTCACTGTTTATTATTTTAACTTCATCCCAGAGAGGGCGATGGTCACCCTTTTCCTTCCATACATGGTAGGCTATACCCGACTTTTCCGTCTCCCCTCTAGTCACTGCTTTTCGATGTTCATCCACCCTTACTTTAAGGGGGCGGCATGTTTCGCCCTTGTAAACCTTGCCGCAGCTGCATGGGATGGAATATATGCAGTTCTTGGTCTGGTTCTTCTCTATGGGTGGCTTTACTCGGACTAGGTGTCTTCTCAGTGTTGATTCACTTTTGAATACCGTCCTGATGTTGTAAGGGGCACATACTTTTTGAATTTTTTCTGAGACGCCTCGCATGTATGGTAAGCAGACCGTTGGAGGTTTTTGCGAGTCATTTTCTTCCCTTACTCTATTGTTCCCTTTGGTGGACAGTATGCTGTCGGGGTAGTTGTTACGTCGAAGGGTATTTTTTAGCCTGGTCATTTCTTGGTGGTACGTGTGGGAATCGCTACTTATTGTCTGTGCTCGATGTTGTAAACAGCGTACGATTCCATGTTTGATACTGTATGGGTGATGGGAGTTGAAGTTTAGGTATTGTCCGGTGAAAGTGGGTTTGCGATACACTGATGTCTTGAACCCACACTCTGTGCGTGTTATGAGAACATCCAGGAAGGCCAGTTGGTTATCTCTTTCCTTCTCCATTGTGAACTGTATGGATGGTCGTATTGTGTTCACATGCTCCAGTAGTACCTGGACGTCTTCCTGGTGAGGCCAGAGTATGAATGTGTCATCAACGTATCTGAGCCACATAGTTGGCTTTAAGGGAGCTGAACCTAAGGCCATGTCTTCGAAGTGTTCCATGTATATATTCGCCATTACCGGTGACAACGGCGAACCCATAGCCAAACCTTCCACTTGTCGATATATGTCAGTACCCATTCTGAAGTAGGAAGATTCCATGCAGAAGGTCAGCATTTCCATTATGTTTGGCAATGGTACACATGTGCGCTCTTGTATGGAAGGGTCCGCAGCTAGTTTGTCCCCAATTACTGTTAGTGCCTCACTTGTTGGTACTTTGGTGAACAGACTGACTACGTCGAGGCTAACCATCTGGTGTGAACTGATGGGTGCCTCTTTGATCAGTTCTGTGAAGTGGGCAGAATTCTTAACATGTGTTGCTGACTTGCCTGCTAATGGGTTTATTATATCCACAAGGTAGCGGCTCAGTGGATGTAATGCTGAGCCTCGGCAGCTCACTATAGGTCTTAGTGGAATACCGTCTTTGTGTATCTTGGGGAGACCGTACATGTGTGGTAGCTTACTGTAATGCTGGACCAGCTGTCTATACTTCGCTGGTGCGATGTCCTCCTTGTTCTTAGTTAGGATCTGTGACAGCTTCCTCTCAGTTTTCAGAGTTGGGTCCTTCTTTATTTTACCGTAGCTACCATCTGCAATTAGGCTTGCCATCTTCTCAGAGTATTCCGACATGTCCATTACCACAGTTGCGTTGCCTTTGTCTGCTGGTAGTATTATTATACTGCTGTCACTCTGTAGAGATCGTATAGCCAGCTTATCTTCCCATGTGATGTTTGATTTGGGTGGCTTGGCTTTTTCCAGTACTTGTCTCACTTTCCATCTTATCTCATCGCCTTGGCTCGTGGGGATTCTCAAGGCTACCTCCTCCACGTGAGTTATTATGTCTAAGTATGGAACGCATTTGATGGTTGTTGCGAAGTTGAGACCATTATTCAGTACTGTTTCTTCTGAGTGACTTAGCTGGCGGCTACTGAGGTTGACAACTGCTTTCACAGGCGCATGTTGGTTTGTGATGTTATTCCTCTGGTCCTTCAGCTTCATGAGCTTCTGGATTTGGCGTGTTTTTACCTTCTCACATTCCTGTCTGTACGATTTGTCCAGGTAGGACTGGATTCTCACCCTGTCGTCTTCTTGTGTTACCTTACTGAGGAACGATGTTACGGTGTTAGAGATTTTGTCCCCCAGTTTCTGTTTATTCCAACGGGTGTGTTGTATTCTTTCTCGAACGAGGGCGTGTCCTGCCCTTTCCGTGACTCTGCGTGCCTTCCTTGAGTCCACTGTTGTTCGTATTTTTAACCCTGTTGGTATGAGTCGTAAATCTCGGCATCTGTACAGGAAGGTCAGGTGGTTTGATAGTCGTGCCAGTTTCAGTTGTAATTTCTCGATCCGTCGCCATTCATTCCTAATGTCGGGTCCGTACCGATTGGATAGTAATTGTCTATATTTTTGGGATGAGGGGTTTTCACTATGGATTTCGTTAATCGGACTGACTTCCTCATCTTGGTTGCTTTCCTCACAACACGATCGTCCCAGTGACACATGGCCGAGGCGACTAGGACGTTGGAACAGTGATTGCAAGTTCTCCCGTTGTTCTGAGTTCGATCCCGAGCAAAGGCAGTGGCAGCGACAAACAAGAGCGGTGACAACGATAATAGAAGCAACAGCAGCAGCAACGATGGCGTCAAGCAGTAGTAGCAGCAGCGATGGCCTTAATGGAACGAGAACATGGCACCCCCGTAACAATAAAGGGTTGGGTTCGAAATTCCAGACCGACGGTTCCCGAGTTCGAGAGGCACCTGAGGAAGGCCGGAGGATCAGACGGCCGAAACGTTGTGTCACTGGGACGATCGTGTTGTGAGGAAAGCAACCAAGATGAGGAAGTCAGTCCGATTAACGAAATCCATAGTGAAAACCCCTCATCCCAAAAATATAGACAATTACTATCCAATCGGTACGGACCCGACATTAGGAATGAATGGCGACGGATCGAGAAATTACAACTGAAACTGGCACGACTATCAAACCACCTGACCTTCCTGTACAGATGCCGAGATTTACGACTCATACCAACAGGGTTAAAAATACGAACAACAGTGGACTCAAGGAAGGCACGCAGAGTCACGGAAAGGGCAGGACACGCCCTCGTTCGAGAAAGAATACAACACACCCGTTGGAATAAACAGAAACTGGGGGACAAAATCTCTAACACCGTAACATCGTTCCTCAGTAAGGTAACACAAGAAGACGACAGGGTGAGAATCCAGTCCTACCTGGACAAATCGTACAGACAGGAATGTGAGAAGGTAAAAACACGCCAAATCCAGAAGCTCATGAAGCTGAAGGACCAGAGGAATAACATCACAAACCAACATGCGCCTGTGAAAGCAGTTGTCAACCTCAGTAGCCGCCAGCTAAGTCACTCAGAAGAAACAGTACTGAATAATGGTCTCAACTTCGCAACAACCATCAAATGCGTTCCATACTTAGACATAATAACTCACGTGGAGGAGGTAGCCTTGAGAATCCCCACGAGCCAAGGCGATGAGATAAGATGGAAAGTGAGACAAGTACTGGAAAAAGCCAAGCCACCCAAATCAAACATCACATGGGAAGATAAGCTGGCTATACGATCTCTACAGAGTGACAGCAGTATAATAATACTACCAGCAGACAAAGGCAACGCAACTGTGGTAATGGACATGTCGGAATACTCTGAGAAGATGGCAAGCCTAATTGCAGATGGTAGCTACGGTAAAATAAAGAAGGACCCAACTCTGAAAACTGAGAGGAAGCTGTCACAGATCCTAACTAAGAACAAGGAGGACATCGCACCAGCGAAGTATAGACAGCTGGTCCAGCATTACAGTAAGCTACCACACATGTACGGTCTCCCCAAGATACACAAAGACGGTATTCCACTAAGACCTATAGTGAGCTGCCGAGGCTCAGCATTACATCCACTGAGCCGCTACCTTGTGGATATAATAAACCCATTGGCAGGCAAGTCAGCAACACATGTTAAGAATTCTGCCCACTTCGCAGAACTGGTCAAAGAGGCACCCATCAGTTCACACCAGATGGTTAGCCTCGACGTAGTCAGTCTGTTCACCAAAGTACCAACAAGTGAGGCACTAACAGTAATTGGGGACAAACTAGCTGCGGACCCTTCCATACAAGAGCGCACATGTGTACCATTGCCAAACATAATGGAAATGCTGACCTTCTGCATGGAATCTTCCTACTTCAGAATGGGTACTGACATATATCGACAAGTGGAAGGTTTGGCTATGGGTTCGCCGTTGTCACCGGTAATGGCGAATATATACATGGAACACTTCGAAGACATGGCCTTAGGTTCAGCTCCCTTAAAGCCAACTATGTGGCTCAGATACGTTGATGACACATTCATACTCTGGCCTCACCAGGAAGACGTCCAGGTACTACTGGAGCATGTGAACACAATACGACCATCCATACAGTTCACAATGGAGAAGGAAAGAGATAACCAACTGGCCTTCCTGGATGTTCTCATAACACGCACAGAGTGTGGGTTCAAGACATCAGTGTATCGCAAACCCACTTTCACCGGACAATACCTAAACTTCAACTCCCATCACCCATACAGTATCAAACATGGAATCGTACGCTGTTTACAACATCGAGCACAGACAATAAGTAGCGATTCCCACACGTACCACCAAGAAATGACCAGGCTAAAAAATACCCTTCGACGTAACAACTACCCCGACAGCATACTGTCCACCAAAGGGAACAATAGAGTAAGGGAAGAAAATGACTCGCAAAAACCTCCAACGGTCTGCTTACCATACATGCGAGGCGTCTCAGAAAAAATTCAAAAAGTATGTGCCCCTTACAACATCAGGACGGTATTCAAAAGTGAATCAACACTGAGAAGACACCTAGTCCGAGTAAAGCCACCCATAGAGAAGAACCAGACCAAGAACTGCATATATTCCATCCCATGCAGCTGCGGCAAGGTTTACAAGGGCGAAACATGCCGCCCCCTTAAAGTAAGGGTGGATGAACATCGAAAAGCAGTGACTAGAGGGGAGACGGAAAAGTCGGGTATAGCCTACCATGTATGGAAGGAAAAGGGTGACCATCGCCCTCTCTGGGATGAAGTTAAAATAATAAACAGTGAGCCCCACTGGAAAGTGAGAAAACTCAAAGAAACAGCTCACATGCTAGGACATAACAACCTCCTGAGCAGACCAAGTATAGAACTGAACACGATTTGGGCACCCCTAATCGTAAGAGAGAACCTAGAATAACAACTTAGGTTTAAATATACCAAAAATTCATACACGATCGTCCCAGTGACACATGGCCGAGGCGACTAGGACGTTGGAACAGTGATTGCAAGTTCTCCCGTTGTTCTGAGTTCGATCCCGAGCAAAGGCAGTGGCAGCGACAAACAAGAGCGGTGACAACGATAATAGAAGCAACAGCAGCAGCAACGATGGCGTCAAGCAGTAGTAGCAGCAGCGATGGCCTTAATGGAACGAGAACATGGCACCCCCGTAACAATAAAGGGTTGGGTTCGAAATTCCAGACCGACGGTTCCCGAGTTCGAGAGGCACCTGAGGAAGGCCGGAGGATCAGACGGCCGAAACGTTGTGAGGAAAGCAACCAAGATGAGGAAGTCAGTCCGATTAACGAAATCCATAGTGAAAACCCCTCATCCCAAAAATATAGACAATTACATTATATACATGCTTAGAATATTGCTGCCACATATGGTCCAGTGCTCCTGCTATCTATCTAGAGCTCCTTGAGAAAATCCAAAGAAGAATCAGCAATATTATAGGCACTGATCTGGTGGTTCGGCTTTAGTTACTCTCCCATCAGCATAAGGTTGCTTCTCTTTGCCTTTCCTATAAATACTCTCATGGTAATTGTTTAGATGAGCTCTTCACTATGGACCCAAGACTCTTCAAATTTAAGTGCAGCACTAGACTGGTGATGAGGTTGCATCAATTGACAGTTGAGCTGGTTAGATGTAGCCGTAAATTCTATCCTAACAGTTTCTTTACTCGCACTTCTCGCTTGTGGAACTCTTTTCTGGGTACATGATTTCCAGCCAACTTTAATCTACGAAAATTTAAATGCAATGTAAATCACTTTCTGCTGTCTTCCTGATTAATCTTCCTCTCTTTTCACTCCTTAGTGATGTTCCTGTTTCTAATTCTTCCGTACCCAGTAACCCCTTGTATCTCAGTGGCTTTACTGCCTTGCTTGGGAGGAACTAGATTAAAAAAAGTTATTATATATAATATCCAGTGTTGTGCTATACATGAAATAGGCTCATACACAGGTATATATGGTATTTCTATTCCTTTTTTTAACATATAAAATTTTGTATTGTGCATGATTTAAAAAATTATGCCAAATGTCTCAGACAAAGGAGTTGTAGCCTCAGTAGAGAATAAAAGGAACGGACGAAACAAATAGGAGGAAAATCCTAAATGAAAGCCACATTGTATTAAAAATAAAAGATTTAGGGTGTTACAATGTTCTATGAAGAAAAATTGTTCCCCCTGACATCATTTCTTGTAGTGGAAATGGCAGGGATGACTGTAATGGAACGTCTCAACACCAGAAACTCAGTAGCCAATGTCAAAAGAAACACCAATTTGACATTAAATTGTTTGGTATCTGCAATAAAAACATTTCCCTTTTATCTGAGGTGTATATCTAAATATTGTTAGCATCCTCTGGTATTAAGAGAGAACACTGAGTAGGAAGAAGTCAACCAAGTTCATTGCAAATTCTATAACATCTATTAAAAATGATATATCCAATTGTTATTTAGTTTCTGTAGTCATGTTAACAAATAGCAAATTCTTTACAAAAAAGAAATCTCATCTGCTTACTTCCACTTCCAACTTTTCTCTGCCCCTTCACCATCATTGTGTACCACGATTTAAAGTGGGTGGTTGTCCTCATATTCAAATGACCGAGGTTCATTAAAAAGGCTCAATATCACGCATGCACGTTAGACCTCTCGTAAATGGCAGTTCGGCAGGCTAGACACATCAGGCACTTTGGATCAGGTAAATACGAATATCTATCATCACACCAATTTTAATATTAATTAATTACAACCATATCCAAAACTATTATGCAAATGATCAAAACCAAAAATGACCAAAAACAACAATAATTTTGAACTAGGTTGTCGAAGTAGTTTTAAAATAGAGTTGTTCCTTAAAATATATTGATGAAACTTCCAGAAACTTGAAAAAAAACGTACTTATGAAAAAATAAAAAAGAACATAATTTATCTAATGCATTAGTTATTTTTTAATCACTTTGCCCCAAGCAAGGCAATAAATCCACTAAGATGCAAAGAGTTACTGAAAGTTAGAGAATATGAGAAAATAAAACACTATTAAAGAGAGAGAACAATAAAAGAACAAGAATTGAAAAGACAGAAGATAACAACTGACATTGCATCTAAATTTTTGAAAATCGAATTTGAGTGGAAAGCAAGAAGACAGAAGAAAGTTCCACAAGCAAGAAGTGTGAGAAAATAAACTATTAGCATAGAAGTTATGATTACATCTAGCCATTTCAACTGTAAAACGATTAGAACTTGCTGCCAATCTAGTACTGCACTTAAATTTATAAAGCTTAGATACCATAGAGAAAGTTCATCAGAACAATTACCATGAAAGTATTTATAGAAAAGGCACAGGGAAGCTACATTATGGTGGTTAGAAAGTAACTTAAATCCATATGCCAAGTCAGGACCAATAACATTGCAGATACTTCTTTGGATTTTATCAAAAATCTCTAAATATATAGCAGGAGCACCAGACCTCATGTGGCAGCAATTTTCAAAGCAAGGATGAATGGCAGACTTATAAATATGTAAGATAGCTATACACAGAAATGATTTCAACTCCAATTTTGATCTCAAAAATGCTGTCCTCATTAAGTGAGAAAATAACTTCAGAGGATGAAACATTTTCAAATGTGCATTCACTGGCTAAAACATAAACATGCACCATGCATTTTTTCAAATATCTCCTTTCTTAAAAGAAGTGCCCTTTTCTCAGGCCAACATATTTATGTATGAATGAATATAAAAAAATTTTTTAAATTAAAGGAGAATGGCTAAATGATGACTTTTAAAAATGAATAATAATAGCAACATTAATTCACTTTCAGTCTGAATTTCTGGGATGAGGAATTGTCATTACTTACATTTGAAGTATTGTCATTTTTGTTGTTGTTATCACAAGATCTCATCTGTTGTACCCTTTGGCATTCATCAGGTGTATATCAATCCTATTGTACAGGGAATTTCTGAAATGAACCCTTTATTTAATCTATGCAGGTAATTCACTTCCATGTAATAACATATCAAAAATTAGCATTACATAGCATCCTCAGATTTTCTTGGATGTCTTGAAATCTTGTTCCTTTCAAGTGGTATTTGTTTTTTGAAGAGTTAAAAGATGCAAGGGACAAGATCTATAAATGGTGGTTGTGAGACATGGGAAATGTTAATCTTTGTCTGAAAACTGCTGCACAAGATATGGTACCTGATGGAACATCTGTAGTGTGATGAGTTGACCACACACTACACACTTTCCTTCTAAGCACTACTATAAATGACAGAAGTGAGAGAGAACATTATAACTTAGTGTGCCTGGATGATAAAATTCAAGGTTCTTCTGCACCAAGCAGCTTCATTATGCATACTTAGGTCCATTACGATAACTAGTCGCAATACTTTTGTTATTAAACCCTGTATATAATTAGAAGCAAAATTAAATGTTCATTTATACTATCTCTAGTTAGGATTTCTGAAAATAAATTCAGTTTTACAATCACATCATCTGATGAGTGGATGCAATCTCCAAAACTCCTATTAGTGTCAAGATAAATGAGCTTTGATGTTATTTATTTATTACTAGTAACACTATAATTAAATATAATCTTCTAGAAATATTCTGCTATTTTACTTGCAGATGTGAGAAGATGGGTTCATGCTTTTTCCAAGTGCATTTGTGAGAAAGTGAATGCAGCAGCCTGACTGGGTATTTGAACTCAGCTTGCCTATTCCATTTTCTATACCAACATGTGTAATACTACTCACAAATTTGAGAAGCTTAATATAGTATAGTGTAGCGTTAAAATGAAATTTAGATTTCAAGCCTTTACAGAAACACTTAAAAACTAAAAGATAAGAATCATGATATGAAAACTCCAAATGGTAAAAAAAAATCCCAAAAAGCAAAAGAATATGGTTACAGAAAGAAATACCAATTTAATCAGGAAAGAGATGCCACCAGTCCCAAAGCGAACCAAGCAGCCAGCATTAATGAAGAAAGAGCCAGTAAATATTGGAAAATGAATTAGTTTAAAAAAAAAAAAGAAGGTAGAGATAATGTTTTCAACATTAAAGTTGACTTTGTTTTGTTTTTGCTTTAATGCTATTTGTGCTTGTCTACTTTTCTATTTTTTCCCTCGGAGAAGTCTTTAACCAAGAAAGCTTTGGCAGCTAAAGAAAATCAAACAGTATTTTCCCAGAGGTAATCATTAAAAATTTCTGTTGGTACAGAAAATTGTGCCAATGTAAAACATCTTTTTACAAATTTTTTCCCCGAGTTGAACAAGTCTGCAGACATAACTTAAACAATACACATATAGGTTGCTTCCTGCACTGAAAGAAATGCTATTTGACCTCTTTACAGACTTGAGAAACAAACAAGACAGGCATCAATTGTTTCTTATCCTCCAAATACTTTGAAACTAATACTATTGTGACTTTTTAAGCAAAATTTTCCTTCATTTCTTTCTTCTTTTTTTTTTTTTTTTAAATCTCCCACATACAATCTATTTATTCCTGGAATTTTACTTGCACCAAATAAAGCGCTTAACATTTTCAAGATAAAACAACAAATTCATAATAATTAGCAGTAGCCATGAAACTTGTACATACTGTAGAATCAAAATATGATACTCAGCTCTGCAAGAAAGTTCAAGCTAGCATCCAGTTTGGCAGACAAAAGAAAGTGGGCTGTAACTTGATATTTACTCGACCTCCCCTCCCCAATGAAAGCGGGCTGTAACTTAATACAGGCCCCCATACTCAAGCACACAATACAGTTTAATGATGGTTATTTACTGATCAGAGTATCCACACCAAAATCAACAGCCAATCTGAACCCAGAGAATAAACTGTCCCATGTAGCATAATGGAACATCCCAGCCTGCTATAATAGAATACCTACCAACTGTCTCTTGTGGCTTTTGTCAGAGTAGACTTAATTTGTAATACAGCTGAGTACTTATCTGCTTGTCCAGCTCTGTCTTTTTTACAAATACTTTCATGGTAATTGCTCCGATGAGCTGCTTTCGCTGGTTCCTAGGCCTCATGAATTTAAACGTCCTACGAGGCTGGCATCCTGTTCTCACCCCTTCACCGTTGAAACTGTTAGATGTAGACGTCTCTTCTACTCCAATAGCTTCATGTCTCGCACATCTCACCTGTGGGACTCCCTTCCTTATTCCTGTTTCCCTGACAAATATAATCTCCAACTATTTAAATGTAACGTCAATCGACATCTCCAGTTGCCTTGATCTATCCACTTCCCTTCTCCATATCCTTTCACCTTTCATTCCTATCTGCTCTCGCTCCAAATCTTCTGTAACCCCCTTGCCTTGATCGATCCACTATCTTTCTCCACATCCTCTCCTTTACCACTCCTACCTGCTCTTCCTCCAAACCTTCTGTAACCCCTTGTGTGCTAGTGGCTTCCAGCCTTGCTTGGGGTGATAAGCTTAAAAAAAAAAATTAAAAAAACAGAAGATAACGATTGACATAGAATTTAAGTTTTTGAAGATCAAAGATGAATAGAAAGCAGGAGAGCCAGAAGAGAGTTCCCAAAGTGAGAAGTGTGAGAGAAGAAACTGTTAGCATAGAACTTATGGTTTCATCCATCAGTTACAACTGTAAGGTGATGTGACCTCACTACCAATCTAGTACTGTACTTAAATTCATAAATTTGAGGTACCAAAGAACAATTGGCATGAAAATAGTTATAGAAAAGGCCCAGGTAGGCTATGTTACAGTGGTGGGAAAGTAACTGAAATTCAAGACAAGATAAGCCACAAAAGTTTTTCTTTCATAAAAACCTTTGGGAGTAAATTATTTATTTACTATAGCTACTATGATTACACTAAAAAAGGATGATGATTGCATTGTCAATATTTTTAAAGATTGTTCTTGCTGAAATTTTATTTTTAATCATTTCCCTCTAAGTGAAGCAACAATGCCACTAAGATGCAAGGGGTTACTTTGAATAAAAGAGAATGAGAAGACCACAGTGAGGAGAAAGGATAGGAAGAAAGAAGATGGAAAATAACATTGTATTTAATTTTTTGAAGATCGTAGTTGGTAGGGAAGCAAGAAACCAGAAGAGTGTTCCACAGCCAAGAAGTGCATGAAAAGAAACTACAATAATAGAACTTATGGTTACATCTTGCTAGTTCAGCAGTAAAACGGTGAGACCTAATTGCAAATCTATAGTATGGTTAAATTCATGCAGTGGAGGTAGCAAGGAGAAAAACTCATCAGAACATCTGCCATGAAAATATTTAGAGAAAAGACAGAGGGAAGCCACGTGAGAGGGGTGGGAAAATGACTGAAGTTGAGATGCCAGATCAAGACTGATTACATTACAGACCCTTCCTTGGATTTTATTCGAGAATCTCAAGATATATAGCCAGAGCACCAGACCAAATATGGCAGCAATATTCAATGAATGGATGAATGTTAGAATTAAAAGATAATATTTTCTTGTCATTAACAAATCTTTTGAAGAATCATATCCTATCTTTTTTTTTTATATTCACTCAATATTCATCAATATTGTCATGACATTTTCTCTTTATCCTATTTTCAGATTCCAGTTTCCTTCAAATTAGATTTTTTGTGAAGACTTCATTAAAAATGTTCAAGAAAAAAATGTAGTGGCAATTTTTACGTTTTTTATGGGAGTTTAATCAAATTTCAATGCCTAAAATGTTAAGAAACCAGCCTGTTTCTGATAAACTAATTAATTCTACATAACATTTGCAGGAAAATAACCTAGATTTCTTTTTTGCTTTTGTGTTAGAGTCAAGCACAAATAGAAAATATTCTTTCTATCCATATATATTACTAAGCTTAGTCTGATACAAGGCCATGGCAGGGAAAAAAATTTGTAGTATATTTTAAGCAAATTTTGAAGGCAATATTTAAATATTTGTACATAGATTTACTCAACCAAATATGTACCATTTTGTTCCACTAGCTTTTGCCATTTTTTAGGCAACTACATTTTTTTTTTACAGTAATGTTCACCCTGTACAAGGTCCAGGGGACATTCAAGGCAGAGGGTTATGTTAAAGAGTAGTTTACATGGATAGGATAACGGTTAACTGTAGACTTGAACAGGTTAAGATTATAGTGATTGGAGAAACATCATCTTGGGAGTTTGTTCCACAAAGCAGTGGTTTACCGTTCAAATGGAACTTACTTCTCATCGAAGAAAAATGGAGGAAATGTGGGTGGTTTACTACAATATAAGTGGCATGGCAGGTCCTAGCCATGAAGGTTAGACCTGGCAAGACCAAGGAATGTAGTTTGTCCAAGCACCTTCCATAGAAGTAGCGATAGAGCAGTGAGCGGATCTTCATGATTCTATTCTCCCACGACTTTCTGGAATTGATCAATATAGACTTTACAGGTTTTCAGAAAATTGAATTTCTTCCCATTAAGAGAATTTTGTTAGAGATTCAAAAGTGGCAATCTGAAGGTGCATGGTCAGGTGAGAATGGCAGGTGTAACCAGACCAGCCAGGTGTTGTCCTGATAGGAAGATGCCACCCTTCCAATTGTCCAAATCCAAATGTTTTTCATTGAATGGTACATGTCTTAAATTCAATGTCTGATTTTGTAGAAAGAGCTCATAATACACAATGCCTTTCATTTTCATTTTCCCTAGAGCCTTTTTTTTTATTCCATTTTTTTGTAAACCATCCGTTTTTTATCAGCTGTGTTTTTATTTTCAAAAATTGGTCATTTTTGTTACATTTAAGCAGAGAATAGAAATGTGAACCATCAATTTTTTTTCCATTAAATCATGGGGTATGCAAACATTGTTGCAATTCACTTATCCAAGTTTTACAAATGCATTACAACACTCAAAATTCCCACTTCTGCACAAAGTGGACCACTTATGAATAATATTCCCAGCTATGGCACAATCTCAGTAAATGGCACATATCTTTTTTGCTGCTTGTACAGCAGTTTTTCCTTTCCAGAAATAAAATAAGCATCAAATGACTAAAAAGCAATTCATTTCCATCCATTTTGATTTCTAACATAAAAACAAATCATAAGAGAAAGATATGTCACAATGTCACTTTTTATAATATGTGTATATGTCATAAATTTCAGTCACATGTGAAATGAGACTGCGTGTTCAAATGCAGCTACTGAAAAGTGCAGTAAACATTTCTTCTAACCCAATGGAAAGATTGTCTTGACTCAGTTTTCTAAATGAAAAGAAGCTGTTTTTATTCAAAATAAACATTCAAATTTCTGATTTTTACTTAGACTGGAATTGGGGAAAAATATGTAATTACTTCATTTATCAAGCTGACTCTCTCTCTTGGAATGTAAGTTCACATTCATACATATAACTAGTCTGTACAGTATTGGCATACACCAGATAGATTTTTAAAATCATTTTTTTTAATATCCTATACTTATTCAACATATACAGTAAGGTAATTCTGAGATTCATTATTGGCAACAACAATCTTAACAACATAAGATATGCAGAAGACACAGATGGCAGAAATAGAAAGGAAACTACATGAACTCCGAAAGAAGATAGTGAAGGAAAGCAATTGAAAGAAAATGACTGTTAGCAAAAGGAACAGCTCAACATGCAAATTGAAGATACCAAAATCAAACAAATACAAAAATTTAAATACTGGGAAGTGTTTTAACAGAAGAAAGAAAGTGTTACACAGAAATCTAAAGGTTAATTGGGATAGCCAATGATACCTTCCAAAAGTTAAGCAAAGAATTAAGAAATAGAAAAATTTCATTACAAAGAGAATACTGAACTGTTATATAATACCAGTCCTCCTATATGGCAGTGAATGGTGAACAATCTCTTCCCAGACGAAGTGACAATGGAAACAAAAAGAACACTATTTACATTATTCGGACTATTGTCTGCATCATTGTTGCCATATTTATCACAACGTTTTGGCCGTTGTTCACTCTGGCCTTCTTCAGGTGGTTGGAATGTCAAACTGAACCCTTTGTTTTGCTCACTGTGGTAGACTGTTCTAGTTCCATGTACCATGTCTAATTGATGTCAGTTATCAGTTATCTTCTGTTAATTCACCTCTTCAAGTTCTCCACTGCCTTAACCAGGTATTGAACTCACACTGTCACTGGATCTAACCAATGCCTTAAGGACACATGGCACAGTGGATAAAGGCGTTGGTTAGATCCAATGACAGGAGCCAAAGAGTTGTGAGTTCAATATCTAAGAATATATATATATATATTAAGAGCTATAAAGGGCAGGAAATTGTGGAGAGCTCTGATCTTCTATGTCCTGAAGGGACACAGCTTATAGAAGGAGATAGTAAGGGAAAGTGAGAAGAAAGGACTAAAATGTGAGATTCAAATTAGAGAGATATCAAAATCAAACAAGTAAAAAAAGTTCAAATATCTGGGAAAGGTTTTAACAGAACATAGAAAATTTGATACTGAAATCAGGAGGTACATCAGAATAGCCAAAGAGGGCTTCCCAAAACTAAGCAAACTATTAAGAAACAGGAAAATTTCATTAGAAACAAAGAAAAGAGTACTGGAATTCTATGTAATATAGGTGCTCCTGTATAACAGTGAATAACAGGCAATTTCATCACAGATGAAGAAGAGACTTGGCAACAGAAATGTGGTTCTACAGAAGGATTCTGAGAATATCATGAACTTAACAGATGTACAAAAACAAAGTTTTAGAGAAAATGCAAACTAAAAGGACACTTGTATTTAACATCAGAAAGAGATACTTGAAATTCCTAGTGCACATCATGATAAAAGTGGGCTTGAAAAGCAACACTTACCCTATCTGATGAACATGTGTAAATGATTCGCAGAACAGGAATTAGGTGATATCACAAAAAGACAAACTTTACTAAGGACAGGAAATTGTGGGGAGGCATGGTCTCTCACATCTTAAAGGGACATAGCACATCAAAGAAGAAAGAGTTACATCGGTCCTGACCCACCCATTCAATTTCTCTTCTCAGTTTTAGTGACAAGGTGTGGTGCTGGCTGGTTGATCACTTTTTTCTTTTTTTTTCTTACTAATGTTCACCCGATACAAGGCCCAAGAGCCACTCAATGTAGAAGTTTACTATGTGGTGTTGTATAAGCATAAGAAAGGGCAAGAAGTGGAGTTCTTGAAGTTATATAGGAAAGATATTATCTAACTTTAGACTTGAATAGGTCAAGATTGTTGTGATTGGGAAAACAAGTGAGTGAAAAGACATTAGAAGAAATCAGAAAACCCAATCACAGTGAGGGTCCAGACCAAAAAATGGTCATCTTGTGTTTTATGGCCCATATACATGCAACTGATCTGAATTCAAAATATTCCTTTTTCCAAGAGAAGCTGCTGTCCAAACCAAGACAGTACAGTGTGCCCTGATCATCAGTGACATTACTGGGTGTGGTCATAGAGTCATTGCAAAGCTGAGCAATGTAAGCAGAAAACCAGATAGATAATCATTCATGTATAGCATGTCTTTGGAAAGTAGACCTGGCGGAGCCTATCCCTCTCCAGATTAAACCACAGCCAACTTCCTCCAACTTGAACACATGACCACTGATTCCACTTTAGTTGTTGACTTTATCACTGCATCGGTTGCATATGTAGCTATGAAAGCCAATCAATCCCATTGTGCTAAATAGCAAATGATTTTAAAAGAATGTTCATCCACCATTTTGACATTAGGAGTATTTAGGAAAATTAATGACAAAGGGGAAATTTTTCTTTGTGTGTGTGATGTGTTTTTACCACATTGTGAATAATTTTCCTAACATTGTTCTGACATAGAAAAATTCATATGGAGGCTGATCAAAAAGTATCAGAACTGATGTTATACAAAAAGAAAACTACAACACATAACAATTCGACATTTAATCTCCCTCAAAGTAGTTGCCTTCAGAAGTCATACACTTCATCCAGCATCATTTCCATTGATGGAAGCATTTCTGGAACTACTTTTTTTTAGTGAGCAGCTGCCTCGTGGCATTTTCTTGGATTTATTCAATGTCTTCAAATCTTGTTTCTTTTAAGTGGGATTTGATTTTTGAAGAGTTAAAAGTTACAAGAGGCAAGATCTGGGGAATATGGTGGTTGTCAGACATGGGGAATTTTCTGCTTGGCCAAACACTGCTCCACAAGCCATGGTCACTGATGGAAACTCTGTGGTGTGGTGAGACGACCACACTCTACACAGTTTCCTTCCAAGCACTGCTATAAACAATGAAAGCAAGCCTGATATGTTAGAATTTAGTGTGCCTGCATGACAGAGTTCAAGGTCTATTTGTGCCAAGCAGCTTTACCCTACATACTTCAGCTCCATTACCATAGCAACAGTCCCAGTACTTGGTGATCAGACCTCATATACCATATTTTCCAATTATAATAATTATATTATTACATTATACTAATTGTGTTATATTATTACATTACAATAATTAGATTACGTTATATTATTACATTATAACAGGAGGCACGGTGGAGTAATGGATAGTGGCTCAGATTGAGGTATCAGAGAGCCGAGTTTGAATTCCAATCGAATCCATTACATTCACTTATGTGCTAATACCCTTGGGAAAGGTATGAATTCTCTTCTTCTCCCCCCCTTATGGGTAAATATCAGGACAGTGAGGGTTCTATAGGCTTGGATAGGAACTGGTCAACTGCAGAACAAAATGGTAACCTACTGCAGGGAAAAAATCTGCCTTGTCAGTCATGTATTGAAAGATACATGATCACCTAAGCATGTATCACACATAGTATATAACTGAACTATAATAATTAGATTACATCATGTTATTACATTATAATAATGATATTACATATTATTATATTATAATAATTATATTACATCATAACATTATAATAATAGTAAATACATATTTGGCTGAAAATACCATGTCACACTTTTTCCTGTCACACTTCCACATTTTATCTGGTAAAACCCAATAGCAAAATAATAATCTAATAATAAAACTTAATGAAAAGTAACAATAATAACAATAATGATAATAATAATCTAATAACAAAAAGACATTTTCTATTTCAAAACGGAAATTAGAAAATATTTACTGTAAGCAAAAACAAAAAATGATGCATTGGTGTTTCTATTAACAAGCAAATGAATGAAAACCAAATTGGATTCTGCAAGATTTATCTCTGCTTAAGCTATCAATGTATGTAACAAAATTCAAGCCATAAACTTATAACTTAATCTTGTGTCCACTCATCAATTCTGTTTGAATCTTAATACTACTTGTTCAAAAAAAATATTATCCCAAAAATTTAAAATGTGATGGTTTGTAGCTCAGAAAGAGATATTGACAAGCCAAGTTCAAATTCTAGCCAAGTTCATTATATTTACTTTCACACAAATATCCTAGAGAAAACTACAAATCCACCTTCCATCCTCCAGCTATGGGTTAAACAGCTGGGTTCTCTAGCCATGCTTGGTAACCACTGTTGAAGAAGGAACTCCACCATTGTACATACTGTGAAGCCACTGATAAGATAATGGTGTTTTGCAATTAACTGTAACTCATCTCAGCTGAGTTTGAATAAAATATAACAATAATCATGTGGTGAATTCAGATGCAACTGCAAGATAATCCAACAAAATCTGACACCTTTTAAATCTGTAAGCATAATAATTTATATACTTGTAAAATGTCTACAGCACAAACATCTGTTTTCATAGTATTAGTCTAAATAGCAAATCCATTTGTACAAGTATTCTGATATTTGTTTTGTGATTTGGGGAAAAAGTTCATGCTCCAAACTTTTCATCAGCCCCACCCTTAAAAAAATTAGTCAACAACTTAGTACAAATATCTGGATTATCCAAATAATTTGTAACTTTCAGATAAAATGAAATGAACAAAATAAACTGACTACAATAAACTTTACTTGACCAGTGTTTTTACAATGGTAATTTCCCTTAGATTACTTCACTAATTAACTCACTAAAGCTAATTTCTGAACATGAAATTTGCTTTTATTTGCATTTCGAATTATTTTTCTCTTTTCTTTTCTTTTAATAAATGAAATTGAATTAAAATGAAATGAAATTAAAATAATTTCATGAGGAATTTCTAAGTCCGTAAAGATTTTCTTAAAAAAAAAAGTATTTTGGGAAGCTTTTTAAGTATTTTTACATTCTTTTCTTTTTTAAATAATTCAAGGGTGAAGCACTGAAATCAAGCGAGAGGGTCAACAACAGCAGATAAAAAAAAAATTTCTTGATTTTATTAAAGAAAAAAAAAGATAAAAGAAACCAGGAACAAGAATAATTAAATTTATAAAAGGTTATATAAGGACAGACTTCCAGGCTATAGATGTAACATTGTTGTTAAAATAGAATGATTAAACAAAAAAAAATTATATATATATATATATATATATATATATATATATAAATAAATGAATATTCAAATAAGCCCTTGAATCAAAATGGTTGACTGAGATTCCCAGAAAATCACATTAGAAATAACTTTCAGCCTAAGAAGTTAAACAGGAATCTTTCTGGAAGACAATTTGAGTCCTTCAAGCAGAAATGAATTTCTTGATTGAAAAAAAAAATTCATATCATTCTTCAAGCGACTATATTTCATTTAGGAAATAATTGATTTTTTTATTTGATGAATATACCACATAGAATTTGTAGGACACACATTCACTGCTTTATATATAGGGGACTAAGAAAAACTCAGTGAATAATATTATTAGGATTTTTCATATTTACAATAATTATTTAACCCATTAATATCCACAAATATTAATTATAAGTTACTAAAAATCCATTACTATTCATAAATTTCTACAAAATCTAGTATCAATTATAGGTTTCTACAAAATCTAATATTAGTTATAGGTTTCTACAAAATCAAGTATTAATTATACATTTCTACAAAATCCATTAGTAAAAGTTTAAAATTACTTAATCCATGTCAATTTTGCATCCCTATGAAAATGGAAGATTATAAGGTGCATTTTTAGACATTTGATGCTTTCTTTTACCATAAAGTACAAATGCCTCGCAAACAACAAAAAATATGTGAAGGTGCTTTTAACTGACAGAACTGTACGGAAGTGGTTTGCTAAGTTTAAAGTTGGTGATTGTAGCTTTATTGATGAAGAACACACAAGCAGATACTTTCCACTATAGATGATGATCAAATCAAGACATTGATTGAGAATAACCTGCATTACATAATGCAGGAATTGGCAGAAACTCAAAATTTATCAAAATCCACCATCTATGAACTCTTGATGAAGCTTGGGTACTCAAATTGCTACAATGTCTGGTTATCACATGATCTGAGTGGAAAAAAAATTTTTGGATCACATTTCATCTGTGATTTGCTGTATAAACACAATGAAAATTCCCCCTTTTTGAAGCAAATTGTGACGGGGGATGAGAAATGAATCTTTTACAACAATGTTCAGTGAAAAAGATCCTGGGCTAAGTGACATAAGCAAACTTAAGCCACCACCAAAAGCAGGTCTTCAGCCTAAGAAAGTCATGCTGTGTATCTGGTGAGATTGAACAGGAAACCTGTTCTATGATCTTGAATTGATTCTGAAAAGTACTGCTCACAACTGGATGAATTAAAGACAGCAATACAAGAAAAATTCACAGAATTAGCAAATAGGAAAGGTGTCGTTTTCCATCACGATAATGCCAGACCTCATGTTTCTTTAGCAATCCAGCAAAAATTGTTGCCTCTTGGCTGGGATGTATTGCCACACCATATAAAGAAATAAATTTATAAACATTTACTAAATTATAAAAATATGTTAACCAACTATAACAAATTCCTTAATATTTATCTATCTATAAAAGGCAGGATGTGTTTGTGTGTGTAACGAATGCACGGCCGCAATTTTCGATGGATTTGCACCAAAATTTGCATGAACATGCTCCAAGTTAGCGGGAAGGCCAAGACCAACTTTGCATTTCCCAACTCCCATCGATAGTGAAAATAATCGATTTTTTCATGCTTCTACAACAGTTTTCATGTAGTTTGCGGCCATTTTCTACTGGCCAGAGTGAGAGCCTATAACTGGCTGCCACGAATAGGCAGGAAGATTCTATTAGCCAGTGTGAGAGCCAACAGCTGACTGACATGAATGTTAACTAGCATGCTAGCATGCAAAAAAAATTGATAGCTGCATTTGTCACATTGAGAAAAATTTAAATCTGCATGGCACTTTACTCCAATTGGATCATTCACTTGCTTAAACTCAACGTTGATTCTGATTCCGCAGAACTGGGTTGGGTGTGAAAAAGTATTTGTTGTTAACATTCTTTTTTCATTCGTTTTTTCCAGTTACGAGTCCTTTTTTAAAGCTGATCATTTTGTGTTCCTCTTGTTTAGTTCTTTTTTCATAACAGATTTAATGTTTAGTATAGAGCTTAGAAAAAATTTGCAGTGTGAGATAGGCAAGAAGTAAGGCATGTAGCAACATCAGCACAGCAAAGGGCACTCCTTTAAGGGCAAGGAAGGGCAAAAATATTTTAAGTCAAGTGATAGCGATTGCTGTATGAGTCGTATGATTTTTTAATCAAGCACGGGCAACACCGGGCCATGCTGCTAGTCATTTTATAAAGTTTGAATCAATTGGTAATTAGCCGGCGTTTTGCCAACCATTCTAGTAAGCTATCTAATAAATAAGTACTTGTAATATACAGAATGCGATGGGTAAATTGTCGCCATTTTATATTTTTAATTTTGTGCATGCACATTGCTTGTTTTTAATTCTACTGATTGCACAGTATAGCAGGGACAGTTGGGCACTGTCTGTAAGAGAAAAAGCACCATCATGCAATTCACTTTGCCAGAAATTTTGAATTGGTATGTTGTACTACTTGGCATTTACAGTGGAAGCTGCAATATGAACATTTCAGAGTAGTGTCAATCTGAAGGCAGTGCAAAGGATTTGGGAAGAGTTGGATGAGTCTAATGGTGATTATGAAATTGTTTGGGGTAATCACTAGTGATGGCAACATTATATGATATCAAAGTAGACACATTAAGAGAAGCTTTAGTGGCATCAGTAATCAAGATCATCACAAAGAAAAACAGGCAAAAAAAAGGAATGGATGACAGAGGAAATACTTGACATGATGAAAATGAGACAAAAACAATGCCTAGGTATAACACAGAATATAGAGCTCTGCACAAAGACATTAGGAACAAATGCAGGGGGTTAAAGAGGAATGGCTCAACAAAAACTGTGTAGAAATAGAAAGAATGAGTACCACAGATAAACAGATATGCATAAAAAAATTAAGAGATCTAATAGGACAAAAGACGTGCTCATCCACAGGATGCATAAAATCCAATGATGGGATACTGATATTAGAAAAATAAAAAATACTTCAGAAAAGGAATGAATACATCAGAGAAATCTTTTAGGAGAAAAAAGGACAACCAGCAATACATAGAAATATGGAAGGACTGGAAATATTAAAATCTGAAATAAAATCATCACTGGCCAATTGAACAGAAACAAAGCAGCAGGGCCAGACATAATTTTAATAGAAATGCTTTCAGCCTTAGATGATTTTTTCATTGACAAGATTACAAATATAATAAATGACATCTACAAGAGTGGTGATCTACTGGAACACCTAAGTAGATCCATTTTCATAGCACTGCCTAAGAAGCCAGGTACAAATAAATGTGAACTCCAGACAATCTAACAAAACTTATTCAAGTTCTGATAAATAGAGCACACAATAGCATTAGACTGGAAATAGGACAGGAACAGTGAGGGTTCATTAAAGAAAATGGAACAAGGAATGCAATATTCATGCTAAGAATGATATCAGAAAGAGCAATCAAAATGTAAAATGATGTATGCCTATGCTTTATAGATTATGCAAAAGTGTTTGATAAAATATATCACAAAGAACTGTTGGAATTGCTAGGTAACTCTGAAATAATATTTGAGAAGGACATTAGAATAATCCAGAGCATATACTGGTAGCAAACTGCCTGCATATGGATAGAAAATGAATTATATAAAAATAGAAAAGTGTGCAAAACAAGGATGTATCTGCTCACTGGATTATACAGGAAGGTAATTCTGAGAGAATTAGAAGTTCTACTAGGATTTATTAATGGCAGCCACAATCTTAACAGTATGATATGCAGATAACACTGTGTTGATAGAAGACATAGTAAGGGAACTACAAGGATTCCTACAGAAGGAAGTGAAGGAAAGTGAGAAGAAAGGACTAAATATCACTTGTAATTAGAATGTAAGATTGTCAGCAAAAAGAAGAGCCCAACATGTAAATTACAAATTGGAGACACAAAAATCAACAAGTAAAAATCATTAAATATCTGGGAAGTGTTTTAACAGAGGATGGAAAATGCAACACTGAAATCTGAAGAAGCACTGGGATACTAAAAAATGCTTTCCTAAAGTTAAGAAAAAGGAAGACATGCCAGTTATACTGTTCACCCCTTCAACAAATGTCACCTCTACCTCACTCATCTACACCAGAAGGTTACAACCAAAATAAAATATCTATTGCTATAATTTTATCTCATGGTTTTATTTTGCGGACAATGATCTGACCAAAGAGTAATGGTTAGGCCATGAGTGTTTGACTGGAAGAAGCTGCACCCTGAGAAGAAACCTGGTGTCTTGTTTAAGATTCTCTGATAAAATTACCTGCTGGAATTTGATTGCTTTTATGTTCATGAGGAGGTATTATTTGATCATGAATCAAGGTCCCATTATGTAATAATCAGATCATTTCTCATTAGGCTTTGCCAGCTTTTTTGTATGAATATTAAGATGTCTCTTGACTGGTTTGCTGATTAAATAATAAGAATACTTTTCAGAATCATCTCGATGATATACGTCAGATAGGAAATATGAAAAAAAAAATCCACAAAAACTGCTGTACTGGATAAAAGCAAGAAAGTAAAAATATTGTAAATGAATAATGCAAAAAGATTATTTTGAACCAGAAAAAAAAAAGAAACATTATTCTCTTTCTTCAGAAAAATAAATGTAAAAGAGGAAACAATAAAAAAACAAAACAAAATGATGTCTTCAAGTAGAAAGTCAAGCAAATGAATTGCAAACTAACTTGCTGGTTCCTGATATAGGAGATAAAACGACTTTACAAAGTTGGGATGGACAGAGAATAAAACATCTGAATAGGAAATAGAATTGTTTGTTTGTCTTCAGTTTCACTTCTTGCAACTGCTTTCCTGACAATATTGTAGCTGATGCAATTTCAAACATTACATAAATAATTTTGCTTATCAGTTTTCTTAAAGATAAAACTCACATTTTCATGTAGTATCATATTTTTATGACTTTTTTATGACTTTTAATAACAGTAACAGTTTTGCTTCCCAAAAATCTAACTTAACATGTTTGAGCAATTCATTTATGTGTATTTGATCCTTAGAGAATAATGCCAAAAAAAAAATCAAACTATGAGCCTGATTTTGTATGTTATAAATAAATTTTAAGTAATAAAAACAACTTTTAACACAAAAAGAACTTTTTTTCTGGCAAATTACCATGGACAGAGAAAGTAAGCAACGAAGAAGTTGTATGGCAACAAAAAGGACACTTATACTCAGAATTAAATTTCTTGGACACCTAGTGAGGAAATATGGCTTGGAAAACTTAACCCTCACAGAGCATACTGAGGACAAGAGAGATAGGGAAAGGGAACAAGCCAACTACCTGCTGAGCATGTGTGAATGAGTGGAGAAACTGGAGTTGGGAGGCTCAGCAAAGTGAGAAAAATTGCTAAGGGACAAGAAGTTGTGGAGATCCATGATCATCTATATCCTGGAGGAACATGGCACATAGAAGATAATCAGAATCATGGCACATAGAAGATAATCAGAATCAGAAAGAGACAGCTAGAATTCCTGAGATATTCTTGTAACTTAGAAAATGTTACTGAATAAGGAATAACCAAAACAGAGGTTGGAAATGAAATGGTAATCTTTATAACATCAACAAAATACAATACTCGCCAGCAGCGTGAATTAGGTAAACCACTGCTAGTGGTGGAGTACTTAGACAGCAGATTACCCCCATTTCCAATAGTGTCTAATGTATTTATGAGGATTGGGACATACCCATTAGTGTTCCTAGGTACAGTATATAACAGACACATAATCAGGAAAGAACGTTAACAGAATTTGACACTCACAGGCAAAAGGAACAGGGAGAGGCAGAAGGTCACCTATCTGATGAGTTTGTGTAAATTGATGTCAGAATAGGGGGCAAAGGGACAAACATTGCTACAATGAACTACAAAGAATAGGAGGTTGTGGAGTCATGATTGCTCATGTCCTGAAGGAATATGGCACATAAAGGAAGAAGAAGAGGAATATCTTGGTTTGCTCAAAGCTTAACAGCTTGATAATATGTAATTATGTTAAAATATCACACTTGGTTCTATGCCAAGCACTTTAGGTTCAAATCCAGGTAAAGCCAAATCATAAGAGCTGAGTTTTATTGATGGTATATTCGACAAGAAACAATTGCGTTCATGTATTCCCTATCCCACCAATTATGACCTTTGACTAAAAGAAACTAAACCAAATTTATATGTAAATTTTATATAAATAATTATGTAAGAAGTAATTTAAATACAGTCTCTGTCAATAATTTCTGTGCGATATGCTGATACCATGGTTGTTTCACTTGATTTTCACATATTTATAAGCAGAAATCATTTACATAAATAGTTTAAAAAGACTTCACTATCAATTTAGTTCTTGTTAGATTTTGTCCAAGACAGTGAGAGTATTGCTGCTTTGATTTTGTTTAACTTTTGCTAGTACTAAACATAAGAAATTTTATCTGTTGCTGGTATTGAAGGTAAGAATCTTTTAAATGTTGATGGTATTGAATGTAAGAAACTTTTTACAAGAACTGTTAACAAAGAAACTTCTGAGAATGGAAAAGTTGCAACCCAACCCTTTTACAGATTCTTGAAGACTTTTGGGAAACCAAGACGGAAGGGTGGTGCTGCATTCCTGATCTCAATGTGCACATTTTTTGACCTTGCTTCATTCATTTATTTTTTGTTTTCTATTTCTATTCCCATGGCGGAGCAATTCTTCCTAACGGTAATTTATTTTTATTTTTTTTAGTTTGGTGGTAATGGAACTTAGTTAAATTCAATATAATTATTAGACATTAATGAATTTCAGTCTCTTTTCTTTTTTTTTCTTTTTTTTGTTAAAACAAAGTGCCAAAACATTAGGGACATCTCCCCAATAACATGCAGCTCCTCCTTTATACTAAATAATACCAGCTCTTCAAAAAATGAGCAAAGTATTAAGGGATCAGAAAATGTCTTTGGAAACCAAGAAAAGAACCCTGGACAATTTGCTCACGCATAAAACAAAGACTAGCAATGACAAAATTATAGTTCTACAGAAAAATTTGAGATTAGCATGGACAGGTCATAAAGGTAAAAGGGCATTTTAAGGAAAATAGGAACTAAAATGAAATTGCTATTAATATAAACCAACAGCTGAAATTTTGGAAACACATAATACAGAAAAAATGTCTTGGAGGATTTAACACTCATGGCAAATATTGAAAAGCAGAGAATAAATCAAAAGAAGCAGGAAAAAAAACAAAAACAAATATGCTACTTAACTTTGTGTAAAGAATAGCAAAACAAGGACAACAAAAATGTGTTGTAAATGAGTAAGAGTTACTTAGAGCCACAAATGGCAAGAATTTATGGAGAGCCATATCCTGAAAAAATATGACACATAGAAAGAAAAATAGCATAATATGGAGTCTACAAGGTACTGGAATATAACTAACCAAAGAACACAATCCAATTGCATTTATTGGGTGTGGTAATAAAGAAATTATTTATTGGGTGTGGTAATAAAGAAATTATTTATTGGGTGTGGTAATAAAGAAATTATTGAGGTTCCTAACAAATCTAGCAAGTATGAGGGCCAATGGAGAATATGGATGTCTGGTGAGTCTTCCTGTAATCAGATTTATGTCACAAAACTATCAAATTATTAGTATACCTATTTACTCAGACTAATACCTTTATCTTGTTTGTCACTGTCATATTTCAGTCAGTGTACTCTCTGGTCATCTTCAGCCTTCTTTACATCTCTGCCTTAGATGGTAATCTTCCAATGAATTTAGAACCATGGCAACAAAGGAGAAAACCAAGACTTACTTCAAAAAAGAATTTGTATTCTTTGTGCTACAGTTGTGATGTGGGGTCTGGCAAGACAACTCCTAACTCAACAGAGTCAGTCATGTTAGTAGTATTCAATAACCTTTAGTCCTAGACAATTACACATGACTACTTATCATGAATGGATCAGTCCATTCATGATAGTAAGGAGGGTAACTGGCTCTTGCCACAACAGCTACCTGTCAAAAAAAAGAAAATGAGAATCTAGATCAGGTCAACTTTAGTAGGCCTTGAAATATGGTAATTGTTTGCGCTTCTTTACCAGTCTCAGCCAATCACAACCTTACCCTAATAAAATAATATTATTTCAGATCACAGGATTTGCTTGGCTTTTCATGCGTAAAGAGAATAGTTGTGTGCTGTAAGTTGTGATGCGGATTTTTTTTTCCATTTAATTTATGCCTCTGGCATTATCTGACATTGAACTTGCAAGAAAGATTCATGACCCTTCGAATTACAACCTCAAACTTATGATTTTTTTAATTAAACCTCTCAATGCTATTTACTTCAAGAACTGAATACTTTATTCAATCTCTGGGAATATGTTGTTCTCAATCGGCAGTATATATATGACAGAAAATCTCATATCAGTTAATTTGTCTGTGTGATGTTACTTGCCTCTTCCACTGAATCAGAGTATTTGACTTCTTTGCATGGCTCAATCCAGATATTGAACTCACTACTGTTATGTAACTTAACCAATGCTTCTTACGGGAAGAAACCAAAAAAATAAGGACACATTTTCTAAGGATAATTAATATGTTCAATTTTATGAAGTCAACTAACAGAAATTTTCAGCTTAATACAATCTTAAGCAAATGTTTTACACAAACAGTATCAATTGCATTAAAGATTATATAGCTTATAATTGAAGTTCTTGAGTCAATCCCTAATTTAAATGAGTTAAAGAACAAATCAATAAGTATATTAAGCTAAAATACATATTTAAATATATAAAAGATAACAAACATTTTAAGAAAAATGATAAAAATTTTAGCAAACAATTGCTTTAGGTAATTTAGAATAAAATTTATGATAAAAATAAAAAGAACAAATTAAGCAAGTTTTCAAGGGAATATACACATTATAGTTGTAATCATTACCAGACACCTTGTACTCATTCCTGTATTATTTCAAATAGCCAAATATCTTAGGTATATAGTGTCATGTGAATTAAAAATTATGTAATTTAAAATTATGATCTGAGATTTAAATAAAAATGTTAATAGAGATAAGTGAAGAATTAAAGAACATTTAATCTAACATGTTTGCTTTCTCTTTTGAGTTTATAACAGATAATAAGAGATTTTAAGAAATACTACAAATATTTTAGCAGACAAATGTTTCAGGAAGTTGATTATTAAATCAAATTAAACAATTTCATTATTATTATTATTATTATTATTAAATAAATATAATAAAGTATTTATGATTGAATCAAATTAAAAAAATGTCATTATTATTCAATATATATAACAGATAATTTATTTAATTAAATTAAACAAGTCTATTATTAAATATATATAATAAATAATTTATTTAATTAAATTAAAGAAGTCTATTATTAAATATATATAATAAATAATTTATTTAATCAAATTAAACAAGTCTATTATTAAATATATATAATAAATAATTTATTTAATCAAATTAAACAAGTCTATTATTAAATATATATAATAAATAATTTATTTAATCAAATTAAACAAGTCTATTATTAAATATATATAATAAATAATTTATTTAATCAAATTAAACAAGTCTATTATTAAATATATATAATAAATAATTTATTTAATCAAATTAAACAAATCTATTGTTGTTTAATAATCTACATTATAAAGTTTATATAGCATTTCTTACTATTTTCTTTATTGCTTAAAATGGACAATTGCTTAGTAATGAGAATTTTAAATTTGGAATAAAAGGATGATCAATATTTGTTCAATCAGTCTCTTATCTTTCAACTTTCCTCTTTAATACATTCCAATAATTTTCAAATCAAGAGACAGGTTTGGCCAATTTTAAAAATTGTATGATGAACATTTCTTTTAAATAAGTTAAAGTTGACTTGAGATATAACAGTTTGCACAACCATGTTGAAAATTATATGAATTTTAATGTATTCCAGGTATATTCTTTCAAATTCACATTTCTACTGAGATAAAATCATGATACTTCTTCCATCTCTTCAAACTGCTCCACATACTGTAATTTTCAGGTAAAGAATTTATTGCCTTTGTTGAATGTAGCTGCAAGGAAGTTAGTGAGATTCCAAACATGTTCTATAGATGCTCAATAAGGTTGAAATCTAGTCAACATGGTGTATGTGGCAGTTAGATGGATAATCCTGCAACTACTATTTTGTCACAAAATCATGAAATAAACAATCCCATTAAGAACCATGGTGTGCATAAAGGTGTGTAAATGGTTTACAACAAGATTTATAAATATCACACACATTGAAACAAACTCCAGTTTCACTTGCACTCATTGGGCTCCCCAACAAAACATACCTGACATCACTACTATCTTGCACCATACCTGGCTGACAGATTGTATGCAAGGCTACATGCAGGAACTTGTCTGCCTGAAAATGTTGGAAACATGACTTATCTGACCAGACAACATAGCAATGTTCTGTAGCCAAGATGAGGTACAGTAACTAAGGCTGTGGTGCCAACCATGATACCCTTGTTGATTGACAACAAAACCACTAGAACACAGTATATTTTGTACTGTGCATTGATCAATACACTGAGCAGAATTAGCGTCAAATCAATATGTGAGCTGAGGTAGCTTTTAAAAAATGTGTGGTTACCATCCTTGTCAGTCACCAGTAATACCATTATTGTATCTCCTGTGGGTACACACGTTACACATGCTGCTGCTATCTGCCATGAATAAACATATTCCTAATATACCCTTTTTAATGTTGACCAAGCTCAATCCAAAGAATTTGCCATCTCAGATAGAGTGCCCCCATCATTCTGATCCCAGCAATCAATCCACAAACAGTATTAACTCCTGTCAACATATCCTATGACAGCTACACAATCTCTTTACTTATTACACTAACTATATATTATCCAGTCCATTTCTACAAATGGGAAAGGGCAAAACAATTCTCTGTACTGCTACCTCTAATTTTTTGGCACTTCAGTTTAATTACATGAATTTAGAGACTTTTATTACATTATTTACAGTTAGACTAATATCCTTACCTTTATTGTTATTATTACAAACGTTTTGGCCATTGTGCCTGCCACTCTTCTTCAGGTGTCTGTTGATCAATGGATTCTTTCATTACTTCTGAATTTCCATGAATTCTTGAGAAAGACACCAAAGTTGGCTTCTTCAAAGTTCATAGTTCAGAGCTTTGCTTTTCTCAAACTAGTTGGCACCAAAGGCTGAAGAGCACAGTTAACTCTACTATTTAATCCATATCTAGGGAAGACGTGGATTCATGCCTTTCCCAAGAGCAGTAGTGTGAAAGTAAATGCAACAGACTAAGCTGGAATTTGATCTTAGTTCTCTGATTCCACTTTCTATGCTAACTTCACATGTTCTTTTAAATGATGGGCCTCTTCAGTGTCGCATTGCCTCTTGATGTTGGGAGGTCTTGGTCGATGAGATCTACTTGAGAATAAAGAGGTCTTCTTCTCTTTTTTCTCTCATCTTCTCCTGACTGAGTAGCAAAATGTTTTTGGGGTCCAGAGATGAAAGGCACAAAGGCGATTTTAAAACAACTATTTTATTCAACATATCAACATGTACATTTCTAACTAGCCAGTGGAGTTATTCTCTCAACCCCACTGGGGAGCAAGTTCTGAGATACAAACAAAACTATGTCTACATTTTATGATGTGTAAAACTTAACTCCCTGAAATCCCTTTCTATCTAACATTCCCATGCTAGCTTCAGCCAATTACAATCGACTTCCTTTGTTTTCCCATATCTGACGTCAAAAGTCAAAACGAGGAAGTCAAAACAGAATACAATTCTCTAAAAAATAATCTGCTAGACTATTATTTAACGTTCATGATGTGGGCAATCATGACTCTCCACAACTTCCTATCCTTGGTAGCTCTTAGTAAGGTTTTGTCTTTTCATCATGCCTCCCAGTACCTATTCTGCAAAACCTTTTTCCCGTTCTGTGAGTGTCAAATTTTATGTCACTATCTGATTCTAAGCATCCTTTTTGTTCCCCTTTTGTTTAAAACATCCTCATGACTCACAAGTGGAGTCCATACTAGTTATTCATTTTTGTAAATAATCCCTGTTGTTTATAAAATATTAATATTGTTAGGAGAATTCCGTTCCATCCCTAAAACTTAATTTGATTTCAAAACACTTTGGATATAAAGAGTAGCATTTGTTGAAGGTCTCATAAACTTCTTAATATACAATACCGGAGAATGATTATTTACACATAAGAAAGAATTAAAACTTATAAAATCTTGTCAAAAACTGAGTGAGAAAACCTTTATTTTTTCTTGATTCATGAAGGAAAAGAATAATTCTCTATTTTCAGCTTAAGATTTCATTTAAAAAATAAAATGGGATGTAATCATTATTACTTACAAAAATTTAAGTCTTTTAAATTTGGTTGATTTTGTTTAGCGGCATATGAACACCTCTATGGGTTATTTAATACTGAAATCTAAATATTTTGGATGCAATTGTATCAACTACAGATAACATTAATTGTTAGTCATTTTGCTATAAAATTGTACTGTTGGTAATTTTACAATAAAAATAGATTGTTAGTCATCTAACTATAAATAGGTATTGCTAGTATTTTTTTTAATATAAAAATATATTGCTGGTATTTTTACTATAAAAATGTATTTTTATACTCTCATGGAGTTTTGTTTTTGTTTGGGGGGGTTCACTATTTGCCCACAGCTGGGACCCTAACTGGTGCTACCACCCCAGGTCAGGGTAGACCTGGAGACAACAGAAATTAAGAGGTGGTTCCATGCTCCTCAAAACCTCCAATCTCCCGATCAGAAGCCTTACTGACAGATGTAGTTTATTGCCTTACCCAAGACTAAAGTCTTTTAAATGAACCAACTAATTCAAAATGGAAAATGTAAATAACGACATTACGCCTCAAAAGAGATTCATTACTATTCTATTTTATAGCTTATTACTAATGGTACCAGATAAAATATGAGAAGTAGTTCAAATGCTACTATGACTAAAAATACTGGTTAACAGTGAAAGATACCAGAACAACAAGGTGTCTTTAGGCACAGTGGAATAATGGATAGCGGCTTGAATTGAGGAATCGGAGAGCCGAGTTTGAATTCCAGTCGAATCCATTACATTCACTTATATGCTAATAACCTTAGGAAAGGTATGAATCCTCTACTTCTCCCCCTCAGCTTTGCATAAATAGCAGGACAGACAAGGTTCTATAGCCTTGGATGGAAACTGGCCTACTGCAGAAAGAAACGGCAAACTACTATGGGAAAAAATCTGCCTCGTCAGTCAAGTATCGAAAGATACATGATCACCTTGCATGATCAGCGTGTATCACACATGGCACATAACTGACTGATATTGTACATATATATATATATATATATATATATATAAAATCAAATTTACCCCAAGCAAAGCAGTAACGTCACTAAGATACAAGAGGTTATGAGGTGTGAAAGAATTAAAAAAGAGAAAGATTATTATTAAGCAAAGACAACAGAAGAGTAATCAGGAAGAAAGTAGATACTAATTGCATTTAAACTTTTGAAGCTCAAAGTTAACTGGAAAGCATGGAGCCAGAAGAGAGTCCCACAAGTGAGAAGTGAAGAAAAGAAACTGTTAGCATAGAATTCATGGTTACATTTAGCCAATTCAACTGCAAATTGATGGAACCCTGTTGTCAATTTAGTATTGCACTTAAATTCAGAAAGTTTTGGTTCATTTAAACAATTACCATGAAAATACTTATAGAAAAGCCACAGGGAAGCCACTTTATGCCGGTGAGGAAGTGACTTAATCTTAAAGTGGACATTGCATTCAATGCCCAGTGCTGACAGTCTATTTCATGCTTAAATGCAATCTTCAGGCTATGAAGATAGTGCTTAAGCATGAAACAGACTGATGCCACTGGGTGAAGATCTAAATATCCACTTTTATATTTACATACACTCTATTCCTGATATTGAGCATTTTAGCCCATAAATATAGCATACTGTAAAACATATATATATATATATATATAGCATTTAATTCCATATTAAATTTCTACCAATTTCTGGTCAGCTCCCTTATAACGAAATACTTACAAAATATTCCATAGTCACAATGGATTAAATTAAAATTTTAAAATAATTACAGAGCATGTTCATGTGTGTTAAAAAAAAAAAATCACCATCAAAATGGAATGCAGATAATATCCCAGATACAATAAGATTGCCTTTGTAATTTACCCTTGAAGATGATCTTGGAAAAGATCGAAAGTAATTGGGTTAACAAAAACTATGGCGCCTTCCTTGATGAATTTAATCTTAACATCAAGAAACTGATTAGACAACTGGAAAGGATCAGTATATAAATAAGTAAACACAATATGTCTATATTATTCAATGAAACATGTTTGAATAAAGATATGCTTTCTGGTACATATCCATTTCAAAATGTTATATAACATTTTGAAATGGATATTTTTAATCCAAAATTATTTCATATTACTGTAAACATTATTTTTAGTTGGGAGATGTGTTTGAGTATGCATCCGTATTTTAAATAGTGAAATCAATTTCTACTCAGCAAAAAATCAAAATTCTTCATGAAAATGCCCCACCCCCACCACAGCAATCAAGCCAAATTAATAATTTTTGTTCAGTGAAAAAACATGAAAACTTGCATACCGAATGAATTTTGAGGGTTGCATAATGGAATCCAATATCAATGGATAATGGGAATTGGTACAGTTTCAAGAGACTTTGAAAAATTGGCAAAACAAGTTCAAATTCTTTCCAGGGTCCCTGATGTCACTCTCATGCTACGGCTTACGGAAGAGGTTGAATCCAACCCACCCTGATGCATTGCCAATCAGTTTAACATTTTTCTTTTAATTAGAAAGGCATGGTGATCAAAAAGAGCGAGAGAAACGCTGAGTAAGTCCCCCTAACTATACACAAAAATTAAGTCCCAAGAGAACATTTCTTTCCACCCTTTCTCAATAATAGCAAAAAAAAATTCCAAGAAAGACACTAAAAATATAGTAATATGCTGGAACTGAGACTATCAGCATTGTGTTTTATCCTTTTGTCTTTTATGAATTCTTTCATTTTTCTCTTCAGAGTCATCCTCATTTTGTTCAGTCTTTTTCCAGCACTGATTTAATGGAAAATAGCTTGCAGGCACTCACAGTCTTCTTCTATCCAAGAGAAGTGAGTCTCTAACAGAAACCAAATCAATGCTGGCAAAGTATTGTAGCAATCAACCTCAAAACCAGAAGAAAGTAAATCAGATATCCATCCTATAAAAATGCATAAGAAACCATTACATTCTTAATAGAAATCTCCTTGCTTGTCTATAAACTTTACGTGCAGACTTGCATACATGTGTACACAAATCTTTAAGCTAGGTTCTTAAGAGATTAAAAAAAAAGTCTTGCCAATATATGTCTAAAAATAAAAATAGCATGGTTTGATACAGATATATTTACATATTCAGAAATAAGTTATTTGCAAGCATTTCCATATGTTTATATGCATCAGTACATTAATTTATATATGTTTGAAATATATATATATATATATATATATATATATATATATATATATATATATATATATATATATATAAAGCCATAGAGAGAGAGATACCAAAACAGAAATGGATATATATCTTACAAAAGAGAATATTTTCTGGTTAACAATATCAACTTTTGTTCTACAAGACAGAAAAGAATGGAGCCAAAAGCAAAGAACTTTGCCAAAAGAGGTTATTTTTTCTTTTTCAAGAACAAACAATCCTTGCTAATGTCTGTTCAGCAAAGACAAAAAAAAAAGAAAAAGATTATTTATCCTCCATCAAAGCAAGGAAAAAAAAGTTTATAATTTGAGTAGACAACATTTGAACAAAAGGAACTTTCAACAACATATTTTGGAAACGGCCAACTTCCCAAAGAAATCTGGGAAAAGGAATATTAGTGCCTATTTCAAGGGCATATCAATTTAATTAAGTGATTTCCTCAGGTCAGTTTTAAAACAAGGATGAAAATTATTCTGAAAAACAGGTAATCCAATGAGATTTCAATATTTCAGGGCAAATATCAACAATTTTAAACATGCTTTTTAATACAGTAAATGTTAGAAATAACAATGAAAGAAATGAATCACCATAAGTAGAAGAACATATGGAATACATTAAACTGAGACGAGTGGCATGAGGTTCAATATGGCTTCGTCCTCTCATTATACAGGCTGCGATGGATAAATTGTCGTCTAAATTAAGCAAAAAAAAATGAAAATAAAACTGGCATCTCATTTTAACAAATATATTTACCAAACTTACACAAAATTATTTTGAAATACTAAAGAGTAAATTTATTCAATAAAATAGCCATCGACTTCAACCACAGCCTACAGACAACTTCAGAATCTTCTGAAACTCTTCTGGACAGTCTCCTTTATTTAAGTTGGTGAATGATGCCATAAGCCATACCTTCAGTTCATTTTTGGTGTTACAAGGAATTTTGTTGATCTCACATTCAACTATGCGCCACACATAATAATCAAGGGGGTTCCAGTCTGGGGAGTTAGTTGGCCTGATGTTGTGGTTGCAGAAATTGTCTTACAGCCATGACTGGGTTCTCCTGCTTGTGTGGCATGGTGCAGAGTTCTGTTGCCAGACATAGGGTCTTCCAAAAGCCACCATCTTAACCCAGGGCACTATTTCCTCAAGGTACTTGATGTAGGCCTTTGTGTTGAGTCTGAGCTCCTGTCGGAAGATGAATGGAGGCATAATGTTGCCATAACTAATGATTACACCAAACAATTTCATAATCACCATTAGACTCATCCAACTCTTTCCAAATCCTCTGTACTGCCATCAGATTGACACTACTCTGAAATGTTCATATTGCAGCTTCCACTGCAAATACTAAGTAATACAACATACCATTTAAAAATTTCTGGCAAAGTGAATTGCATCATGGTGTTTTTTCTCTTACAGACGGTGCCCACATGAGCCTGTTATACTGTGCAGTCAACAAAAACAAACAACATGCATGCACAAAATTAAAAATATAAAATGGCAATAATTTACCCATCATACCCTGTAGAGGGCAACACTTGAGACTCAATGCAGGAACTTTCTTCCTGCATGTTTTTTCATGTAAATAAAGTTTACCTAGTTGTTCAAATAGGTCCTTTTACTGTACCATTACAAATACTTTTATTTAATCTATGAGCATAAGTATGGGACATTTTGCATTTTTACTTTTCTTTCAAATAGCATTTCTTCTTCCAATGTCTTATACAAAAGTACACTGTTTTTACTCTATTTTTTACTAACATCTACCCAATACAAAGCTTAAGAAGAAAGTAAGAAGGGAGGATGATGTGGATATGAAGGATAAGTAATGACTGACTCTTGACTTGGAAAGGTTAATATTGTCACATTTGGGGAAGCACCCATGCAGGAGCACATTCAACACAGTTTGAATGATTTGTTTTTTATAACTTATCAACCGTTTGTGGATTTAATAACCCACAAAGTGTTAGTATTTTGATTGTAAGAATTTTTTTTTCTTTGCAAATATAGCATTAACAATTTTTTGGAAAATGCCAATGCTTTCTCCAAATAGAAGTTCTACTGTTAAACCCATAGCTAAGGGAAGGAGATGGATTCATACAGTTCCTATGTGTATTTGTGTGTAGGTGAATGCAACAAACAAGAAATCAAATTCAGCTCTGTGATTTCTCATTCCAAGCCATTATCCATTACACCATCTGCATGTTCCAGCTTTTAGGAAAGCATTTTGAGTGGAAATTTGTTTTTAAAATTGAAATATGGAAAGAGAGAGAGAGAAGTTTGACTCCAGAGGCATAGCATGGTAGGTCTTAGCTATAAAGGTCTGAATTGGTTGAACTAAAGACTGGAGCCTGTCCAAACATTTGTCATGGAAATAGCACTTCTAGCATAAACCTTCTATGAGCTATGTTAGCGGTCATAAGAAACCTAATTGTGAGCTTAATTATAGGGCTCAGGTGATCTATAATAATGCATATTTTAATACCAAAATGCTTAGCCTTTTATATTTCAGTTTAAAATGAAAGCTTAAAATTTAATCTTATGATGTGAATGCTTAATATGACCCATATAGATGTCAATATTTTACATGTACATGAAAATGATTCCGAATTATGCTTAAACCTCCAGTTCCAAGTAAAAGATGATCAATAACACAAAACACTTTCATTTTTTCTATTTTTTCTCTCTGAATTTGTCTTTTATTGGCTTTTCTTTCCCTTATAAAAAATGAAATTTTCTCTTTGTCTTTGTATTCTTCGCCATTACTGATATTTTCTCCACTTAAAAAATTCATTTTAAAAAAAATTTAATGTACAAAAAAATGTGTAATTTAAAAAAAAAAAAAATAAGCCAATGGATAGGGAAATGATAAACAAAATTTGAAACAATTTAAGCCAAACATTCATTTTTTTTTTACCTTTAGTTTTACTGATTTATTTATCTATATTTTTTTTGTAATAATTCCATCAAGCACAACAGAACAGAATAGAGTGGAACACTTCAATATTTATTTTACATGCCAAGGAAATTCAGATGATGGGGACATTTTTAACACTTTTTAAAATAAGAGAGATATACAATGCAAGTTTATTATGTTATCCTGTCTTATATTTGGCTGAAAATTTTTGCTTCTTATTTGTCTTACAACAAAAGTTGTTCTGTTATTCAACAAAGTTTTGATGTGGAATATTTTTTTCATAAACTCATGTATCTAAATTTATAGCCCTTTATGGACGATCAGCAGAAGAGAAAATGCGGTTTCATAAGGAAGAATTGAATCTCCTCTATTTTTAGTTTGTATTTTGAATCATTTTTTTTCTCTTGGTAAAAATGAAATTAAAAACTAAACAAAATGTAAAGTGAAGGATGTGTTTTTGCCATTTAAAAGAAGAATGAAAAGTGTTTCTTACAATCTTAAGAGTCCACAATTTTAGACTGTGTATTTTATATTAGAAATAAACTTTTTTTTTTTTCAGTGTGTTGAAGCAAATCTAATAACAAGCACAGGACAAACTTCTTTTAACTAATATTCTCAGTGAATGATTTTTTTGTTACCTACTGAGACAAAGTAGAATACTGTTCCCATAAGGAGAAAAAAGATGAGTAGATAATATAGAGAAAGGCTGGAACATAAAGTAAAAAAGAAAAATCAACAACATGGCTCGACAGGAAGCAAATAAATATATGGCATTTTAGAGTTGCTAAGAGAAGAAAAGAATATCCAAAAGTAAGGTCTGATGTAATAAGAATTACTTCCTGGCCATAAAATAGGAAATACAGAAAAGTTCTTGGCCTAACCAAGAAATCTTTTCAAAAACATGTCCTTGTATATGGTAGTAAATAATGGACAATCTCTTCACAATTGAAGAACAGAGTTGAAGCAACAGAAATGTGGCTCTACAGAAGGACACTGAGAATACCATAAACCAAACAATGAAGTTTTGCAGAAAATGGAAACAAAAAGGACACTTATACTTAACATCAGGAAGAAACAGTTGAAATTTCTAGTGCACATAATGAGGAAAGAGGGCTTGGAAATCTGATACTCACAGGACACATTGAAGGCAAGACTGAAAGAGGAAATCAATTCATAAAATAAATGCTGAACAATGCAATATGTCCTCCTGTATAACAGTGAATAATGGACAATCTCCTCACAGATGACGAGGAGACAGTAACTAGCCAAACCATAGAGTTATAAAAGACAATAAGTTGTGGAGAACCATGATTGCCCATGTACTAATGGGGCACACCACACAGAAGAAGGTGTTTGGTCATTTGCTGGATTCTGGGAAATGGATTCAGTCAAGAATTTTTCAATATGTCCTGTTACAATTCATATAAAAACACAAAATTTTTAATCCTTATTATAGTGACATCATTTTGGGTTTTGAAATTATTCTTTATTTTTTATAAATTCATGATAAAATGTTTTTCAGTCTGGTATTAAAAAAGCAGTAGCATAATTTAATGAGATTAATTGACAATTTTTCTGTGGCACTTTTATAGCATTGTTGCCCAACTGTGCTGGCCCATTAAAGGTAATCTCAGAAATTGTCATTTACTAGAAAAAAATGACTATAAAGACACTAATGGTGTTTTCTAATGGGCACAGCCATTTTGGTTTTGGTCAGATACTCGATAGTACAGACTAAGCTGAACAACACCACAAAAGACAAATATAATAAAAATACATTACAAAATAGATTTTATCTTACACTACCATATATATCTACACTGCTTTGGAAATACCACTAATTTCTAATTAGTTTATAACACAAACACTGAGACAACATTTCAGTGTTTTAAAAACATCCAAACTGGATTGAATTCTCTTGGTCACTGGCATGCTTATGATAAAATAAATATGCAAAAATTTGCCTTTCTGACAAGTGTCAATAGCCTAGGGGTTAGAATCTCCAACTGATAACAAATCAGTTGTGTTTCAATCCCAGCTTAAAGCAATTGGATGTCTGGCCACACTGATGAGCTGTGAAACAGTCTGTCTGTGGATGACTATATATATATATATATATATATAACAATATATAATTTTGTATAATTTTATATACCAACAAACAGTAATTAGAAAAATATGAGAAAATGGAAAATTTCTTGTGATGCATTTCATTTTAAATAACAACACACAAAACAAATTGGTTGTTCACCATAACAAAACAGATGACAATTTTGACATAGACAATGCTACTTTGATTAAAAGACAAAATAATCCACTGAAACGAAAATGTCTGGAAAGTGCCTTGATTGCTAGTTCATCCACAGTAAATTTGCATCCAGGCCCTTACAATATATCACCATTCTTGGTAGATTTTATATTATCACAGTGTGGGATAGTCAGAGGAAAAGTGATGAAAAGAATACAGATGAATTTGGCTAGACTGAAAAAAAATATTCTTTCAAAGAAATTTTGAAACTGTGTGTGTGTGTGTGTGTGTGTGTGTGTGTGTGTGTGTGTGTGTGTGTGTGTGTGTGTGTGTGTGTGTGTAAACATGGCGAACATCAACAAAACCCAGTTCAATGAAATCCTAATGGATAAAACACGTCACAAGAAATTTTCCAGTTTGTCATATTTTTCTTAATACAGTTGTTGATATATAAAATTATACAAAATTATATATCATCATATCATACTATCAACATGGAAAACACCAAATTTTGAAAGAATACAAAAAACTTTTAACACCGGCCAACTCACTTAGAAACCAAACAGGTTTCTTTCTGAAATGCATTGACGAAAAAGTTACCCAATGATGCACACACAAAATACTTAGAACATCACATGACCTTTTAATTTCCAAAACATGCATGCAATTTTTTAAAAGCATCTTTTGAATATCTAGAAGTATTGGAAAAACTAAGCACTAACAAAACCAGAACCAGAACCATCAAAATGCAACTGCCCAAAAAGTATGTTATAACAAAGCCAGAAATGACTCAACTACACCAAAATATCAAACTAATGAGTGACAACCAAAACAAAAACCTGAGACAAAAACTAACCAAACTATGCATCAACAGCAAGTGGAAATATATATCGGAAATCCTAATCTAATAGAAAATTTATTGAATATAATGCTTTCCGATACAGAAAAAGAAACCTTTAGCTTCGGTTTAAAATTTGCAACTGGAATCCACTAAGGCGACATAGTAGACACTATAATAAAAAATCACAAGCATAACAATTTTGCGTTCATCAAAGGTTTAATTCTAAGTATAATCACTACTACTATAAAAATTAACAATGAATATACATTACCACTGAGACACCTAAATGCACTAAAGAACCAAGTGAGAAATAAGGAAATCCACATAACACCCTCTGACAAAGGAGGCGTCATCATAATCATAAACTGGATTACATACATAGAAAAAATAAACTCATTATTCAACGATACAGACATATATGAAAAAATAAACAAACAAAAAATAACTACTGAAACACAAAAATTCAACAAAGAAATCAGGAAACTGATTAAAAATAAAAATAAATCATGGTATAGACTCATCAAATATCATAAGAGAACAACAAACTTTACATTTTCCCTAAAACCCACAAAATTGGTATCCCACTATGTCCCATCATTTCTGGAATAGGCAGTGCCCCCCCACCCACAAAATAGCTAGAGCCATAGGAACAATAAGTCCATCACATATATAAAATTCAGGCCATCTTGTTGAAAAACTAAAGAAAATAAATATGACTGACACACTCATGGCCAGTCTAAATATAAAATCACTTTAATATCCTGATTGAAAAATGCTTAAATCTCTTAAAAAAGCATCTAACAAAATCAAAGATAAACCACTCCCTATTAATAACTAAAATAATAAAAAAACTGCCATCTCACCACCAATCAATGTTATTTCACTTTCAATAACAGTTTTTACAAACAAAAATTTGGATTACTGATGGGATCCCTACTCAGTAGAGTGATGGCATGTATTTTCTTGGAATTTCTTGAGTTTACTTCTTTCCAAAACATTTTACCTAGACAATCAAATTACTTCCGATATATTGATGATGCCCTATTAATATATTCCCATGATACATGACTTACTGGATCTTGTAGGCAAGCTAAACGAAAGTGAACACACAATAGAATTCACATACAAAATAGAAAAATACAGTACTTTACCTTTCTTAGACACCAAGTTGACAACAGCCTAGAACTTAGTGTTCACCAAAAATCAACCAATAAAAATGACTGTATAAACTTCTATTCTCTTCATAACAACAAAATAAAATCAGGAATGCTAACATTGGATACTTTTTATGAGAACTCAGAATTTGCAGCCCTCAATATTTACACAAAGAGGAGAAATATATTGAAAATACTTTCAAGACCCTTCAATACCTACTTCATTTTCTAATGCAAAACAAAAGGCTCATAAAATATTCCAAAATAGAGGAGTTGTCCTTCCTGACAAACCCAACAAATCAAAAAAATATATTATTCTACTCACTAGCTCTGTCAAAACTACAAGCAAAAAAGAAATTATCTAAACTCAATATAAAATTTATCCCAATTACATCTAAAACAATCAAAAACTTAATCAATAAAAAACAAAGCAACCAGCCAAAACCTGAAGGAAGAATTTACTCTATAAAATGCAGGAATTGCCAGAATGAATACAATGGAGAAACCTCAAGAAGTGTAAACAAAAGACTACATGAACACAAAAGGGACATTATTATTTTGACAAAAAGAATGCTACTTTGATTAAAAGACAAAATAATCCACTGAGACAAAAATGTCTGGAAAGTGCCTTGATCACTAGTTCAGTCACAGAAAATTTGCATCCAGGCTCTTACAATATATCAGTATTCTTGGTACATTTTATATTGTCACAGTGTGTGACAGTCACGTGATGGAGAGAAAAAGAAAAAGAAGAATAATACAGATCAATTTGGCTAGATTGAAACAAAAAATATTCTTTCAAAAAAATTTTGAAACTACCTGCATCTCTTGTTTTGTGCACATGTGTAGACATGGCAACACCAACACTGTCCACTCCGATAAAATACTAATGGACGAAATATGTCACAAGAAATTTTCCAGTTTTTCATATTTTTATATATATATATGTGTGTGTGTGTGTGTGTGTGTGTGTATATATATATATATATATATATATATATACAGGGTACAATGAGTAAATTGTCACTATTTTATATTTAATTTCATACATGCATGTTATTTGTTTTTGTCAACTGAAAAGTATACTAGGTCAGTTGGGCACCGTCTCTGAGAAAAAGAGCACTATACTGTATTCACTCAGCCAGAAATTTGGAAATGGCATGCTGTACTGGTTGCGATTCATGCTCCAATACAAACATTTCAGAGTGTAAATCTGAGGACAGTGCAAAGGATTCAGGGGTGTTTTTCTATTTTTCACAACACTTATTTTTAATCCAACATTTTTATTACTTCAAACGTTATTATAATGGATACTAGAATTTGACATAGATGTCATTATTAGTATTCCTCATATGCAGTCTGATAGACGAGAAGTAAAACACAGTTCAAAATAAAAATGGGGCATCTACTTCAAATACAAGTATCCACTAATAATAATGTTTGAAGTAATAAAAAGTAATATATCTAAATTACTTTTAGATTACCTTTCTCTCCTTTGCATGTGTGCTGTTGAGCAATTCAAAAGAAGAAAATACTGTTGGAAATCCAGTCAAAGCAAGTCTGCTGGGAATTCAAAACATTTCTCTATATTTTAAGCATATTTATTTGAACCTTATGGTAGTGTGATGAGGCACCGTGGAGTAGTGGATAACAGCACGGATAGAGGAATTAGAGAGCCAAGTTCAAATTCCAGTCAAATCCATCACATTCACTTATGTGCTAATACCCTTGGGAAAGGTATTAATCCTCTTCCTCTCCCTCCAGCTATGGGTAAATAGCAGAACAGACTGGGTTCTTTAACTTTGGATGGAAACTGGTCTAGGAGAAGGACAACTCTGAATTCAAAACCAGCGCAAGTTTGTTTGTGGACCTTGTGATACGTAGTGCACCAGGTCTCTGTATTCAGCCCTTCAAAAAATGTGGTTGGTTCTACACAAAGCCTTCACTACTATAATCAAATCATATGTTCTGGTGTCTGGGCTGTCAGTTCCTAGTAACTGAGTTGCTTGACCCTCATACACCAAATATGATGGGAGAGTCCATCATTGTTATGTAATAGAATCTTCTGGCATAGCTTTTTCTTTATGGCTACATAGGCAGGCCACATTTTGACACAATCTTATTTTGGTTCAGACCAGTTTTTGCATGTAATAAAAATAATTCTGTTAAAACACAAGTCCTATTGATTTTAATTAATGAATTATCAAGAATTTTGAATGATTTAGTGAAATTAAATGAAATAATTTAAAAATATATATTACAGTAAATGTTCCATTAAAAAGAATGTTCATATATAATTGTGACACTATATTGTTCGGACTGTTGTCCCCTTAGAAACTCAACTATCCAAGTTTTTGTTCACCTCTGCTGTGGCCAAGAATTGAACTCACAACTCTTTGGATTAAGTCACTGTATTATTTCAACTAACATTTTTAACTACTAGGTCATGTGTCTTTTGAGAGTTGAGTTACTAAAGGGAAATGACTGAAACTGAGATATCTAGAAAAGGTATGGCACGTGGAACTAGAACAATCTACCTCAGTGGATGAAATAAAGCGTTTAGTTCGAAATCTCAATGCATATCACCAGAAGAAGGCCAAAGCGTGCAACAGCTGAAACTTCATGAATATGACAAAGATGAGGACAGTCCGAACAATGTAAATAGTTACAATACCTCAATCTCAGAAATATAGACAGATATAATTGTGAGACGTTCTTTACAAAAATGCAATCTCAATTCTATTAGAAAAATTTCTAACAACTACTTGTATTCAAGCATCTGTTCCTCCGAATTTCTTCAATTCAACTGGAGAATTGTTTCCTGTGATGAGTTGCTCGTAAACAACATTTCTTCCTCTTTGTCATTTTCTATTAAACTAAAATGCTAGGACGTGCAACTTCCAGTTCCCATTGCCATCTGCAGTTCACAGCTTCTGCAGGGCTGTTGTTTTTTCTCTTCATTGTTCAAAGTTCTTTGATGCAAATCCCATGGTAAAAGAGTAGAGAACATCTACAATTACTTTGTTTCAGTCTTTTAAGTAGTTGACTTCAAACTAATCAGGTACCAGTTGTATTTAATTAATGAGAGCATCAGCTGGATGTTCAATTCTCTCGGTGTTGTGCTATATTGGAAGAAAATGCAGATGCAGAAATCTTTTTAGAAAAATTCTGCATTATTGTTGCATGCTTACAAGAGGTAAAAAAATTGAAATATTTTCTCATATGTCAGGTGAAAAAAAATCCCAAATTCTGCAGAAGAAAAATGCTAGTGTAAACTTTTGAAATTAGCTCAAAATTACAATTGATGTCATGCATTTGGTCTCCATAATGATCTCAAATAATTTATCAGTGTTCATAACCTGTTCAGAATCTATATAATTTTCGATAACCTGTTCAGCATATATCACCTTAAGTGTTTAGTACCAGTTCATCCTGTATAATTTTTCTTATTTTGTTAAGTATATATATGCATGTTTGATCATAACTTGTTCAGCATATATAAGGGTATGGGAGAAAATGATATATAAATTTTGATATACCTGAAAAATGTTAGGAAAATTAATAACAAAGTGGAAAAAATTTTAGTGTGACACATTTTATCATTTAAGATTTCAGTGAAGTTTATGCAGTTGCAAATATACATTCACATGAAGGAGAGAGGACACTCAAATTTTAAACTTTTAAATTTAAATGTTTTTTTTTTCAATAAAAAGTGATTACAATATAAGCAAAAAGAAAAAATAAGTAAAGAAATTGCCTAGATGATAAACCCAAACACACATCTAAAAATAAAAAATTTAGTTTAAAATTACAGCGTACTTTCTCCTTGTGTATTTACACCAATGGAAACATCATTTTAGTCTTATGAAGTCCGAAAGAATGAATTGTGCCACACAAAAAAAAATGTTTCCACTTTGTCATTAATTTTCATAACATCTCGTGCTATATATATATATATATATATATAAGGTGCGATGGGTAAACTGTCGCCATTTTATTTTTTATTTTTTTGACTGCACAGTATAGTAGGGTCAGTTAGGCACCATAATGCAATTCCCTCCACCAGAAATTTTGAAATGGCATGCAGTACTGCTTGGCATTCATGCCAGAATCTCAAATATGTATATTTAGATAAACTGTCATCTGAATTATGCAAAAATTAAAATAACATTGACACCTCATTTTAACCGATATATTTACCAAAATTACACAAAAATATCTTGAAATACTAAAGAGTAAATTTATTCAATAAAAATCACCATTGGCTTCAATCACAGCCTACAGACTTCAGAATCTCCTGAAACCCTTCTAGATGGTCTCTTTGTTTAAGTTGGTGAATGCTGCAATAATCCTTGCCTTCAGTTCATCTTTGTTGGTCTCTTGCTCAACTGCATCAAGGAGGTTCCAGTTTGGGGAGCTAATTGACCAGATGTAAGGGATGATGTGGTCACAGAAATTGTCTTACAGATATGACTGGGTACTCCTGCTTGTGTGGCATGGTGCAGAGTCCTGTTGCCAGACATAGGGTTTTCCAGCTGCCACCCTCTTGACCCAGGGCATCACTACTTCCTCAAGGCACTTGATGCAGGCCTCCATATTGAGTCTGAGGCCCTCACCAACAAATTTGGGAGTTCTTTTCTTATTAGAATGATCAGAGTGAGCTTTCCAAGCTGCTGTACCTTTGTAATCACCATTAAAGTCATCCAACTCTTTCTGAAGACTCTGCACTGTCCTCAGATTTACATCCAAACACTCTGAAATAATTGTGTTTTGAGACCCCAGCATGACTCCCACGTAGTACAACATGTTTACAAATTTCCAGCAGAATGAATTGTGTCATGGTCCTCTTTTTCTCACAGGCAGTGCCCAACTGACTGCAGTGGACAAAATCAAAAACAAACAATGCACAAAAGTGAAAATATAAAATGTCATCAATTTACCCATCTCACTGTGTATGTGTGTGTGTGTATATATATATATATATCTCAGTGGTGATTCTAGGTCATCAATGTTTGTTGGGCTCATTATAATCTTAAACTAAACATACTATTGGTATAACTTAGATCCTAAAATGATTCCTTTACTCTAACTAAAATATATAATTTTTAAAAATCTCTGTGCATGAAATTAAAAAACATATTTTGGTGTTTTCATATTAATTGTAATAATTCTATAAAAATAAATATTTATTTTAAAAGCATTTTCCAGACATGTAAGAAAAAAGAGTGAGAACAAAGTCTTTGATATGTTTGTCTGTTTGTTGCTCCCTTGTTTTATAGCCTGGTTAACAAATCACTGATGGTAGAGATAGGAATAGTTAACTGACATCATATTTCCTCAACACTACCCCAGTCGATGAGTTAAGGTTGCCACTTGTGCATTTGGGCAGCAATCCCTCTATAATACAAGTCTTGTTAAAGACAACTGACAATGTACTGCAACTGAGCTTTTTAATTAATTTTTCTTATGTTCATACAAGTGTTTTCTTTTTTGGACACAAAGTGTGTAAAAACTGTCCAAAAGTTCTGCATATCCAAATACTTTTAGCTATTCTTTTAGCTATTGTCAAGGATGATTTTTATTTTTTATTTTTAACTGAATGTGTGGGTTATATATATATATATATATAGTAGCATCTAAAATTTAAGAAGGTATTTTTCTGTGTTTATAACAGACATTTGCATAAGACAGATCACATTTCAGAAAACCAAGATTCATTGCACCATCCTCAGTCTAATGTATTCTGCTCACATGACATGGAAAGATTATATTGACTCAATCGCAAGGCCTGCTGCTAGGAAAGTTCATTCACTGTATTATACTAGAAAGTTTTTTCAACAGAATCTGTTGATGGTTGTGCTAGCACAAAGTCATATGTCATTGTGACTGAGGGCGTAAGTGTAATGAACTTGTTTAAAACTCTTGATTAAGCCAGATCTTGCACACACTACTAGAAACTTTCAGTCTACTCGGCATAGTTGAAGTATAAGCCACAGTTTAGCTCAGTGGATATTGAAGAAACATCCATATACCTGAACAGGTATCTGCAAGAGAGATTAGCTAACCATCCAAGGAAATGAGTCAATTCAGAAATGCTGTTTACTTTAATTATATGGCCATAATAGTTGTGATATTTAGTACCTGACATTTATACAGAAATGCTGCAACTATTTAGGAGACAATAGTCGTACTTCTTTCATGTTTTTAATTTTTAATGTAACATTCATTTTTCTTTCTCTTTTGTACAAAAGAAAATTCTGTGTTGAAATATAAATACATTGTCTTGTTTGTTAATGTAATTTTTATCAACTACTAATATGAGCCTTCGATTATGGTTTTTCTTATCTTGAGCCTGTCAAACCGTCTGATGGCAAAATCTTCAAATTTTTATTTCTTCTACTTTTATATCAATTAGATTAACATAATGAAATATATGAAGTTTTCTGGCTCTGACTAAGCTGAAATGATACATGGAAGTCTGCTGTAAATTTACTTTTATTTCAAGACTGCATTCTTGGGGATTTGCTATAGAAATCAAAAAGTGGGAAAAATCATAAAACAATGTAACAACAACAAAACAAATAAAGAAAACCAATAAACTTTTCAGATGCCGTCTAAGACTGGTGCCACCATAGTCTTCTACCTCTTTCCTAAATATTGACGGATTCCAGCAAAACCATCACTTTCTTCTGTTTCTCCATTCAAATGGAACTTTCTTTTACAGACACATCAATAGCTACCAATCTGACAGTAATTCAGAATTTACTCTTTCAACATTCTAAAGACATTACCAAAGTAGTTACCAATGCATAGAATTCTCAAAGTGATGTACACAATCCAACAGAAAATTGTAAAGGCCTTAGAAAGTGTGTGGGAAATTCCATTATTGTCAAAACATTCCCTCCATCATGGCTCGAAACAACAAATATACAGAAAATAACACAATAAGCCAGTTTTGGAAAGAAGAGAAAAACATAAGGTATAGTACTCACACTTAGTGAAACATAAAACTAAATAAAACATTCGTAGAAATGCCTTGGAGTGAAAGAAAAAGAAAAAAAGATGCTGACAGTCTGATAAAATGGCACTTTTTCAGAATTTCATTATTCTCTGTATATTTACATTGTACCAGTTTATATTTGTAGGCAGCCAAATATTTTTGATAACGCCCAAACAAAATCTCACAGTGTAATTGGCTTGCAAGTAAGGATCCAAATCCAGAAGAACTTTTAGCCATTTTTCAAATGGCCATGATCAATGCTGTTTCTTTGGGATTGGTCATAAAAGAAAGAGATAGCAAAGCTTGACTGCACACAGTTCCTCAAATGGCTAAACCAGAGAGATTTGCCTCTAATTCCTCACAAAAAGTAGTTGAATAATAACGCCAAAAAAGCCTTTGGGAGTCACAATGTCTTGCGGTGTTAACAGGGTGTGAACATAACAGTATATAAGCAAATACATTTCAATAAAACCAGCATTGTTACATAAAAAAGAAACAAAATAAAGGAAAGGATTTTGTCCAGAGTTGCAAAATTATTTATGATTCCAGCATTCCCTTAGTTTCGCCTTTCTACCAATTCAGTAATTGTATGTTGTTTGGAGCTGAATTTTTCTGTCATTCTGAGGCCAATGGTTTTTTAACCCTTAACCAATCAATGCAACTGGAATTGACAACAACCCAGCTTAACTCATCATACAGGGCAGTGAATCAGTTACAGACATGCTAAAAGAAAAATCTGTAACAAGAACTGGTAATCAGGCAAGTGGCTAACATGTGCCAGTTACTGATTATCACCCTCTCCAAAAAATAAAATATCCAACAATGAACAGGACTATCAGTCTGATTAGTGATGCAAACAAAGTGATTCTGAAAATCATCTTCAATAGACTGGTGCCCCAAGCAGAAGAAATCATCACTGGATTTCAGCATAGAAGAAGCAACACAGAACCGATATTGAATCTCAGAGTTCTATGCAAAAAAATACTTGCAACACTAACAAAACTTCCATCACATCTTCATAGATTTCAAAGAAGCCTCTAACAGAGCATGACATGGGGTACTGAGTAAAAATCAACGAATGTAACATAGGTAAGAAGTTGATCCATGCTATTGATAAGACAAGCAGTGGTACTGTTCTAAGGTTGAATAGGAAAATGGTTCCATACATCAGTCAGTGTATACCAAAGCTGTCTTCTGTTCCATGCACTATTTAACATCTTCCTTAATGCATCATGAGTGATGACCTTGAGGAACACCAAAATACAATCAACATTGGAGATCACAATATCAGGAACCTTTGCTTTGCAAACAACATAGATGGTCTCGTTTGCAATGAAGAGGAACTCGTCAGTCTGATGAAATATCCTCCAGATATAGCAGAGATTAATGTAAAAAAAACATTACAACAATGAGAAGGAGTTTTATCTTAGATAGTAGTGAGATAATTCAAATATCTCAACTCAACAGTGAAGACAGATCCAGAATAGAAATAATTTCAAGAGCAGTACAATCAATGGCAGCTGTCACAAAACTAATAAACATCTGCCTAAAATCAAAGCTTAAACTGCTGCATGCATTGGCAATCTCAATCTTTCTATATACCTATGAATCTTTGAGATTAGCAGCAGAATTACAGTGAAGAATCCAAGCAATATGGATGAGATGGTACAGAACAATCCTGTGTGCGTTGCACTGCATCATTTGTGATGCAGTCTACATAGGTACAATATAAGAAATGACACTGTGCGAGACACCATTAAACAAGAAACAGACAGACCTCATATTCACCATCAAGAAAGGAAAGTAGAAATGGTATTAAGATATCTTGAGCCAATGATCTTTTCACTGCCAACATGCAAAGCATAACCTTAGGCAAAAGGAGAGGAGGCAGACAGAGGAAAAAATGGGTTGACGACATTACTGAGGTGACTGGAAGATCAGACACAGAAACTCAGCTGCACAATGATTATATATATATATATATATATATATATATATATATATATATATATATATATATATATATACAGTATTATTGATCTTCATAATCATTGTCATTTTTAATAAAGTTTGCCAAATTATTCAAGCTGGTTTTCAGTTAACCCTAACCCTTAACCCTGCCCCAGATTTTGGAAACCTTTCATTGATTGCTGATTTGCCAAGTTGTTGTCTACTTGAAAAACTTTTGTGTTTTTTGCACATATTGATGACATATGACATTAATCATGGAGGTGTCAACTCCAGTATTGAAATATTTAAGTCTGCTATCTGGAACTAATAAATCACACCAAACCAGCGAGATAAATATTACCATAACAGTAGTTTGCATAACAAAATGAAAATTAACTGAAACAGCATTTTTATTTGAGTGCTTCTTTACCATCTAAATTTCACAAAGATCAAGAAAATTAACCAAGAAACACAAACTATTTACCCTTCAATGAAAACTTCTATATACCATATACCTTCAGGAGATGGGCAATTATGGCTCTCCATAATTTCTTCTCCTTTGTAACTCTTAATAATTTTTGTATTTTTTGCTATCCTTCCTCATATCTGTTCTGTCAAACATTTACACAAGATCATTAATCATTTGCTGCATTCCTTTGAATCTCTTGCCTTTAATATGCCCTGTTAGTGTCAAATTCCCCAAGCCCTCTTTCCTCATTATAAACCCTAAAAATTCTAACTATATCTTTCTGATACTACATATAAGTGTCTTTTTTGTTTCCAGCTTCTCTAGAACCACGTCAATCCTCGCATACTCACTCCATGGTATCCTCAGCATCCTTCTGTAGAACCATATTTCTGTTTACTCAAGTCTCTTTTTCATCTGTAAGAAGACTAACATTCTCAACCCTATAAGAGGACTAATATTATGTAAAAGTTTAGTACTCTTTTCCTTGTTTATAATAAAAATGTTTGTGTTTCTTAATATTTTGATTAGCTTTTGAAAGACATCTTTCACTTTCTAAAAGTGTCTTTAGATTTCTGTGTCACGTTTTCTATCCTCTGTTAAAACAGTCCGCAGATGTTAAAATTTTGGTACTTACTTGATTTTTGTAACTTGCATGCTGGACTGTTTCTTTTGCTAACAACCATACATTTCTTACATTTTATTTAGTCTTTTCTTCTTAAATATAAAATTTATATTGATTTCCAGGGGCTTGTATTCCCCATTAGAAACCACCTTTCAACTTATGAATCCATCGATTTAATAGATGAACTTCATTGGTTCACAAAATCTTACATGTCTGGCAATGACCGCAATACAGAAACATTTCAAACCTCATCAAGAGTACGACAATGAGGAAATGAAAGCCCCAGGTTATTTAATCTTTTCTTAGACTGTGTCGTGCATATTTACAAGCATGGGTATGAAGAGATGGGCACTGATCGTTTAAGCATTCCATACTGCATTCCAAATAAATCTACTAAAAGAAGACAGCAATCCTACTAACCATCCTGAGGCTAGTGTACTGATGATGAAGGGAGCTAGGCTGATGACATAGGTATTCACAGTTGGGATAAGAATGATCTTGAACAAACAAGAAATCAACATCAGCAAGAAATAGAACTCTAAATAAATTTTATCAAAGCAGAAAAAATTGGTCTGGAATCAGAATGAAAGCAGTGATGGCATCTACCCTGAATCCATTATAAAAAATCAGGATGTGGAATTAGTAAATACCAAACACTTCAAATACCTTGGTATCAGTCATAACAAATTTAGTAGATAAGAGATAAGGAAACTGAATATAGAACAGGCTGTGCAAGAGGTATGTTCCCCCAACACTGCAAATTGTTACAAACCCAAAGCATCAACCTGAAAACTCAGGTCATGTTCTTTAATAGCCTTATGAGATCAAGACTTTCATATGGATATCATGCATGGAACCAAAAACCATTCAGAAACATTTAAACTGGAAGAGACATGAAGCAATAGAAATATTGTTCTACAGAAAGATACTGAGGATACCATGGACTAAACATGTGAGCAATGATGATGTTTTAGAGAAAATGGAAACAAAAAGGAAGATACATTTGAAATTTCTTGGACAAATAATGAAGAAGGACGGCTTGGAAAATGTGTTCTTAACAGGACAGATTGAGGGTAAGAGGGACAGAGAAGAACACACATAACATACTTGATGAGCTTCAGAAGATGGATGGTAGAACAGGATTTAGAAATAAAAAAAAACAATTTATTTAGAGCTGCAAGGGATAGGAAATTGTGAAGAGCCATGATTGCCTACATCCTGAGGGGACAAGGTGGTTAAAGATGGTGTTGAACAAGTAAAGCCTATCGATCTTGGCAAAGATCAACCTACTTCACTGCCATCTGGTGTTTTCCTGAACCCTGTTCTTTTATTGTCCTTTTCCTTACTAAAGTCTTCTCGTTCTCTTCCAGTCCCAGTAACCCATTGGATCTTAGTGGCATTACCGCCTTTACAGGATAATGGTAGAAATTGTCAATTCAGGAAATCTATTAGGCAAAACACTAGGTTTGCTGGTTTACACATTTTTTTATCATTTCAGCCAAAGCAAGGCAATAAAGCCACTAGCACACAAGGGGATTACTGAGTGTAAGTGAATATGAGAAAACTTCTTCTAAGGAAAGAGGACAATAAAATAACAAGAATTAAGAAGACAGAAGATAATGATTGACATCGCATTTAAATTTTTGAAGATCAATGTTGACTGGGAAGCAAGAAGCTGAGAGAGATTCCACAGGCGAGAGGTGCCATTGAAGAAACTGTTAGCATAGAACTTATGGTTACATCTACCCACTTCAACTTTTAAATGAGGAGACTTTGCTGCAAAATCTAGTATTGTGTTTACATTCATAGAGTCTAGGTGCTATAGAGGAAAGTTCATTAGAACAATTACCATGAAAGTGTTTATTGAAAAAGCACAGGGAAGCTATGTTATGGTGGTGGGGAAAGTGACTGAAGCCAAGATGCCAGATCAGGAGTAGTAATATTGCAGATTCTTCTTTGAATTTTATCAAGAATATTGGAATATATAACAGCAGCACCAGACCAAATATGGCAGCAACATTCAAAGCATGGACAAATGGTAGAATTATATGTAAGACTGATGAGAAAAATTGTCTAGTATGACATAGTGAACCAACTTTCATTAGATTCAAGAACAGATACTAAGGTTTACCTGTTATTGGGTAAACCCCAAGAATTGTGCACAAGGATCTTAGGATAGATAGTCACAAACCATTACTTGACTGCTACAATTTTGCTAGGGAGGTTTTTGGTATAATTGGGATGGTCAGGACATGAATGGAATAGTCAAGGTTTCCACATCATGTTTTATTAAGTGGGATCACTTCCCAGAAAAACCATGAGGCTGTCCACTTCAAAGATACAAGGAACAACTCAAAACAACATCAAAAGCTACTGAACTTGAGTCTAACTCATTTGAAACACAAGCACAAGACCATACCAACTGGTGATGTTCCATCACCATCAGGATAAAAACATTGATGCCAACAGAAGAGAAATAGAGAAATCAAATGACAAGAAAGGATTAAGAAAATTTACCTTGTTTTGTTTGAAAAAAAAACATATTTAATAAATGAGGGATAAAAGTTTATTTTCCTAAGTATGTACAGTAAACAGTAGCCAAGGTAAATTTTGTTTTAATTATAAGTTTCTACCCATAATCCACTAATCCTTAAAAATATGGCAGTGGGCATTCATTGTTCAAGATAGCTTTCTTTCTGGGATAAGGTTGAATGACTTTCTAAAAAGATCCAACAGGCAGCAAAGTTAAGAGATTTTAGATCTTACAGGAAACTATGTAAAACATAAGGGGTAACATTTCCCAATTTTAAACCCATTTTTCTTTAGCAGCAAACTGTTTAAAGAACTCCTTAGTGTTTAAAAAAGAAAAAGGAAATTGAATCCTCTGCCTAAAGTCCAAACATTCACTTTTCTGCCAATGATGCTACTTTTAAAGATGATTATAATGTCAAAACATTTACAGGGTGCAATGGGCAAATTATCACCATTTTATATTTTTAATTTCATGCATGTGCATTATTTGTTTTTGATTTTGTTGACTGCTCAGCATAGCAGGGTCAAGTGGACACTTTCTGTGAGAAAAGAGCACAATGACACAATTCACTCTGCCAGAAACGATATGCTGTACTGCTTGGGATTTGCGCCAGAAGCTCCAATATGAACATTTCGGAGTGGTAATCTGAGTACAGTGTAGAGGATTCAGAAAGAGTTAGTTGAGTCTAATGGTGATTACAAAGGTACAGCAGCTTGGAAAATTCACTCTAATTGTTCTGATGAGAAAAGAAGTCCTGAATTTATTGGTGAAGTTCTCAAATTCAACCTACAACCAGAGGCCTACATCAATTGCCTTGAGGAGATAGTGCTGCTCTGAGTCAAGAGGGTTGCTGCTGGAAGACCGTATGTCTGGCAACAGGACTCTGCACCATGCCACACAAGCAGGAGCACCCAGTCATGGCTGTAAGAAACTTTCTGCAATCACATCATCCCTTTTATCTGGCCAGACTGTAACCCCCTTGATTATTATGTGTAGGGCGCAGTTAAGCAAGAGGTCAACAAAACGCCTCGTAAAACCAAAGATGAACTGAAGGTAAGGATTATGGGAGCCTTCTCCAACTTAAACAAGTAGACCTTCCAGAAGAGTTGCAGGATGTTGTCTGGAGGCCATGGTTGAAGACAATGGCGATTTTATCAAATAAATTTAGTCTTTAGTATTTCAAGATATTTTTGCCTAATTTTGGTAAATATATCTCTGTCAAAATGAGATGTCAGTGTTATTTTCATTTTTGCATAATCTAGATGATAATTTATCTATCGCACCCCATAAATGTTATTAAAAAACAATAATTAGGAAACATGCAAATATACAGTGTTGTTCAATAAAAGTGATTCAACTGACTCACCTGATTTTTTTACTAAAAAATACTTTTTGTCTATTGTTATTGGGGTTAAAATAAGTTTTAATCTTACTAATATAAAGATCCCTTCACGACCAGCTAGGGAAAAAGTTTATTCACCCTAAGGTATTCTATTGATAATTATAAATTTGTATATAAATGAGATTCAGGAAGAAACTCTGTGCAAAAAAGTGACTCAGATATCGCATTCTAATGATTAAACTGGTTAATTTAAAGAGCTTTTGACAAAATATTAAAAACTATTTTACAATACACTCAGAACAATATTCTAAAGAATTCTAGAACAGCTTAAATTAAATCTAGAGTATCCCAGAATATTCCAGAAAGCCTCATGCACTATAAAAACAGCTTGAAATAGCCACTCAAGTCACTAACCAGATGAAAGGGTACAAACACGCATCAGAACCACAAGGCATCTATTATTGCCCTCTCAAAAGCAGGCAAGTCTACGAGAGAAATTGCTATAACCTTGCAATCAACTGTCTCTCGAGTGCTTAAGGCACATAATGATGCCACTCCTGCTCCAAGGAAGCAAACAAGGGGACAAAAAAAAAGATAGAACTGGCAGTGTAATCAAGAGAAAAGTTGCGAAGAATAGGACTATAACTAGCCAAGAAATTGTAGCCAGTCTAAGCAAAGAGCAAGGTGTTAGTCTTGCCTCTTCAACAGTCTGTCGGTGGCTTTTAGAACAAGGCTACAAATCTTGTACATGAAGGTTTAAGCTGCTAATAAGCAAAGCCAACAAAGCCAAGAGACTTGAATGGGCTCACTATTACAAAAAATACACCGTCGAAGACTGGAAGAATGTTCTCTTCTCCGATGAAACGAAAGTTGAGCTAAATTTAAAGGATAAGGTGAGTCACTTTTATTGAACAGCACTGTATAAATCATGTTTAAATTAAAACAGGCTGCTTAAAACAAGCAGCAAGTAATTAATCCATTATTGTTGCATATATATTTCTTTCATCATTTGTTTATTTTGAGTTTTTCTTAAAAAGATTTTTATTTTTTATTCTTTATCTCATCTGAACAAAATATACCCCCTCATCAAAAAAAATGGAAGAATTTAAGAAATCAACTAATCATCTTTTATTGACAGATAAACGTCTCCTGAACTGAAGAAAGCACTCATAAAAATGTCTGACTTATTTTTTTTTTTTTTGCTTCTATGAAGAGGAACGGAAATAAATTCTGAGAGAAAGAGCAGAAAAAGGAAGAAAAAGAAATGTAAATTATCATGCAGACATTTTAATTAATTTTAAGAGGTCTGAAGTGAAAAAAAACAATATTGCTATAAAATGTCACAGCATAAAAAGTCTAAAAAAAAAAATTGAAAGCATATACAGACCTGAAAAGGTCTTCTGTCAAGAAAGGACATCTGAACTAAGATAGATCAAAATTATTGCATTTGCTGATTTTCGACAGAAATTTTAACAATACTTTACCTTTGTAAAAAAAATTTCAGAAAAGCAAATTCATCAAAAACTATCATAAATAAAAGATTATAGTAGATATAAACTTCAGTTGTTTGTAGTCATGAATGGGATGCAACATGTAGAGAATATTTTTTCTTTATGCACCATGTCCTCTCAGGATGTAGGTGATCATGGCTCTCCACAATTTATTGTTCTTTGTAGCTCTTAATAAATTTTATCTTTTTTCTTATTTCTCCTAAACCTTGTTCTGCCATCCATTTACTTAAGCTCACTAAGTATGTCATATGCTGTTTTCCTCTCTCGCCTTTAATATCCCCTGTCAGTATCAGATTTTCCAAGTCCTCTTTCCTCATTATATTCCCAAGAAATTTCAACTATCTCTTCCTGATGTTCATTATAATGTCTTTTTTTTTCCTTTCACTCTGAAACTTTTTCATTGCTCACACATTTGGTCCATGATACCTTCAACATCCTTCATATTTTTGTTGTTTCAAGTCTCATCTTCATCTTTGAGGAGATTATCCAGCATTCACTCTCATATAGGACAGATATCATGTAACAGTTCAGTTCTCTTTTCTTGGTTTCTAACAAAGTTTTTCTATTTCTTAATACCCTGCTTTTAGGAAGCATCTTTGGCTATCCCACCGCATCTTTGGAATTCAGTGTCACACTTTCTGTTAAAACACTTCCTAGATATTTAAATTTTTGTACTTGTTTGATTTTGATATTGCCAATCTGTAATTTGCATGTTGGACTGTTCCTTTTGCTAACAACCATGTATCCAGTCTTCTTACAGTTGATGTTTAATCTTTTCTTCTCACTTTCCTTCATGACCTTCTGTACAAGATGTTTTATAAATCTGAATTAAAATATGGTACAATTACTTATTTAAGAAATGTACACCACACATTGGGACATTTGAAAGTCTATATCTGCTAGTTTTAATTTCTATACAGTTAATGATTTTTTTTTTAATCTAACGTTATTTCTTATTACTATAAATATTGTTTTTAATGTTTGAGTTGATGTTTCTGTTATTTTTTAAATTAATGTCAACCAGCCTAGATCAAGAAAATTTACTCAAGAAAAATGTGTTTCGCAACAGGATTCAAACCTGCATTATCCTTTTCATCAGAGAAACCAGTCCTTTAGCAAAGGTTTGCTCTACCAATTAGGCCATGTGAAACCATCATGACTAAACACAGTTTAATTACCTACTTAAGAAATGCACATCTCTAGTTTGAACTTTTAAACGTCTAAGTATCTGTTTGCTTTATTTTCATACACAAAACGTAAACAATTTTTTAAGCAATTAATGGATTCTTTTAAAACATTTTACATTATTTCTTATTATATAAGCAATTCAAGTACAAAAATAAAGATATATTTCTTTATTTCTTTTATCAAGGCTTACATATACCATATTGTTTCAGTATTAACTTACTAAGAACAGATGATAAAAATAGCTTTTTTGTATATTAATTGTAGATTTTGATTAATTTCAATTTTTTATGGCTTATCAACACTTTGCATGCAATTTAAAGCCAGAATTTTAGATTGTAAGAATTTGTTTTGAGTTAATATTGGTTTAATGACATAAGTATTACTAATTAACCCATAGCTGAGGGAGAGAAGAGGTGGATTCATACCTTTCTCAAGGGTATTTGTGCATAAATGAATATGACGAATCTGATGGGAATTCAAACTTGCCTTTCCAATTAACAATTCTCAGCCATTATCTATTACACCACCCACACATCCACGTTTCCAGCACCTGATATTCCCAAGTGGTAACCTATCTAGGAACTGATCAATCTCGACATTGCTTAACTTGGGTATTTGTAGAGGAACCAGTGTTTTAATGTTTAGTGATGTCAACGAACGCTCGTTTGACACTTTTGTAATGTCAACGAATACTCATTGTTACTTTTCTAATGCTCGTTGTAGTAGAGCCTTTGTAATCGCAGAACATTGAACAATGCTGGTGTCAGACACCTTCGAATAGCACTCGCACTAATAGTACTTGCTCGATAATACTCGCTCGAAAAGTAGCCACCTTATTGATCTGAATAGAGACTAGTGTAGAGAAGAGAATAAAGAATACCAGTACACATAGTAATACAGGATAGAGGAGAAATAGTGATCCGTATAGTATAGAGGATACACTAGACATAACGATCATTAGTCATCAGCTACTTCCTACATATATGCATTTCCTTTATGGTCACATGGTCTACTTAATTCAATAATGGAATTGTCTATGTTTGCTCACTGGTACTTTATTTCTATATTACATAATATCTATTAATCATAGAGGACTCAGAGATCATATTCATTTTATATTAAAACAGTGTTTTCCAGGTCAAAATTGTGATCACGACGGTTTGGGTGGTATACATAGTGGGCATTTAATTTTAAGTCCCTTTTATGTTCATATATTTATTTCTGTAAATGTCATGATGGTTGGCCCATGTATTTGGGGTAGGTGTTATCGTTTACATTCATTTGGTAAACTGCTACTAAAGTTCTTAGTTTTACATTTTATATTGATTAGTTTTTTAACTGTTTTAGAATTGTTTGTGATAATTTTTATATTAACTAATTTTTTTTTTCAAAATCATAAGTTACGGAGTTTGTAGATAATAAATCAATTTCTAAAGAATTATTGATTTTATATTTTAATCCAACATATTTTTAAATACTTCAAACATTATTTTTAATCGAAGAAAACTTATTAAATCAAATGTGCCATCCAGCAGGATTCTAAGCTGCCTCCCCTTCTGCCAGAGAAGCCACTATCTGACCTGGTGTGCTTCACAATTAAGCAAGGTTCTATTTCCCCTTACAGCAAACTCATTCATTCAGATTTTCTTGAAAAGGCATATCTGCTCAGTTTCATATCTTAAATGTAAACAAAGGAATTTTTAAAGAATTAATGGATTTTATTTTTGAAACTGATATTTTTTATTGTTTGAAATGTTATTGTTGATACCAGTTTTTGAGGAGATGCTTTGTTTTATTTGCAACTATTTATTTTGTTTACCAACCTGCACACTTGAGAAAACTTATTAAAGAAAATCCAGTAAATGAAATAAATATTTGCACTATTTATATTCAGACTATTGTCCTCATCTGAAAAAGGTAGTCATTATGCCCTGTGGAATGAAGTGAAAATACTGGACAGGTAAGAAGACTAGATGTCTGAAAGAATCAGCACATGTGCTAGGCTATGAGGACCTCCTTAGTACACCTAGTATAGAAATAAATACAATATGGGAGCTGCTAAGAAAGAAAGACAAAAAACAGAAAGTCTTCCACTGCATCAGCAACAATCAGAACATTGTGAGCAGCAACAGCTGTTTACTCCACCCAGTACCAGGAAAAGAATTTCCGAGGTTCAGCACTAAGATTATTTTGAACCCCCAAGAAGTTGGAAAAGGAGATGCTGGGACAAAAAAATTAGATCTAGTGTGTCTTACAAGACTTTTTAGAGAGTGTGTCTTACTTGGCAACCCTTGCGATCAAATGTGATTTGGCACAAGAATTAGACTTGAGGAACTCATCACATATTTAGCTTCCATGAAAGTTTGAAAAATGCACTTTTAAGCTGGTTTGGAAATGGTTTTAGTCTTCATATTTTTTTCAATAAAATACAAATCCATAATTTTGCTCTCTACTTTTTGTAAAGAATACCCCTCCAAACCCCTAAAGGTATTTTCTTGAGGCTTTTCAGGTTTCAAGGCCTGGTACATTTGTGCCAGCTGTCTCTGCGCTCACTGACACTGAATTTACCATTTAGGCCATGAGAAATAATCATAATGTTGCAGTTTCAACTCTAATCAGAAGATAGGTTAGGTTTAAGACTCCAAGTTCACTACAGTAAATTGTCTTATAAAAAAATGGCCTAGTAGATTTGGTTTGTGAAATTTGGTGACATAGTAATTGTGAATTCAATCCCTGTTCTTGCACTCAGTGAAAATAGGCAAGCAATAACTGGGCAGTACTAAATATAAATAAGAAATAGACTATATCCCTAGGTCAGAGTAGTGGAATGAGAGAAGTCTACCCTCGTAGATTAAATAAAAGGCTCAGTTTAGAATTCTCTATAGGTTAATAGTCTGAATTTAAATAGTGTAAATAATGATAATAACTCATCCCAGAAATTCAGACAGAAATGAATACTGTTCAAAATAAAATGCCTACACAAACAGCCACTAAAAATCAGCAATAAAAAACATTGTTACATAATATAATCTGCCTTGTTTTTGTGTTGTCATTTATATGTTTCTTTTCCTGTTTGTTTTTTGGCCATTTGTACGCTTTTCATTTGGCGGTAATTAAGAAAATGTTGGATTTTAAAAATACTTTAAAATATTTTTCTCCAGCAGGTATTCAAACCTTCAAATTCTAGGAGCTCTCAAGAGAAACCTATGATTATTCCAAATTATTATTTTATTGCTGTTATGTGATTAAAAATTTAAGAGGTTGTTTTCATTTGTTGACTTAAGGTAGATGTTTAATTTTATAAACTGGTATCACTTTAAAAAAATGACCACCAACAAATCATTTCAAAGCATGCCCATTTTCTAGGATGGTTACCTAAATGCTATTACAGATGTCTGCTCAATCCACAGAGCAAAACCTTGGTTTATACTGCAACTATGCTCAGCAGACCTTAGTTACAGTTTCTGGGAGAGATTATATAATCTGGCATGATCAATTACTTTAACAAAACCATTACATTCAAGTTTTCAGTCACAATGATTTGTGATTTTGTGTTAGCACAATCATCTGTGGCTTCTAAAGTTTCATTTACCCAATTTTATTTACATGTCCCAAGTCAACCTATGGCATGGGTTTTAGTCATTTTCCCAAGGTGCTATACAATAGGTATGCCTCCCTTAGTTAATAACATCAAGAAGTCATCTTGATGAATTAAACCCCACGATGGTGAGAGTCGAACTTGGGCTTCATGGTCAGAAAGTGAATGTTTTAACTACTTCGCCATGCACCCATAAATGTTTAGAATGTCAAAAATGTAACGTATTACATGTTTCTTTTTCATGTATAAATTCAATTGTAGGTTTATTTTATTTTATTTTTTTTTACTTTATTCATGACATTTATTTACAATATTTATACTTACATTATTGTCTTCATCTTTGTTGTTGTTATCTAGTCATTTAGCTTTGTGCAGATTCATTTGTGAAGCAACATTTATATAATGAAATTATTCACCATTTTGGGGAAAAATATTTTGAAATAGACTGGATTCTAAGAATTCTAAAAATAGGCAAATTAAAACTAATAGGTAATCCAAATTTTTGTTTGTAAAATCTAATATTGATTATAAAAATCGTTTTTTTAAAAAGTCAAAAAAATTTTTATGTCTGTTGATCAGTAGAGAAAGGTTTATTTCTGATTTTGTGAGGTAGTTCATTAGGAAATTTAAAAATTCATCAACTGGTATATTAGTATATAAGGATTTAATATCTAAACTTGCCATTAATTTTTCATGTCTGAATTTCTGGAAAGAGGAGTTATCATTATCTACATGGACAGTAGAATAAGAAAAATCTAACTCCATAAAAAGTTCAGCTCAAAATTTCCTAAAGTTTACTTGGACTGACAAATACTTAAAGAAAGAGGGCACAATAGTTGAAACAGTGTGATAATGACAACAAAGATGAAGACATTAGTTTGACTGTAATTAATGTAAATAAAACTTATTTTTCAAGTTTAGAATTTTTAAGGTGTGAAGTGCTGATTGTTCTTAACGGAGAGTTAGAAATTTTTGCCTGGGTGTTTGGTAATTTTTAAGGATTGATTGATTGTTTTTTTATAGCTCATCAAACCTTTGCAGGTTATTTAAAGCCATAAAATAACTTTTAGATTGTCAGAATTTTTTTTTTTAGATAATAATGGTTTACTGATACATGTCTTACTAAGTAACACATACTTGGAGGAAGAGGTGGATTCATACCTTTCCCAAGGGTATAATGATTCCAATGGGAATTGGAACTTGGCTCTCTGATTAACAATTCCAAGCCATTATCCATTACACCACTCACACATCCAAGCTTACAGCACCTGGTATTCTCATGCAGTCACCCATCTAAGTATGACCAGGCTCAATGTTGCTTAACTTCATTGATCATACAGAAACTGGCGTTTCAGCATGATATGACCATAAGCCTTGATTTTTAAGGAGTACTGCCGATACCAGAAATTGGGATGTTTATAAATAAATGAATAAAATGAAAATTGAGTTGAAATTAGTTAACATGTCATTCCTATAACAACAGAATTAAAATAAAAATGAAGTATTCAGATGTATAATATTTTGTTTTGCTAATGTTGATTTTATTCATGTGAAATAAAATTCTTTTCTCTGATGAAGCCAGTTCATTGGTTAAAGTAGGAATTTTCCATGTTGTCATATATATATATATATATATATAGTAATCCACAGAAAGACTGGTTTGCTGTATCACAGCTCATCTGTGTGGCTAGACATCCAATTGCTTCAAGCCGGGATCAAAACCCTGACCGATTTGGCATCAGTCAGAGATTCTACACCCAAACTATCATAGCATGGCAGAGAAGAGGAGAAATTTTAATGTTTTTACTATGCAAAAGATGTCAGTAGCTAGGAGAGTTCAATTTGAATAGAAGAGCATTGCATTAGCAGCAGCAGCCACTATTTATAAAATCACCCGTTCCTCTGCAAGATCTCAATCAAATTATTTTGAGGCCATAAATAGTATATATATATATATATATATATATATATATATATATATATATATATATATATAACATGGAAGAGATGAAAAACTGTTGTATATTGAAAGATTTTACTTTTTTGTTGATATTTCTTTCATTTTATGTGAACATTATCAAGTGACATGTCAAAATAAATTTCAACATGAAACAGATTTTCTCGTATTCCATCTTAAATAGTTTGTTCAGACATTTCCTCTCATTTATCATGTATAGGTGCGTAAAAACATCCGATTATATTTTAAAAGACAAAAGAGTGTATAACCAGTTTAATTTTGTCTCCCTAAAAATAATATTTTTTTGTCTGATTTTTTAACTAAATTTACAATTCCACTTTTTACAAACTGATGACCTCCAGAACTTCACAACATGAATAAGTTGAAAAATGTAATATGGTCAGGTGGTAAAAGCTTTTATTTCCCCTGCATGGAAAACAGAGCTACTACCAGTGGCCCTATGGGACAATCAACCATTCTTTCTTCACCTTTTTCTCCAAAAAACAAAAAAAAATTCCCCAATACCCTGACCTCAGCTTTGTCTCTCCTACCTGAGGCTCATCGTTCTTGATTTGCAGCAAAGCCTGACATTTTAAATTAGAGATTTCCAACTTCAGCTTCTAATACAGTAACCCAAAGAATCACATGACTTTTTTTCTTTTTTACATCTATACTTCATTTATCTTACAGACTGACACAAAAGTTAGTTTTTCAACTCTTGACCTCCTGTGAATACAGGAAAAGAATAATGTTTTTGTTATGTCTACAGAACTCAGAAAAAGCACAAAAGACAACAAAAAGATAGTCTTCATTACAATGAAATCATTATTATTATTATTCTTTTGTCAAAATAACCCATTTAGGAGTGACAGGAGTCAAGACAGTATCCATGTGTTATTGTCGGAAAGGAAACATTCAGTTATGTAAAAGGTGGCGAGCAATCTGTGTTGATGACAAAATATCATAGTTCACTTGATCTTGTGCTGATGTTATTTTGTCAAAATAAAATCTTCTTCTATGTGCCATGTCCCTAGAGGAGGTTGGCAATCATGGCTCTCTACAATTTCCTCTCCTCGGTAGCTCTTAATAAATTTTGTCTTTTTGCTGTCTCTCCTATACCTTGTTCCACCATCCATTTACTCAAGCTCACTAGATAGGTTGTTCATTGTTTTCCTCTGTACCTCTTGTCTTTAATCTGTCCTGTGAGTATCAAATTTTCCAAGCCTTCTTTCCTCTGTATGTGCTCTAGAAATTTCAACTACTTCTTCCTGATGTAAAGTATAAATGTGCTTTTTGTTTCATTTTCTCTAAAACTTTGTCTTTTTCTTTTTCTCCTGTTGGAGGTCCCTTCTCTGATTGACCATGTTTTCAGGGATGTATCTGGACTCACCATACTTGGCCAATTTCAAGATGGTGAGGCTATGTAACACATAGTTTGGTTGGATGGCCATTGACTTTGAGGTGTTTGTCAGCTCTTTTTTGTGTTGTTGGGGTTCCACTTACCCTCCTTACCAAGCCAGTTTGGTCACCAACCAATCAGGTTTTGAATTCAGAGTTGTCTTTCTATTAAGTCAGTCCTGCTATTTACCCATGCTTGGGACGAGAAGAGATGGATTCATAGTTTTCCCAAGGGTTTCATTTGGTTCGTCCTATAGCATATCAACCTCAATGGGTTATGTAATGGCGACAAAATTTTTGTTGCTGGTAATATTTTTTCCAAAACTGTAAAGCTGTAAGATATTGTTTTTTCTTCAAAAATGTATTGCTGGTATTAAAACCTATTTTTACACTTTCATAGTGTTTTGACCCCATTTTGGGGGTTAACTATTTGCCCATAAATGGGACCCTAACAGGTGCCACCACCCTGGTTCAGGGTTGACCTGGGAACACCGACAATTAAGAGGTGGCTCCACACTCCTCAAAACCTCCTGATCAGAGGGCTTGCTGCTGGATGAAGTTTATCATCTTACCCAGGATGCCCCAAGGGTATGTGCACATAACTGAATGTAACGAATTCAACCTGAATTTGAACCCGACTCTACAATACCACAATCTGAACAACGATCCATTACACCTCCATGCTTCTTATTCTATCCTGGAATAATCACTTCAGTAAAAGCTGGTATAAATGTTGATCACAGCTTTTGATATATAAGTTTGCATTTCACAATAAACATTGTAGCTATAGCAACCGAAAGGGAAGAGAAAAAGTCAACGAATGTAGTCCACTAACTGCTTTACATTATGCCAAGTGAATAAAGCCTTAACACAAAGTTAAAGCAATTTTATTAGAATAAACTGACTCTGAATAGGTCTATGCTTTTTGCAACAAAAGGAAAACTGGATTTTTCCTGGTAGGAAATAAATCCATCATTCTTCTTTATTTATTCAGAAAAAAAGTAACAATTGATCATACTGGTACTATTTAAACTGACAGGTCTTCATAGAAGAAATAGAGAATAATTTTTTTCTTTTTTTCTTTATAGTTTTTGCAGATTAACATTGATTAGATCCTTCTCAGGCCACAGTATTTTTCAGAATTGAAAAATACTGATTTTTATTATTTTAAAAGTGGGGTCCAATTCATAAGATAAATAAAGTGTCAAATCGATCCCTGATTCTGTAAACTGTGTATTATGAATCGAGAAAAAGGAAAACACTGGTAGCATGCAGTTATCAATGATGTAAGCACAGTTTCAAACCTGACATTTATAAATAAAAACAAAGTGGAGATAACTCTTTACAAAGTCAAGGATCGATTTGACACTGTATTTATATAATGAAAAGACCAATCTTTTGAAATGATGAAAAAAATCAGTATTTTTTTTTTTATATAAATGGACCCATGAATTTAAGTAGTGCCTCATATTTTTGGAAGAAAAACTAAGAATAACCTTTCAGAATAAATTCTCTTGATATGAATAAAGAACGGCTATTAAATTAACTATTTGCCAAAGACTTACTTAAACTTTTGTGGGGAAGCAAAATATATCTTTAAATGGAACAAGTGAAAATGGGTTTCGACTACTGAGAAACAAGTTTTGTTTACACGGACAATAAAAAATGAACAGAAAAATATCTTTCTCACATTTCAAACTGAAAGAAAAGTTTTTGATTATTTTCTTTTGAAAATTTTCCTTTAGTCATTTTCTTTTGCCATTTGGACTTCAAGGACTTTAGTTCCAAAGAAAACACAAGACAACACCTTGTAAATAACAGGTAAATCAATACATTTTTTAATACAAGACACTTAGAAAAACAAAACTGAGTAGCACTTGTTTTTAAAGAAAATGAACCCAAAGTTAAAAAGAGAAAATAGTATAAAGTTAATCAGAAATACACATTCTTTTCTCTGTAACATAAACAATGGCAATAATTCAATAAAGTAGAAATTTTTTTTTTAGAAATGATCAAAAGTTAGAAGTTAAAAATTTGACATCATTCTGGTATTGTTTCGATTTACAATAGCACAAAGAAAACCAAATGCTACTTTTAGTGAAGATAAAAGATATAATAATCATCTTTACATTTGGATATTTTAGATTTTAAATGCAGTCAATTGATCAATAAAGTTTCTTTTGACTCAATATGAAATAAACTTCCCTGCGCAGAAATGAATGAGAGATAATGAGTATTGCAAATCCAGTTTAGAGGAACAAACCTAAAGCATTTCCAAAGGAAAGAACTTGTCTCAAAAGTGCAAATATGAAAATGAATAAATGTTTTTCATTTTCATTTTCTTTTATATTTTTAGCTGAATCCAAAAGCCAGTATTAGGAGAAACATTAGTTGCCCAATCATAAAGTGGCCATGTTTTATTGCTTTCAACTACAACTGTTTCCAAAAATCAGACATAACAGAAATTGTCAAACTACAAAAATAAAGACTCTCACAAGTAAAACAGATGTAGTTGATATGATAAAATGTCAAAATTTAATAGCATTTATTCTGAATAGAATCAATGCTTCTTTTTAACGATTTTGATTGTTAAAATTCAACTAACTGCTGGAGTATACATTTGTGCATGCCATTATGGATTATTTGATGATTACTCTTCATTCTTTTTCATTTGTCTTAAAACCTTGGATTTAGACATTTTATCAAAGTTAAGCAACATTCTATCAAGTCATTATTAGATGAGTAAACAAAGTTTCTGGTACTATAAGTAAATGCTGCAAAACCAATAAATATACTTTTTTAAAAATTTTATGCCCTGTCAGTGATCATGATTCTTCACAGATTTTTCTTTATCTGTGAATTGCCATCTTTGGAAAGATAGTGGAGTAGTTTCCCATTACCTTCTCCATGGTCTGGAATCCAGTTTTCCTTTTCTTAGACTGGTTGCCATTCAAGGCCAGAGAGCCTATTCTAGCCTGCTATTTAACCCCTAGCTGGGAGAAAAAAGGCAGACTCATGCTTTTCCCAAGGGCATTTGTGTGCAAGTGAAAACAAACTAAAAGGTATTTGAACTTGACATGCCAATTCCATTTTCAATTCTATAGTAATTGTACAATCATTCCTTGCATTGGGCAGTGTACTTGGACTCAGTGGAAAAAGAGACGAGTAACAACCAAACAGTACAAAATAAGAACGAGTCATGCCTAGATGTGGTCAGCGAAACAAGAACACACTACCCATGTAGACTAAATAAAGGGTCCAGTTTGAAAAATTCCTTGATGGTTACAAACATCTGATGAAGGCCTTAGTGCCGCATGCATATAATGACACGTTCTCATCCCCAAAATGCAGACAGAAATTAATTTTCGGCACCCTGTTACACTACCCATGCATCCTTCTCAAAAGTTGTAAGTCAAATAAATTCCGCAAGAATTTCCACCGTGCAGAATGAAACTCATTAGGTCAATATTTCAGGGCTTTATCCACTTTCAACTTGAGCACTTGACAGGAAATACAACAACAGACTAAAATGGCTTGATAGACAAGTAATGCTGACCAAGGTAATCTGTAGTGAAGGCCACTGGCTAAAGTCATTCAGGTTAAGGAAATACTGTGCACTATGATAATTCAATTATATTAGCTGAACTGATCAATCGAGCATGTTGATGAGAAGACCAGAAAGTCAAGGAGAGAAATGTATGTGTGTGTACAAGCAGGCAACTATCAACTCTTATCACATATTTCAATAGGACAGAAGTTACCATCATCAAATAAGCAAATAGAAAACTTTTCTGACAACCCTAACTCTACCAACCACTGTCCATTCAGTTTCTTACTGGAGCCATACACAAGTTGATGGTAGGTGTGTGGTCAGTTCAGAGATACATCTTCCTAATCTATTGGCATTGAGTACAGATATACCTACAGGGACCAAGAATACAGTGCCACTATCAGCAGCAAAGACAAGAGTCTCTTATGATTTAACAACCTTGTCAGAAGCAAGATATATCACTCAGCACCTCAAGGCATAGCCATTGCCTCATACCCACAGGGAACTACTCTAAGAACGGTTAAGTAGCAGTAGAGTAATTGGATAGGAAAGAAGGGAAGTAAGAATTCGAATTCTGGGAAATCTACCAAAGAATTTAGTGTACCATATAAACATGCCAGAAACATACATATTTATTAAAATTTACTTGGGAGAAATTTCTTCATGCATGAGATGAGGCATTAATCAAAGTCTGGATTCAAATTCATGCAAAATATTGGCCAATGTAAATCTACACCCATTTATTTAGCATCAGAAAACTTCTGTCAATATTGAGATGTGATATTGTCTATCCGGATTTACAATGAAGACAAGAGAAATGCATATTAATATCAAAAGTAGACATCCTATTATAATTGTGCTTGTCCCTCTCTTTGTTAGTTTGCACGACCATTACTCCCTGCCAATAGCTCATAAATAATGGACTATTCCCTTTTTTGATCATGTGGAAAGAATGGAAAAGATACTATTTGGTTTCAGTGATAAAAAGAATAAAAAAAAAAAGAAGGGAAGATAGACATGTTTAGCGGCTGTTTCAGTGAAATGGAAAAAGTTGTAAATTTAACGTTTTGAACATATTTTAATTGGCTGTTAACAAAAATAAATTCTTGAATTCTGAATTTCTGTATCTTCATAATTTCACGCACAGTGAAAAAAATAATTAAAAATTAAATAAAAATGGAATACATTTTTTGTAATCTCAAAAAGGTAAAACCAATAAAACAAAAACTATAACAAAAACAAACAAACGTGATTAAATATTTGTACTACAATCCTATTATAATTGTACTTGGCCCTCCCTTCATTACTTTGCACAACCATTACTCCCTGCCAATTCTTCATCAATAATGGACTATTCTGTTTTTGATTGCATGGAAAGAAGGGGAAAAGACACTAGAAGGGAAGATAGAAGTGGGGAGAGAATCAGATTAAACTGATAAGAACAGGTATTACACTTTGATTTTAGCCAAAAGGCTGAGAAACAATGGCGACCATGATAAACACACCATTTTTCAGACACACATCATCGAATGACAGAAACTGAGTAAGGCAATCATCAATCACCCAGTTACCATAAATAAAATATCATCAGTTGAATTGTTTTAAAATTAAGAGAAATGTTCATAAGACAAGGATTTAGCAAGAAAGAAAGAAGAGCAGAGAGAAATGTTTAACAACTCCTGCCAATACCTCATAAATAATGGACTATTCCATTTTGATTACCTATAAAAACACTAGTCATACACTACATGGTTTCAGTGATAAAATGAATGAAAGAAAGATAGAAGTGTTTAATGGCTGCTTTAGTGAAATGGAAAAGTTGTCAATTTCAAATCTTTTCATTTGCATGCACATCTTAAAATGATGACCAACATTCATATTTATGATTGTTATTGCAATATTTTTCATATCTAACAATGTGATAGGGGAATTTCTATAAGATATTTTATTGTCATAGAACTCACCATGAGCTTATGCAATCATCAATTGAAGAATTAAGATCCATCAGAAAATTCAAATAGGAAACCATGAAATTTTCATAGATATTTCTAGTATATATTATTTACATTATTTATATTCAAACTATTGTCCTGATCTTTTTTGTTGTTATCACATTTCAGTCATTGTATCTGACGACTTTTTCCTCAGGTATATATAGATCAGGGTAGCCAACTAGGAATTCTGAACTGAACATTTTATTTAATCTACAAGGGTAGACTGTTCTTATTCCACTGCTCAAGTCTTAGGATATAATATAATTTTTATTTTATTTACTACTGCTCACTTATCTCTAATGCAGGGATTGAATCAACAATCACTACGTCACCAACGTTTTAATTCACTCGGCCATTGTTCAATCCCTGGATCAGACAGTGTGTACTTGCACCCAGTGGAAACAGATGAGAAATTACCTATTTGATAAAATAAAAAATAGGGATAACATGTAAAAAATGACTACACAATTGCAATCATGTTTCAACACCTATCACTGCATCTCCTCAGGTGATTGTAAATTACTGGCAAGAGAATAATTAAGTTACATTGCCTCCCTACCCACTCTGCTTTTATTTCTTGGGAAAGTTAACTGTCTGATTGTATACACTTTATGAATTAACATAACCATCTGTGTCAGTCTTTAATGTCTGGGATCTGTTTGCAGCCAACTTCCTGTCATGACCCATTTCTAAAAACAATTTTCCTTTTTTGCTTAGTTTGAATTTAATGTAGGTCATATTCGATTGATTGATTATAGTAAAGCCCTCAAGCCTATGTTTTTCTTCTCGATAAGAGAGGAGGTATTTTGCTTTTGAAATTAATCATTCACTCACCAGTAATTTACAATTGCCCGAGGAGAAGCATTGATATGCATTGAAACACAATCGCAATTGTGTAGCGATTTTTTACATGTTTTTGTTTTAAATATCCTAAAATAAATACATATATGGGATCTGTTTGCAGACAACTTCTTGTCATGACCCATTTCTAAAAAAATAAAAAATTTCTTTTTCGCTTAGTTTGAATTGGTCTACCCTGTACTGAGCCCTATTTTAAATTAAATGTTATCAACATTGGAATTGTACTCTATTCATTCTCATCTTACCTGGATATTATATATATATATATATATATATATATATAAGCTTTTTGAATTTGTAGGTCTGATGAACTGGATCATGATTACGATTCCAATGTAATAAATTATAACCATGGAATATTAGTGTTTGAGCCTTTTATATTATATTCTTACTCTGTCCTGGACATTAAGTTCAACCTGGATTCTATCCTCTTGGGAATATATATATATGTATATATATATATATATATATATATATATATATATATATATATATATATTGACCACTAATATTATCATTATCTATATATATATATATATATATATATATTGACCACTAATATTATCATTATCTATATATATATATATAGACCACTAATATTATCATTATATATATATATATATAGACCACTAATATTATCATATTATGTATATATATATATATATATATATATAGACCACTAATATTATCATTATATATATATATATATATATATTGACCACTAATATTATCATATTATATATATATATATATATATATATATATATTGACCACTAATATTATCATTATATATATATATATATATATATATATATATATATATATATTGACCACTAATATTATCATTATATATATATATATATATATATATATATATTGACCACTAATATTATCATTATATATATATATATATATATATATATATATATTGACCACTAATATTATCATTATATATATATATATATATATATATATATATTGACCACTAATATTATTATATATATATATATATATATATATATATATTGACCACTAATATTATTATATATATATATATATATATATAGACCACTAATATTATCATTATATATATATATATATATATATATATATATATAGACCACTAATATTATCATTATATATATATATATATATATATATATATATATAGACCACTAATATTATCATTATATATATATATATATATATATATATATAGACCACTAATATTATCATTATATATATATATATATATATATATATTGACCACTAATATTATCATTATATATATATATATATATATATATATATATATATATATTGACCACTAATATTATCATTATATATATATATATATATATATATATATATATTGACCACTAATATTATCATTATATATATATATATATATATATATATATATATTGACCACTAATATTATCATTATATATATATATATATATATATATATATATATATATATTATCATTAATATTATCATTATCTATCTATCTATATATATATACACTGTGTGCCAAATTATTATCAAGATAAATTTTTTTCTAATATTTCAAAAACTGTCCAATCAATTCACAGAAAATTTTCACACAATATTGGCAACACTGACCTACACAATCACTGAAATCTTCGTACTGATCTGTGCAATGTAAACAAACTGGCGCCATATTTGTTATCAGCACGGTGATTTGAGTGTGCCAAATTATTAGAAAAGTGTAAGAATTTAGTGAAAAGATGGGCTGTAAAAGCAGTTTAAGTGATGCTGAAAAGAAAACTATCACCTCAGACCTCTCAAAAGGTAAATCTACCCTAGAAATTTCTAAAATGATAGAGAGGTGTCATCAAACAGTGAAACAGTTCACCTCTGACCCTACACAAGTACGCAAAATGGCAGATAAAGGCAAGCCGAGGGTTATTTCACGTCATCTCATGTCACGACAAACGAGAGGCCACGAAGAACCCTAGACTTTCCAGTCAAGAGCTTTTCAGTCGCATTGGGGATCCTACTGTGTCTAAAAGTACTGAGGAAAATAGCAACAACAGTCAAACCTGTATCAAAGCCTCTGTTGACGAGAAATCACATTCAAAATCGATTGAAATAGGTCGAGGACAATATGAAGATTGACTTCTCTAAAGTTTTGTTCACAGATAGATGGTGCAAAAGCTGGGTAATGAATGGACAGAATCGCCATCAGCATTTGAGACACCAACAAGGCGGTGGAGGCATAATGATCTGGGGTGGTATTATTGGAAAAACATTATCGGGCCCATGGAGAGTACCAGATGGCGACAAAATGAATGCTGATGCATACATAGTGTTTATGAAGGAGCATCTTGAACCATGGCTGAAAAGGCAAAGAGTTGTCTTCAGAAGGGCCATTGTTTTTATGCAAGATAATGCTCCCTCATATGCTGCTCACAAGACTACTGAATATTTGAAACAGTTAGGCTTCGATAGACCTCGAAAATGAAGTGGCCAGCAAATTCTCCGGATTTGAACCCAATCGAAAACCTTTGGAATATCATGAAGCAAAGACTGTACGCCAATGGATGACACTTCAGGAGCAACACTGAGTTGTGGGAAGCAATTCTTGACATATCTCACAGCATTACAGCAGATGACATCCTACAATTAACAAATTCTATGGATCATCGACTTCTTCAAGTAATTTCAAAACAGGGAAAGCACATTCCCTATTAATTTGTTTAAAACTGTGCCTTTGTTTGTATCTGTTATTATTTGTTTGATTATCTTATTTATTAGCTTCTTTTGATCATAAACATTCACGTGCAACATTAATAAACGTTTTGTTTGCTCATTTCTTGGAATTTTACTAAACCTTTCTAATAATTTGGCACGCTCAAATCACCGTGCTTATAAGAAATATGGCGCCAGTTTGTTTACATTGCGCAGATCAGTACGAAAATTTCAGTGATTGCGCAGGGCAGTGTTGCCAAAATTGTGTGAAGATTTTCTGTGAATTGATTGGACGGTTTTTGAAATATTAGAAAAAAAGTAATCTCGATAATAATTTGGCACACAGTGTGTATACATATATATATATATATATATATATATATATATATATATAGTAGGCTAAATGATGGCTCTCTACTCTGATGGATGTAACTTCAATTCCTGCTGAAGAATAGAATGCAAATGTTTCTTTAATAAGATTTCTCAAAATTTCAGGTTGGTTGGTTGGTTGTTTGGGGTTTTATGGCATATCAACCACTATGGGTTATTTAATGCCAGATCCAGTTTCCACATATTTATTAAATATATATATACTTTGTAAACGTAATTTAAAGATAACGTTAGCAACATTATTGTTTCAAAAACGTATAGCTGGCAACATCATTGTTTCAAAAACGTATAGCTGGCAACATCATTGTTTCAAAAACGTATAGCTGGCAACATCATTGTTTCAAAGACGTATTGTTAGCAACATCATTGTTTCAAAAACGTATAGTTAGCAACATCATTGTTTAAAAAACGTATAGTTAGCAACATCATTGTTTCAAAAACGTATAGTTAGCAACATCATTGTTTCAAAAACGTATAGTTAGCAACATCATTGTTTCAAAAAAGTATAGCTGGCAACATTATTGTTTCAGAAACGTGTAGCTGGCAACATTATTGTTTCAAAAAAGCACAGCTGGCAAGATTATTGTTTCAAAAAAGCACAGCTGGCAACACCACCGCTTCAAATATGCGGATGCAGTTTACCGCCACACCCAGGACGCGGATGTAGTTTATCATCATAGCCAGGATGCAGATGTAGTATGTCGTCATACCCAGGAGGCGGATGTAGTTTGTCGTTGTACCTAGGAGGCGGATGTAGTTTGCCATCGTACCGAGGACGCGGATGTAGTTTGTTGTCATACCCAGGACGTGGATGTAGTTTGTCGTCATACCCAGGACGTGGAAATGTGCTGGAAAAGACCTGGAAGTTCACTATTTGCCCATAGCTGGGACCCCAACAGGTGCTACCACCCCGGGTCAGGGTGGACCTGGGAACA
>OZ038495.1:66903902-67156402 GCA_964036315.1 Acanthosepion esculentum
ATCTACAAAAGCAACTCATTGGAACAGTTGCCATAGAAGAGACAGAGGGAAGCAATGGCACGTCTGTGAGAAAGCAACTGTAGACTAGATGCCAGATCAGGAGCTATCACATAGCATATCCATCTCTGGATTTTGTCGAGGACCTCAAGACTTACAGCAGGGGCACCAGACTTTATATGACAGCAATATTCCATGCAAGGACAGGTTGTTGATTTATAGATTTGAAGGATGGACTCAGACAAAACTTTCTGACATGACAGAGAGAACCAATTTTAAGTCATTACTGATCAGTAAACCTTCAGTAAGTTGTACCTTTTTTTATTGTTTACATTTTTTTAACATTACTGCATTCAAAATTTTTTGTTTACTAATGTTCACCCTATACAAGGCCAAAGAGTCACTCAAGGTAGAAGATTATTGAATAGGGTTGTAGTATGATAGTAAGAGGATGAGATAAGAAGTGCAGTTTATGAAAATATGTCAGAAATATAATGATTAACCCTAGACTTGAAGAGGTTAATGTTGTATTGATTGGGAAAGCAACTTCTCAGGAGTTCATTTGACAAGTTAGCAGTTCTTGGTAAGAAGCTGTCTGAACTGTCATTATTGTTTTTCTTGCTTATGTGAGTTTATAAGTTTGAGAGGTAGCTGTTTGCCTGTTAGTGTCATGACAACCTCAGCAAATGAGTTGTTCTCTTTCTTTATTCAAATAATATAATTTTTTTAAATCCTTGGATCTCAAGGTTAAAAAAAACATGAACTTTTAAAATTCTTTAACATTCTTCTTAAAAACAAGATCAGATGTGATTGTAAACAATTTTAGTGCTTTGTTTTTCTTATGAGGAAAGAAAAAATATGGATTACATGATTACTTCCCTTGTCTCCTCCTCACCCGATAATAAAAAATGAGATGTTTGCTTTATCTTAAAGAGCAAAACAATGGCAAGGTTAATTATGACTTTTATTTATAGAATGTATCATCTAAGAATTGTATATTTTGAAAACAAATACTGTGTTTCTTTGGCTGAATGCAGGGGAGGGTGATACCTTAAGTCTTAACCAAGAAATCCTATGCCCAAAATTCTATTAAATTTTTTCATATGTCTCTCAAATCAAAAATAAACAAGAACAGATCTATCTTATTTTGTTGCTTTTTTTCATCTAAGAAAGTGTAAGTTGTTTAAATGAAAATATCTTCACTGTTGAACAAGTGACTATTTATATTCAAATTTCAGAATTTGATTTCTTTGTTACTATAACAACAAAAATGGTACATTGTAGCAAGTCTTTTGTTTGGGCAATACTGTTAAATTTCAACTTCAAATTATAACTTGGGAAAAAGTATGATGTCTACAGTTGTACTCACTCAGATAATGATCCAGTTTTTATATTTTCTCTATGTGATAGCAACAAAAGTTGAAAAGAAAATTATATCAACATTAAAAGGAAACAAAAATTAATTGCTTTTTTTTTACATATTCTTATACAGAAATATAAATTAACTGCTAATTACAGAATAGTTCCTTTTATTTATTTTCTTAGGCAAATTCTGTAATCAGGAGGTGACATTACAGGAGAATTGGTCTGTTACCATAAGACAGAAAAAATAGCACATCATAGCAAGACTTTTGATAGAACAATATTAGCAAAATGCTTTAATTTGAATATAATTTTCACCAAAGTATTTTAGTGAGATATTTCAGAAGAAACATTTCAGATGAACTTTATATACTGTGATTAACCTCCCAGCTGGCACTTGATAAAGGCTGTTTGGAAACTGATAAGTATTCTCATTCAACAAATTTGTTTTAAGTTCAAAATTCCAAATAAGAATTTACCATAAAATTTAAGGTTCATATTCAGTAATGCAAAGCAGATAACCAAGTTCACCCAAGGTGAATAGTCGCCATATTTGATTGAGTCTGAGAATCATCACAAACCCCAAGGGAAAAGAGCAAAAAGAAACTTAATCAAGTGTTTTTTTTTTACTATTCATTTTTTGAAAGAGTAATAAGCAAGAAGAAAAAAAATGATTATTTCTCAAGTGTCTATAATATCAGAAGACAAAATATATTTTGAATTCTTCATAAACTAAACAGCATTGAAGAATAGTGTCATTCAAATTTTCTGAAAATTCATGATAACTTTTTTTTTAACTTTTTAAAAACACTCAGTATATTAAGTAATTTTTTTCAATGTCTTTTCCATTCTATTTTATAAAGAAAGAAAGAATGAAAGAGGGAGAAATGTTTTCTGCTCATGATTTAAAAGCTATGGGAATTTAACCAGTACAATTTCCATTGACAAAAATATTACTGGAAATTATTTTTCATGAAAAGTGATAGTGATCAGTGTTCTTTTCAAGAATTTTCCAGACCACCTACTGAAATAAGAAACTGAGAGACAGCACATTTAGCAGCTAGAAGTTCAAGGGTTCAATGAAAGATCAAATCTTTAATTTTGATGTATTCTTTACTGTCAAATGGCAGTTAATACCAAAAAATGGAAACAATTATCTGATTTTAAATTGTTGTCAACTTTATCTCATATCCAAGAAATTTTCTTCTTTACTGATTACTTCCTTTATGATGATAGCATTGATGACTAAGTAGACCAATTCTTGCATGGAAGAGTCAATGGCATTGACTGCATGGTAATGCTGATGGTGAACAATGTTGATTTTGTCGAGCCTTTCTCTTTTGTCATTTGACTTCTTCCTTTTCTCGTGATTTTGAAGTTTTTGGTTCCAATGTTGATGGAACACCATCAGTTTGTATGGTCTCAGTTTTCAGTTTCAAATGAGTTATGCTGAAGTCCAGTGGCTTTCAGCGCTGTTTTGAGTTGGTAATACATGTCCTGACCATCAAAGATGGTGTTCCATGATCAGCAATTAGCTGCCTTGACTATTGGCTCTTTCCAGGACTTTGTTGTTGGTCATATAGTTTTCACATATGGTGTTCAATATTGAACAAAGCTTTCACTTACGAAAGTATTCAAATTTTTGGATGTCCATTCGATAGAGTCCAGGTTTCACAGCAACTTGATTCAACAGTTCAATGAAAGATCAAATCTTTCTTTATTGTCAAATGGCACTTTAACAACTCTGTTAAAAAAATGCTGATTGAGGAAACACCAAAGTGTAATGAACATCAGAGGTTGCTACATCACCAAACTTTGTTTGCAGATGATATATATGAACTAGCTAGTCTAACACTTTCACCCCAGCCCCTCAACCTCCGACATCTTACTCTCTGGGTTGAGGTGTCTACTCAGTCTTAACCAAACTTAAGGGAGTGGCCGTAGGTCCCCTGAGCAGCCGTAGATCATTCAACTGATCCACTGGTTTAATCCTGCTCACGTTGTGTTTGGTTTAATCCAGAAAGCAGAAGTGATGTTCATCCATTCACGGTCGACTGAAGATGTAGACATGGCTGGAGAGCCTGTGCTAAGAAATTTAGAATGCACCCAAAAAATATATATATCTGCAGAAAGCCGAACAAACAACTATTCAATGGTTGAATTGTTGATGTCTTTTATATAGCAAAAAAGAATAGTATAGAAAAGAAACGGGTTACAGAAAAGAAAATAATTGATGTAAAAACTCATACACTAGATTCTAGACAGAGAGAATGGGTTGTGATTGCCTAGTTGTGAAATCGTATCAGAACGATATGTGACTCTTGCGATGGAGAGATAAAGATTTCTGTGTGTGGCTTAAAGTTTATAGTTGCGTTCCTCCTCAGTGGTAGTAACAGTAGTCGTAACCTTTGTGGTAGCAAAATCATCGGTACCTATATTACCAGTACATGTTAGCGGGGGTTTTGTTCCAATCCCTGATGTCAGTTCCAGTCTCCGATATCTCTCCACCCAGCTCGATTGCACTTGATGACAGACGAGCCCAAAAACAACCTTTTGATTATTGTAGCTTGTTCGACGTTTCCGTTTCCAGTAGTAGTAATAATAGTAGCAGTCTTAAATTGTTGGAGGAGTAATTCGCTTCTTCGTACTTATATCAACAAAATATGTTAGCGGACATTTGGTTCCAATCTCTGACATCACTTCCAGTCTCCGACCTCTCTCTACCCAGCTCAACTGCACTCAACAGCAGACAAGCCAACTCCTCTCTCAACAGATTTCTGTGCGCATTTATATAGATAAACCTGGCAGATCATAAATCGACGCTTGGCCTGCACACGATTATCATGAGTGCTGTCTTCAAGCCAAAATCATGTGAATTTCAAAGTTCCCCATAGCCTTAGTAAGCTCTATTTCAAATTTTAACTGATAAAAATTATCTCAATCATTGTCTTCCTAATGACCCAATTCCAAATGGGCTAGATCAGATTCCCATCAGTAAACAAAATTGTTCTGATCTAATTTCGCTGTTCAAATCTACTCCAATTTCAATAAAAAAAATATATATTTGTGTGTGTTGTGTGTGGTTCCCAAACTCTCTCTGTTGCACTAGCAAAAAAGATGAACTCATCAGTCTGTTGAAGAACCTCGATGAAACACCCTCCAAATATGGCATGGAACTTAATACCACAAAATCAAACTCATGACAAACAATGTGAAAGGACTTTCAACTAAGGTTAAAAGTCATTGGTCAGGAAATTAAATTCAAATATCTTGGCTCAATTATCAGCAAAGTGGGGTCAGCTTAGAAATAATTTCAAGAGCTGCACAAATAAAAACAGTTGTCACAAAACTAATAACCATCTAAAAAGGCAAGAACATCGACATGAAATCAGATCTCATGCATTGGTCTTCAAAATCTTTATGTATGTCTTGGACATTAACAGAAAGTATCCATGCATTGAGAAATTACAAGAGGAACTAGAGACCCATCCAAGGTATCTGCTGTATAGATGAAGCACTGGGAAACACCATCATACAATAAACAGGCCTGTTGGAAGACCTACACATTTACTATCAAAAAGAGAAAATTGAAGTAGTATAGAAACATCATAAGAGCAAACAACCTTTTCACTGCCATCCTACTATAGTTTCATATTAGGCATAAAAAGAACAGGCAAAGGAAAAATAGGCTAATTGAACTGGAAGATCATTTTCAGAAACTCACACAGTAGCATGCAACCAAGACATACAGAGGGAGCTGGTCAAGTGACCAACGTTTCAGTGACCCTACAACCACAGCCAGTAATGGGACTGATGATGATATTAAAAAAATAATTGGAATCAGAAAGTCAGAAAAATTTATTCTCATGGTAAATCTTTAGACAACATTCTTTGTGAATGAGATAGTAGCAGATATTCCTGCCTAAGGGTCAGTTGTCTAAAGTCAAATTAAAAGGATAGCAGACAGGTCACTTGAAAGACTCGTGCAACACTATCTTCCTATTCCCATGTTCCTTTACCTGACATTATTTCATATTAAACTAGGCATAGTAAATATTAAGATAAATCGTTTCTCCTAATTTTTTTTTTAATTATTTCACCCCAAGCAAGGAAATAAAGTCACTAAAGAATTACTGAGAGTAAAAGAAACAGAGAGCAAAATAAAGGAACAAGATTCAAGGAGACAGAAGATGACAAAGTTGCATTTAAATTTTTGAAGATCATAACTGAAAGGACAGCAGGAATCTAGAAGAAAGTTCCAAGTGAGAAGTTTGATAGAAGATACTATTAGCATAGAACTTACAGTTAACAGTGAAATTATGAGACCTATCTGCCATTTAAATTTGTGAAGTCAAGCTACCAACAAGGTGATCTCATCAAAAAAATAACAATGAAAACATATATAGAAGAGGCAAAGAGAAGCTATGTTATGAAAGTGACTGAATCTGAAATGTCAGGTCAGCATCGATAATGTCAGCATAGTGACAACAAGTCCATCTAACATTTATTTTTGTTTTCTAAATGATTTATTTAGAAATGGAAAAAAAAACTCAATTGTTAGCATTTTCTAGATATATGTGATTTAAGAATGAACCAATGCATATTTTCATTAACAAAATTTTCAAACTCTTCCAGATATGTCCTACACAGATTTGTATTGGGTTTCTAACCCGAACACATTCTTCAACTAACCTTTTAGCTACCAGTCTTCTGAAAGGCATACTTTAAAGTGTTAATATCATGAGAATGATAACTCTTTATTGTGGGATAACAAACAAATTTATTCTTCAATAAAACATTGTTTTAATGCTTAAACCAAATGCTTGGTCACTTGAAATGTTCTCTGAGTATCTTTTATAATTAATTAAATAACCTAAATATTTATAGAATTCAGCAATGCGTTAATCTGGCTTTCATGCAACAAAAATCTTCTGCCTGCTTTGAGTAACATTTTCCCACGATGCAAGTCATCTTGCCAAGAAATGATCCGTCACCATAAAACACTTTTTTAATCAATATAATTTGTCAAAGTCTTAATGGGCTTTGGCAAACTATTACTTTGACGAAACGTATAAAGGTTGAAGACTGAAAGTTTGATTTTGTTCACCAGTTTCTATTTTAAAGATGGGACAGAGAAAATAGATATAAAATGTTTTTAGAATTCACAGAAAAATTCTTAAACATAAAAACAATATAATACATAGTACACTGCAAATGATGTGCATATATAATTCAAAGCATCCCCATTGAACTTCCTGAGGACACATGCAGGCAGCTCGATCTGATGTGTACAGATTGCGGTAGAGTGTGTTTGTCGATGGCTAGTCTAAGGAGTCATTTGAGAGTGCACTGACGGAGAGTGGCAATTGACTATGAAGCTGTAGACATCCAGCAACTGAAATGTGATATTTGTGGTAAGACATGTGGATCCAGAAGCAGTTTCCTGTGACATTTTAAATTGCATGATAATGTAACACCCGCTGTTACACCTCTTAAGTGCCCTGTTTGTGCCAGAGTATGTAGGTCCTTTGCCGGGCTAAAGAGCCTCAGTTGTTCACCACATCAGCAGATATTCTCCAAAAAGATATGTCGCAATGGCCATACTCAGACATGAGTTGGCAACCACCATATAATACGAAACTGTTGAACCAGACTGATTTCAGCAATTACCACCACCCATGAAGTATATGCTATTTATATTGGAGGAATGATAAAGTAACAGTTAGTGGTTCATTACATTAACTTACATGAAAATAGCATTGGGAAGAGAATGATTTCATTTCTCCTACCCCCAGCTAGGGGTAGCTAGCAGGACAGACTTATAGCCTTGGATGGTAACTAGTCTATGAGAAGAACAATTCTCAATTCAAACTTGAGGAGGGTCATTAGGGCACCTTGTAGGAAACAAGTTTTCTATATATATATATATATATATATATATATATATATATAAGAGTTAATGGTCAAATGCAAAGGAAATATGGATCAGAACCCTAGAACATGATAAAATAAAAGAATAGGAAACATATATCAATCTAACATATTTCACATTTATTAAAGCTTCAGAGATTAAGAGAAAACAGGCAAAAGACAGAAAACCCTGGTATTTTCAATTATGTTTGGGTTAGTTCTCATTGGTCAGACACATGTATTAAAACCATGAATAACTCTATATGTATGTAGGTATGTGAAGATTCTTGTATGTCTAAGTGGGCATCAGATGGTAATGTGTATTTGTAATTGTGTTCATGTATCTGTCTAGTGAAAGTTTTTATTTTCACCTTTGTGCAGTCAACCCACACAGTGGAGAGTCACAAGGTTCTAGTTTATGTCTTGCCTCTTTAAGAATGTATTCTTTATATAAGATATAAGTTGGATTCTTTAAAGATGGATTCAAAGAAAGATGGCAATGTGACATAATTGAAAATAAATTCAATAAAAGTGAAATGTGTTATATTGATATTATCATATAGGAATAAAGTGTTGCTGCTGACACTTGGGTTTGAACACGGATCACCTGAGAGCAAGCACAGTCGACCTCATCTTGAAATAATTAGATCATGTGATGGGTAAAGGAAAAATATATATCTGGGAATTAGTGGCATCTGACTGAGTATTGTTACTATTGTTGTATCTGTGATTTACAAAGTCTCTCCTACAAACGGACATTACAAAAAATATACATTTCCTATTTGTTCTTTTATTTGATTATATATATATATATATAGGTATTAATGTAGATAAATAACTAGATATTGCAACAATATATATGTGTATTAGCGTGCATACACAGGTAAGCAAATAAATATTTACTCAATTTAAGGTGTAAACAAAAGAGTGCTCAATGTGGTTAGACAGAGGTAAGAAGTATATATTAATAAATATATATATACCTACGGTCAAAGTGCAACTTAAAGTTCTATTGTTCTACCAACTCATCAGGCATGAATTATTACTTTGGATTTAAAAAATTCACGGGAGCAATGTTAAATTCAACACAGATTCAAAGCTCAAATTTAATATAAACTAAATATAATATTCATATATTTATTTTTAATATTATGTAACAGCTCAGTAATGTTTTCTTTGTTTGTAACAAAATTTTCCTGTTTTTTAATACTTTTTTTTAGCTTTTAGAAGTCATCTTCAGCTCTCCCAATGTGCCTTCAGATTTCAGTTTTGCAACTTGTATCTTCTATTTATACTTCCTATATATTTAAATCGTACTTTGATTTTGATACTTGTTTGAATTTATAATTTTCATCTACCTTCTTTACCTACATTCACTTTAACTGCTCTTCTAAACAAATTATCAGGGATTGGACCAGGGTCTGGTTTGGTTTGTTTTACAGCATATCAACCTCAATGGGTTATTTAATGCCAACAAATTTTTTTGTTGCTGGTAATACGTTTTTTTAAAAAAAAAAACAATAAAACAAACTATAACGTAATATATTGTTTTTTCTTCACAAAATGTATTGCTGGTAATAATTTTTTTTCACAAAGTATTTCTGGTATTAAAACCTATTTTTACACTTTGCTACCACCCTGGATCAAGGTGGACCTGGGAACACCAGCAATTAAGAGGTGCTTCCACACTCCTCAAAAACCTCCTGATGAGAGGCCTTGCTGTTGGACATAGTTTATCGTCTTACTCGGGATGCGGATGTAGTTTATTGTCATACCCAGAACGGGATTGGACCAGGGATTGAACTCACAAATACTTTACCATCAAATTCAAAACCAATGTCCAAATCCACTAGACTTGTGTTTTGTTTTACAGAGAACCTCTCAAGACCTAAGTGCCAATATTAGATAGAAATTCTTTAAAAACTTCATCTGAGAGGCAATTAATAATGACAAGAAGAGAGAGAACAAATTTGGAAGAATCAAATGTAGATGGCAAGGGTTCACCAAAGAAGTGAGAAAATTCAAATATATATTTAGATTTTCAAGATAAAGAAGCCAAATCAAAAAGAAAAGAAAAGAAAAATAAAGAATTATATTTTGACTTTCTTGTCTAGACATTAACTGAGAATGGAGAAAACAATAGAGATTAATGGTTTTGATATTGGAATGCATTTAAAAGTAATGTTTGATGGATGTGAGAGTTTGACCTTAATGAACATTGAGTGAAAAACAAGAGCAGCAATATCCAGTGATAAACATGGTAGATAGAAATGAACAATGACAAGCTCGAAGTCAGGCAGAAAAGATGTGCAAACATATTGAAATTCAAAAATATCTCACAAATAAATAATTTGTCAAATGAAATTATGCAAATGTATTTGTAGGTGTGTAATGTTTAATGACTTGGGAAGGGAAATCTGCAAGCTAAGTTCAAATCCTATCAGAGTTTGTTACATTCATTTTCATATAGATACTCTTTGGAAAGGTATGAATCTATCTCGTCTCTCCAGCAATGAATTAAAAAATGCATATGTAGTGTACTTATGACCATAATGGATTACACGTCTTACAATGTGACAAAGTATATGTTTGTATGCATAAATACCTTATATATGAACAGATCTAGATATATGTCTATATTTCTGAGATGTGGTATTGTAACTATTTACATAATTCTTTATTGCCATATTCACAATGTTTCAGCTGTTTTACACTCCAGCCTTCTTCAGGTGATATACACTGGAATTTCAAAACGAATAATTTACTTAGTCCACAAGGGTAGATTGTTCTAATTCCACTCACATACATACACATATATATGTTGTTAAATATAACAAACAAATAATGTCTATGATGTTTGATAATGAGCCATCTAAGCTTCATATAGTTGCTTTAATTTTGGAAGAAAATAAAGACAAAAACTGTCCAACATTTGGATATCTTTTTATTATGCTGTTCCTCAATCTAAGCTTTCGGCTCACATCAGCCACACACCATCAGAGTGGTTATATGGATATTCACCAAAGATATTCACCATCAAAGATGATATCCTGTTATGTTTACATAGAAGTTTGGTATGCAATAATAACGGTCACAGAATAGCAGATGCAGGTTGTAAATTTGTGATGCAGTTCTATGACATCGTACCGTGTGAGAGAATGAAATATTAACAACAGAACCATATGTTTAGATACAATGTAATGTGTTGTGACTAGTTTGAAATATAATTTTGTTGAGTGTGGGATGCTTTATTTTCATGTAGATTGCCTGCAATATCTGCTGCCCCAATACACAAAATATATATATGTATGCAGGGAGAGGCAGCAAAAATATAAAAAAAACAACAAACATTGATTATAATTATTCATCAAAAGGAACACTAAAATATAAGAATTAACATTAAATTTTAACTTTCTGGCCTTTAATGTCTTGGTATACAGCTTAGCCGACTTCATTCGTCTTTCCAATGATTTTCTTTTTATCCATCTTGTGTTTTTTTTTTAAATATCTTACATTGTGTTAATACGTTAAAAAGGTAATATAAAAGGTTGTATAACACTGGATGCAAATTTTATTGATGTAGACACAGAAATTAGTATCTTTCTATACATTTTGCCTTAGTAAATTACTTTATCTTTTAATTAAAACTGCATTGTTATAATCATGGTCAGATTCATTATAATGAATGACTAATACATTGCATGTGTTGACTTATAAAAGATGCCTTTTGTGTTCTTTTTTATTCTAGAAGTCTCACCAAAGTATTTCTTGTGACACTTAACTTTGCTACTGAACTTTTTTGTCCAAAAGAAAACTGTTGCCCTTTATGTAGGTTCAAACAACTCAGCCATTCAGAAAATTACTTACATACACCAATTCATTGATTCATTAAAGCGTGTGGTACACAATATCAAAATGTTTGCTTCATCAGTATAATACAAAGAAAAACCCAAGACACAATACCTTCTTCACTATTAAAGCTCCAGCTGAAATAATTCCCAAGGGTAGACCTAAGGTAAATAAAAGAAACTGTCATATTTTTCAATGATAGCATCTTTTTTCAATTCTATGTCCCTTCAGGAAGTCAGCGATCATAGCACTCCACACATTACTTTCCTTTACGATCTGTGAAAGAAAGTGGAGTCGTTTTCCATTGACTTCTACATGGTTTGAAATTCAGAGTTGCCCTAGAATGGCTTCCATCCAAGAATAGAGAGCCCAGTTTACTCTGCTATTTAATCCATAGCTGTAAGAGAAAATATGAATTCATGTCTTTCACAAGAGCATTTGCACAAAAGTGAATGCAACAAGCTAAGCCAGAATTTACACAGGAAAATAAAAAAACTAAAGGAGTCCTCACATAAGAGTACCAAGAGATCATGTTAGTAAGCCAAACATGGACATCAATGTCATGTTGAAACCAGGAAAAAAAATAAACTACCAAATTTGTGACATGCCACTGTGATATGGTCAGGTTTGACGTTGAACCTTTGTGGTCTCATGCAATGTTCCATGTTGGGGATTGTAAGTTGAATAAATTGTGGTGAGAAAACAAAGGCAGGTGTAACTTAACTAAAGCTTTATTCAACTTAGAATGAAGCATGTCCTTTGGGCTTTCTTAAATACAGAATATATATAATATATATCCATACCGCAGCCATATCTTATGGTGTTAACTGATTTGACACTAAATAAAAATTCAAAGCATAAAAGGCCAGAGAGTGTTGTAAAAAAATGTTAGAAAAAAAATAATGATAATCAAAAAACATCACTGAATATGAACAGCTGATTGCAAAGAAAAATTCACTCCATTTATCCAACAGATGCTCCAAATCACAATGATTCTGATATTCATATACATGAAATTAAAATCAATTTTTCACTGCTGTTCCTGTTTTCATGATTTATTATTGATTGAAAATCAATATTCTGAGTTTGTTTTCCAGGCTGGAAACTTGCAGACAGAGTAAGAATTGTTATGACTCATTCTCAGTGGTAATTACTAATTTACATAAAACAATATCTCTGTCAAGAATAAAAGATAATAAATGTTGACAGACTGATGAATTCTAGAAAACCATGTTCTATTATAGAAGCAGAAATGGATTAATCTTGTGTGACGAAGAAAATTATGTAAGAAGGCAGAATAAATCAATATGAAAGATGTGTTTTTTTACACACTGTGATAAGCATTAGTGTCTATTAAAAATAGTTAATTTATCTTTGTTCCTTCAAATTTCCCAAGGTAATTCTAATTAACACTTGATCTGTATGTTGGAGTCAAGAATATATTGACTGCATTTAATATCCAGATGGGTAAAACCCCCAACAAAGAAACAGACATCTGTTTACTGTACTTATGCCTACCATTTTGAATCTCATACAAACCAAACCTCTCCCTAACTTTTTGACTCTTCTGCAAACCAAACTCATTCCTACAAAGCAAACGTATTTCTACCTATTTGACTCTCATGCAAACCAAACCTATTATTACTTATTTGCCTCTCGTGCAAGCCAAACCTATTTCTACCTATTTGACTCTTGTGCAAGCCAAACCTATTTCTACCTATTTGACTCTTGTGCAAGCCAAACCTATTTCTACCTATTTGACTCTTATGCAAGCCAAACCTATTTCTACCTAAAAATGAGGAACCCGACCTCTGGTATATGTGCTACCACATGGCTCTTATCCCTAGTACCACATTCATCTTTGCTCTCTACCATGAATGGATGACGGGACGGTAATCTGCAACCAAATACCTGAGAAGATTGACAATATCCACGCTTAATTCCACTTGGCCAGCTTCCATATCTGTGGAGACTTCATTATCCATCATAAAGAGTGGCTAGTCCACTCCAACAAAACCAATGTTGAAGGCAGATATTGCAGAGACTTCTCCATTACCTGTAAACTAACCCAGGTGATAGGAGAACCTACCTGGGTCCCGAACACAACAGAACATCAGACAAACCTCCACACAAGCAGTTCAGACAAAGGTTGAAAAGAAATAAAATGGATTCTGTGAATTCTGGAAGATTACCAACCAAATCATGAACAGAAGTAAAATGGATGTGCTCACAATTATAAATGGCTCAGAAGTGATATCTTGACTGATAAGGCAAACCTCTTCACTTTCATCTTTGCCTCTAACTCAACGTTAGATTACGAAGACCATCCCATCCCCAAATTCCCACGTCTCACTGAGCACAGTATCAGTAATATTACCATCACAGCATGTGAGGTCTCTAGACTTATCAAAGACTTTGACCCTAAAAAAGCCACTGGTCCAGACAAAATTCCAGTGGTTGTCCTTAAGAACATCAACCCAGATATCCCCAATCCTAGCATTGTTATTCAACCACTGCATGAAGGAGAAATCCTTCCGAAATATGTGGAAAGTGTCAAGTATATGCCTGGTTTTCAAGAAAACGGGCATGTGATCTTCCCCCTCCCAATACAGACCAAACAGTATCCTCAGTATCACCAGCAAGCTCTTTGAAGCCATAATCAATAAGGTTGTCAAGCACAAAATCTTCAGTGATGAACAGTGTGGTTTTGGCCAGCCTGATCCACTGTTGACATCCTAACTACCATCACTCACAGAATCAGTGAGGCTCTTGATGACAAACACACCTCAAAGACCATAGCACGAGATATCTCAATGGCCATCAACAAGGTGTGGCACAAAGGCTTACTACACAAGCCCTCCAGTTATGGAATCACGGGAAGGATCAGAAAATCCTTCCTAACAGGTAGGTCCCTGAAGGTAGTTATCAGTGCCCACTCTGCTGGAGCCCTAGAGGTCAGTGCAGGCGTACCCAGGAGTAACTCCTCAAGCCAACCCCCTTTTTTGAGTGGCATAAAGGATCTGCCTAAGAATATACTCAGATCATTTGTAGACATTCATGCTGATGATATGAAAACTCTCGATGATCAGTATTGGCAACTGAACTCTCTTCTGATCTTGCGCAAACTACTCAATGGGGTAAAAACTGGCTGGTTATATACAACGCTTTGAAGATCAAGCTAGTTACATTCCATTAGCTCCAATATAACCCTGAACTACCACTAATCTGGATGAACAGAGGTCCTCTTAGAAAAGCACCATCCCTTGAAAGACTGTTGGGCCACAAACCCGTACCTCACCTGAGGTGGAGCTTGTACATATGATCTATTGCTAAGGATGCAGGTAAAATGGTTGGCTCTCTGTACTGCTCCAGTAAGTACCTGACTCCTTCTCCTATACTCTAACTTTACAAGAGCTAAATCAGGCCCAAAATGGAGTACTGTTGGCATATTTGGGCAGGAGCTGCCCAAACCTCACTCTCCAGCCTTGATATAGTCCAGAAGTGTATCCAAGCCCCTGTGGGTGATAAACTATTCTTTACCCTTCAACCTCTCTCCCACAGGCAGGATGGGGAAAGCTCTACCGTTATTTCTATGGAAATGCTAGACGAACTATATTCCCTGGTCCTGCAGACAAATCTTCACAGCAAGAGCAGCACTAGATTGACAGCAAGATCTCATTATTTTACAGTTGAAATGGGTAGATGTAACTGTAAGTTCTATGCTAACAGTTTCTTCTATTGCACTTCTTGCTTGTGGAACATTTTTCCGACTTCGAAAATGGCTGATTTCCGTCATATTTACAAATCTCTCAGCACAACGTAATTCTCTTATTTTAAAACATCGTATACTTTTCTGAAACCTTATTTGAAGAATATTAGCTGATTTAAAGTTTAATTCATCTGAGTTGAAACAAATATTACTTACTTTTAGTTTAAAATATTGCAGAAAAGCATTTTTTTAACACAGAAGTGGGTGTTTTTATGAGTTGTTGACAAATATTTTGATACTCTCCTATCTCTCTGACTCACATTCCTCCTCACCTTCTCCCTGGCTTGCCTCCCTTCTTCCGAGACATAGCTTTGGTTTCTATAAAGCTGAGCAGAGTACTGTGAGACAGGAGGATATCTTTGGTAACAAAGAAAATAATACTAAACTGTTACATGACATCTGTCCTTCTTTACGGCAGTGAATGTTGGACGATTTCTTCAAAGATGAAGAAGAGACGCGAGGCGACAGATTTGGTTCTACAGAAGGATGCTAAAGATATCATGGACCAAGCATGTGAGCAATGATGAAATCTTAAAGAGGTTGCAAATAAGGAGGTTTATACTTAATATCAGGAAGAGGCAGCTGAAGTTTCTGGGACACATAATCAGCAAGGAGGGCCTGGAGAATCTGATACTCACAGGTCGAATAGAGGGAAAGCGAGACAAGGGAAAACAATGCATGATATACCTGGCGAACTTAAGCAAGTGGATGGCAGAACGTGGTCTGGGGCGGGGAAGGAACTTGTCGAGAGCTGCAAGGGATAGAAGGACGTGGAGAGACATGATCGCCTACACCCTGAAAGGACATGGCACATAAAAAGAAAGAAAGAAACATGGACACATGTAAAAATTACTTTATGAATATGAGTGCATTTTTTATACAATTTTTTTAACTACCCAGTAATCTTAAAAATTTAAGAAAATATTAATCTAATGTTTTATTGAATTTTAGGTAGTTTGGCTTTAAATTTATTATAGTTAACATTATTTTCTGATAATGTTGTATATTAATATCCATTATACACATGTCAAAGAAATTCAAAATTCTTTTTAAAATACTGGGGTGGTGGGGTCACCGAATTGTAGTAAGCTTTTCCCTTTATGATTAGTAATTATACTTTTTACTTAATAACAATATCACCTGCTACAAATTAATACAGAATTTGAAAATATTTAAAACTTCATAAGTTATTCTAATTAATTTGTTTTTTCATTGTAAAACTTCATTATTCATCAAAAATTTCTTTTTCTTAAAAGAGTGTCTGTCTTATTCATAAAATGCATTTAGAAGTTTTTCTTATTAAATAATGTCTTAGTTTTAAAGCATTTTTTATTTTATGATTCAGTACAGATTTTCTGTAACTGGGGGTTTTGTTTTACAAAAACAAATTGATAATTTAAGTTCCCCAGGACTTCTGCTTATAACTAATAAACATTAATCCCTCCAAAACTGAATTTCTTGAAATGTCATAAAATCATATAAGTGGTTGGTAACAGATGTAAAAAAATATATATATATTTACCACGATTTTCCAAAAAAGAAATTTAATTAATTTGTGAATAAATCCTGAAATTTCATTAAAATCTAACAATTATTTGATTTTTTCAAAACTTTCCAAATGGTCGAAGATTTGAGGAGATCAGTGTATTTAGTCCCCCATGCTTGCAGGGAAAGTGTGCAAATTGCTTTATTGACTCAATTTCATGTGCCCTTCATTTTATTGATTATAAAATATCTTTCCTACAAGTAAGACCAATTGATGGAAACATTTATTTCCATCCACTACATGAATGTAAAACTAATAAAAATTGGAAACTTAAAAAGATTGTCTAAGGCTTAACAAATGTACCTATGGTTTGGTTTCTATAATTCAAAGAAGAAATGATCAATCTTGGTGCAAAGATAAGTACATATTATCCAGGTGTTTTCTTCTAGCATTCTACAGATAGTCTTGAGGGTAACCTGGTATATTTTGTTGACAATCAGCAGCAGGGTGGAACTCAATATTTTGAATTGAGTGTTATAGAAAAATTGAGGAGTACATTTGACATAATTTGTAAACAGTCATCAGCATTCATATATACGGGCATTGAACTCAAATCAAATAATTGTTAGATTTTAATGAAATTTCAGGATTTATTCACAAATTAATTAAATTTCTTTCTTGGTAAATATATATATATATTTTTACAGAAAACTGATTTCTCCATCTACATCAATCAGGAAAATAAATTGAGCCTATTAGCATGGAGAGATACCAGCAACTTCAAAAACATGATGGAGTTACCACCGAAGGGAAAGCTAAACTGAGGTGCTTCATTGGACAAATAAATTGAATTGCTGGCATGACATGCCCTGACATAGGTTTTGCTGTTTGCCAGTTGAGCTCAGCAATCACAAATGTCATCTAAATAAGACAAATAAGATCTTAAGTCAAGTAAAAAAACACACCCAGTGGCATCCAATTTGCAAGACTTAAAAATCTCAAACATTTAAAGATAGTACCATATACTGTTGCTAATCTTCCAGATAGGGGTAATCAAATTGTTTTGCTTACTGATGAAAAAAATAACTACCTGTCTCTGCTGGTGTGGAAATCCCTAAGATCAAGAGAGTGGTCAAATCCATATGAGCAGCAGAGACCTTATCATTCAGTGAAGGGTGTGATATGTCATTGTTTATGGTGAAAATAATTGCAGAAAGTGTCTACAATACTGGTAATGTCACCTTAACTGTCCACTGTAAAGGAGACGATAAAAGTTTGTGTGAAGCAGTGAAGACAATAAAAAGAATTAGAGACAGCAGACTATGGGCGGCAGAAATGTCAATTATTTGAGAAAAAATTGAAAAAGAGAAAGAGCAGTTGGTAAACACACTCACAAAGGATGGCATTTTGATTACAAATCTTTTGAAGGTGTTTCAAGAAGCACATATACAAAAAATGAAGGCTAAAAGAATTAAAAGCCTTTCTTGCATTCAATTGTTCAATTTGTTGGTCTGCACTTGTTTAATTAACAAAGAAGAAAAACACTTAGAGTGAGTGGAGTTATTCCCTGTGATATGAAGATGCTATAAATGAGAAAACCATGAAAGAACAAGAAAAATGTAATCAATCTGGAAACGTACATGAATAGAGAAAGATGTTGCAAGATTAATTAACATCACCTGCCCCACTACTTTCAATCTCTTAGCAGCCTATATATAGAGCTTACAAAAGGAGTAGTGACACATAGAATCCCTGTGAGGCTTAAAATTGACAGTCACCATGATTCCTGTGCACCGCTCTCTCTCTCTCTCATATATATATATTTCCAGGTAAAATGAGAACAAATGGAGTATAATTCCACTCTACATAACATTTAATTTAAAAGAGGACTTAATACAGAGTAGAGCTAAATATTATTTATTTTAGGATATTAAGACAAATACATGTTAAAAATCACTACATATTTACAAGCCTATTTTTTTTTTAAAGTATCCTGTTTTTGAAATTAAATTAATCTTTCACTTGTCAGTGGTTTGATATTCTCTGAGGAGACACCATTGTGGTGTTGAAACTTGATTGTAATCATGTAGTGATTTTTAACATGTTTTTGTTTTAATATACTAAAATAAATAAATAAATATATATATATATATATATATATATATATATATATATATTTTAAATAAAAACAGATTACTTTAAGGTTCCATATAATAAATTATTTCACCACAGCCCTTCCAAAGGACAGTGGATCATCAGATTTATTTCCAAATGTTGAAATGAAAAAATGAAAATAAATTTACACATTTATGACGGGCAATAACAAGGAAACTCACGAAGTGGGGGCAGTGTAGGGAGGTAGAGAGACAGCGTTGAGTTAGATGTAACATTTCTATTGTTTCAAATTTAAATATTCGCTGAAATCTAGACATTGACACTTTAAATCTGTTAACGGAAGTTATATCTTGATTAGGAAGTGGGATGGAGAGAAATATATATTGAAAAGAGAAAAAGAAAAAGAAGTTGTAAACAAGTGTCATTAACTTCTATTGGAATAGGCGTTGTTTTTTTTCTTTACTTTCAGATTTCGTAAATTTTTCAGTTTAAACAGTCTAAGCCATTTAATTATATGTTAAATTTTTTTTAAAAGCCTTATTACGGACATTTTGGGGATTTAATGATATATATATATATATATATATATATATATATATATATATATATATATATATATATATATATATATATATATATATATATATATATATATATATATATATATATATAAACAAAAGATAGTGACACATGGCACAGTGGATAAAGGTGTTGGTTAGATCTAGTGACAGGGCCCAAAGAATGTGAGTTCAATGCCTGGTTAAGGCAGTGGAGAACTTGGAGAGGGGAATTAACAGGAGATAACTGATAACTGATATCTATTAGACATGGCACGTGGAACTAAAACAGTCTACCCCAGCGAACAAAATAAAGGGTTCAGTTTGACATTCCAACCACCTGAAGAAGGCCGGACCGTACAATGGCTGAAACATTGTGATATATATGGCAACAAAGATGAGGACGATAGTCCGAACAATGTAAATAGGTACTGATTATATGACTAAAAAATTAATCCTCATAAAATTTTGGTTTAAAAATAATTACATTTTTTACAGGAGAAGGGAAAAAAGATAAGAAAGAAATAAGCAAATGCCCCTTGTCTCCTCCTGCCAATGTAGATTCAAAAAAAGAAGTTGGGCGTGTTTTCATTTAGTATAGGCTCCACCTCCTTTCAGGATGATGACGGCATATATATTCAAGGAGTGTGAAGCTTAAAATTGTCTTTACCTTTTATTCTCCTGTGGGAAAGTCACCTGGTCAAAATATAACAACAGAATTTTTATACATGGTTTTTTTTTCTGTAAGCCAGCCAAATTCATGAAGGCAGAAGAAAATTAAAAGCAGCTGTATCCCTTTAACCGAAAAGAAAAATAGTGGAAAAAATGGAGGAATTCATCAACAAGAGAAGTCATCTTCACAGTTTTGAAAAGGCAGACAAGATTCAGTCAGATTTCAATTCTTCCTTCCAACAAACAGAAAAGATTATCAACAAGAGACAAACTGTATATTTAAAAGGTAATATATTTGGTTCATTAAGAACCTAATTTAGGAAGGTCTAGAATTCAGATTACACATATTGGGTGTATCGGCTCTTTTCAGAGACAAGCTATGCATTGATCTGGTGCCAAATATTTGAAAGAGAAATCAAAAGGTATGTAAAAAGTATTTTTTGTAAAGTCCTAAAATGGGACTACAAATATCTAAGAATGTATTTATAATGATTTGTATAAATTCTGACATTACTGTGGATATGAAAGTTACAAATTATTTTCATTTATTTCAAAATAACGGTCAAAATCAAAGTTAACTAAAGAAAATTCCTTTAAAATAATTTAAAAGAATTTAGTATTAAAGTGTCAATGGTCTTAAAACATATTTTGAACAATAAAAAAATTGTCCAATTTGATATTAATTTCATTTAATTAGAACCAATTTTAATTTTTTGTGATGTTAGTTTCATTGTTACTTTTGCTATGTCAAGCAAAAACTCATTATCACTTCCAAAAATGCTTGTTATATTTCAGACTTCATAGACACTGGTACTAATAGTAACGCCTTCCAATAATATCTGCACTAGTAATTATAATTGTTCAAGTAGTAATCACCAAATAGTATAATGATCAGAAGAGAATTGTAATCTGTATAGTAGTAGAGAGAGTGAACATATAGCAATAGTGGATAGACAAGAAGAGTGAACAGTGATTGTATAGTCATCACGCTACTTCCTATTTATTCACTTCCTTTATGATCACGTGTTCTACTTAATAATGGAATCACCCGTGTTACTCATTGGCAATCTAGTTTCAAGCCAGAATGTCAATGTTATACAAAAAATTTAAATCTTAATATTAATTTATTGATTGTGTAAAAAGTTGTATTGACTTTTTGTAATTATTTTTATACATGAAATTTTATAGTGAATTGTAAAAATAAAGTTTTTCTTCAAATTATAACAGCTAACAAGCAATCTTTTTTTTTTTTCTCCTGTACTTTTTCATTGTCTTATTTTCTTCAGTGTTAACACAATCTTCAGGCGCTGAGTATAAATTGACCATTAAGTAATTTAAATTTTTTAAAATATCTGGTTATCATAATGTTGGTGCAGTTATATATTATACTGGAATTGTGTGTGTGATCAGATGTTGTTTATACGTTTCCACAGTTTTCATCTGATTTCAATGAAATTTTTTTGCTTGATAGATAATTCTTCAGTGCCAGTTTTGAGTCCAAATAGGCTGGAAAAATTAAAACCTTGAAGATGAAAAATCGGAAAAAAAAATATTTTTTTACACTTTGTTCAAATATCAAAGCAAAATTTAATGTCTTTAAACAACAGCATACAATCAATTTAGAGAATTGAAATCTAACGCAAAAGATTATTAGAATGATAAAAAAAATATATTATGAATAAGAATTATCGTATATTATTATTATTATTATGACTGTCCATGGAAGAGGTTCCTTCCTTGCAAGATTGAGAACGCAAAAACAGCCTTTTCATGGCCACCCGACCCCCTGATTCATATTGTTACCCCCCTCTTTGGGGATGTGCCTCAGCTTCACCCAGTTGTTGTTACTAATATTGATTTTCAGATGGGCTGACTTTAAACTTAAACTGCTCCAAATGAATGGCAAAAATTCACAGTAATGAAAACCCGGTCAAAGATGGGTTATACTGCTTATATATATATATATACATATATGTATATGCACACACAGATACAGTAATTTGCACAATATACACACATACATATATTTTATATATATATATATAACGATTACCCAGAAAGCCAATTTTGAATTCGAGTCAGGTTCGTTATGTTCACTTACATGCACATTCCCTTAGGAAAGGCATGAAACCACCTCTTCTGCTCTCAGCTATGCCTTAAATAGTAAGACTTGTATCAAAAAATCATTATTATCCCACCAAATTCTTACAATCCAAAAATATGTGTTGGCTTTAAATAACTTCAAAATGGTTGACAAACTGTAAAAAATAATCAGTCAACCAAATATTGATTATCCCTTCTTGCAAAATGAAACTAACTCTTCAATACACACACACACACACACACACACATATTATAGACAGATATACATGCACATATATTGACACATGGAATATTCCAGTCTAATGTAAATTGTTTTTACAGCCCAAGGTAAAATGTTATCAATCAACTGTAAGTTTTTTCCAACAAATTGCAAATATTTTTCAAACAAAAAAAATTTTATCAATGAAAAGTAAATTTGTTTCATTCAAAGATTAAAAAAAATACTTTTTTTAAAATTAACATTTTTCAAATATTAAATTGTTTTTTTTTAAAAAAACATTTTACAGAAAGAGATTAACTATTTAATGAAAAGAAGGGAGGGAACCCAGCAACACAATTTGTCGAATTGTGAGTTGTATTGTGTGATAATATCCATTGCAAATTGATTAAGAGACAATATTAAAGCAATCTGAAATTATATCAGAAAGATTCTCACCCTTTCCCAATCTTTATTCAGATCTTACTCTAATTTTATTTTAGAAAAAAGTATTCTCTATAGAATTCAACATTTAAGAATATGGAACACAATGACATTAAATTCTGCTATAACTGCTACTAAATCTAGATGCCTATGTATTCTAGTATGAACTAAAAAAAAGAAAACAAGTATTGAAAACTGTAGATGATTAATTGAAACTGAAAAACACCTTCTAGCTGAAGACATCAGTAGCTGACAATTAGGATCCATGCAAATTTACAATTCATATTTATGGTACTTATTTGGTTTTGGTGGTGTATGTCTTTCAGGTAAATTTTGGCTCATTCTTTGAGAGGATATTTTCAAAAAGAAAAAATAATGATTTTGCAATTATTTTCTATTAAAAAAACAATAAAGACTTGAATTGCTTTTGAATAAAATATATTTACTTTTCACAAGGAAATATATATTTTTCATTTACAAAACCTACTTTTTGGTGAAAAATAATACTTTAGTCTGGAAAAAAGCTTTGTACATGTGTGTGTGTGTGTGTGTGTGTGTGTGGATATATATATATATATATATATATATAGAATGAAGATGTCATTCATAATGAAACATTGTTGCTACTCAGTGTTGACCTTAGTGTACATTCTTATATATATATATATATATATATATATATATATACACACACGAATATATATATACATGAAATATATATGCCCATTCAAACATACACAAACATTATATACATATATATAAACATACATCATTTTCCAGTCTAAAGTAGTTTTTGAAACAAAAATAAATACTTCTGAATTTGTGTTTAATATATATATATATATATATATATATATATATATATACACACAAATATAAGCTTATAATATGATATATATGCACATACAATACATATAAATATATATATATATATATATATGTACAAATATAAGCTTATGATATATATGCACATACACAATATATATATATATGCATACACATATCAGACATTCATATATATTTATATAAAGTTTCAATATCTCTGATATTTCAAAGATGGTCATATATATTCCCATTCGAAGAACAAATCTCAACACCAAAGAAAAAACCATGTTGACCAAATTCAAACATTAGCCGAACGAATCAGCAGTAGATTAATGGAGGCATTGAGCTACTTCCTATTTAAAGATAAATGGACATTTTTCCCCGATTTTTAAAGGAATGGGAAGGGTTGAAGAGAGGAATTTCTGAAGTTTAGCTCTTCTGCCTCAAGCTTTTCGAATTACAACCATCATGGTCTTTGTTTCTCTTGAAACAAAACAATGAACCTATAATCAAAGATTGCATCAGTTTGTGAATATTCACTAGCAATAAGCAAAAACATCTGAAGTGCGGAACTCTGCAAAAATATTGAAAAATATACAAAGAGGGGGAAAACAAACGTTGGAAAGAAGGATGTTCTAATGACAAAACAAAAAAAAGCAAGTGCTTGAGGAATAAAATAAAAGTTGCTAAAAAAAAAAAGGAAAACTTTTTGTTGCATTGCACTTAGTTCTTGGATAACAAATAAACATTTTGAAAATGCTTACAAATGAAAGAAAAAGAATCACATAAAAATAATGCATTACGAACTAAAAATTAAGATGAAATAAATACAAACTGTTGCCACCCAGAGTCGACCTCACAGTACTTGTATATACTTGACAATGGCCAAGTAGATTAAAGCAGTGGGTTGTGAATTTGGTGACATAGTGGCTGTCAGTTCAATCCCTGGGTTTGATAGTGTGTACTTGCACGCAATAGATTTTGTTTGCTTTGTTTGGTTAGTGGCATATCAACTCCTAGTGCTGAAATTTCATTTTCTTGGAAGCTTTGAAGTAATAAAAACATGTCATTCTGCTTCCACAATTGAATACATGGTAGATGATACTCAGCTTTTGTACATATACATGTTTGTGTAAACATAATTACTAGTGGTGGTGATGTGTTTGTCATGTCATAGTTTTGTTGAAGTTATCTATTCTGGAATATAGTTTGATTTAAAAAACTGTAAGAAATTATATCAATTATAGTCAAGAAAGAGTTCTTTCCTGTTAGCTGATTTTGGGTAGATGTAATTGTAAGTTCTATGCTAACAGTTTCTTCTATTGCACTTCTTGCTTGTGGAACACTTTTCCGACTTCGAAAATGGCTGATTTCCGTCATATTTACAAATCTCTCAGCACAACGTAATTCTCTTATTTTAAAAAATCGTATACTTTTCTGAAACCTTATTTGAGGAATATTAGCTGATTTAAAGTTTAATTCATCAGAGCTGAAACAAATATTACTTACTTTTAGTTTAAAATATTGCAGAAAAGCATTTTTTTAACACAGAAGTGGGTGTTTTTATGAGTTGTTGACAAATATTTTGATACTCTTCTATCTCTCTGACTCACCTTCCTCCTCACCTTCTCCCTGGCTTGCCTCCCTTCTTCCGAGACATAGCTTTGGTTTCTATAAAGCTGGGCAGAGTACGTATTATGGGTGATTCTTTTTATAGGAAAATGTGTTGCTGGTATTTTTACTATAAAAATGTATTTTTATTCTTTCATAGTGTTTTATTTTTGTTTAAGGGTTTACTATTTGCCCATAGCTTAGACCCTAACAGGTGCTACCAACTGGGGTCAGGGTGGACCTGGGAACAACAGCAATTAAGAGGTGCTTCCACATTCCTCAATACCTCCTGGTCAGAGGTTTTGCTGTCGGGTGTAGTTTATTACCATATCCAGGACAGGCCCTCCATGAAAATGGGTGAGCAATAACAAAACAGTACTACACAGAATAAGGACTAGGCTATATTCCTAGTCATAAGCAGTGGAAGGAGAACTCCCGGAGATTAAATAAAGGATTCAGGTTCAGAATTCCCTGTAAGTTATCGAGATTGATATACACCTGAGGAAAGACAGAAGGCACAACAGCCGAAACATTGTGATAAAAACAACAAAGATGAGGACAACAGTCTGAATATAAATAGTGCAAATAAATAAATACACATACTAATAATAACTGATGATAGTTCATTTCATACAAATAAAGATAATACTACTGCCACAAATACTTTTTCCTTTTTTTTTTTTTTAATGCCTATACCCCATCAGGACTTAGACAATCATGGTGCTCCACAGATTCTGTTTCCATCTGCAAATTTAACCCATACTATATCTATACTGCTATTTAACCCATGGCTGGGGGGAGAATAGATAGATTCATGCTTTTCCCCAATGCAATTAAGTGGAAGTGAATAAAGGAGGCTAGGCTGAAATTTGAACTCAGCTCACCAATTCCGCTATCTGTGCTGATACACTACCAGTACATCTACTGTTAATAGTAATGGTGAGATTAAATGTTTCCTTATAAGGAAACAGTTGGTATTTATTGACTGAGCAGTTAACACTGGTGCTGGCTGAAAGTTATAAAATATTTCTCTTAAAACAGTTTTTCAGGAAAATATGTTTCTCAAATCCAACTTCCACAGTACTTTCCAGTATTGATGGAAGTTTCCTTCCTAACCGTTTATTTGAAGTAGTGTGAATAGTCAGCATCTTGTTTATCATTAAATTTCTCTTTGATTTACCTGTGATATCCATGAAAACTGCACTTACAATTAAGTTTCTGCTACCGTTGATAGTCATCAAGTGATGTAGTTTCTGTTTTTTGGTACAGTTGATTATGATTCTGTTGTGCCAGTCCACAATGTTCAAAAAAGGATGGTCTTTATCAAGACCCTCAAGCTTCACAGACATTTTTAACTATGGTCCTCTCTAGGACCTACAGGGTTCATTCTCTCAAAGGCATTTTTAAACATTGATCTAAGAAAAAGGTTGTATTCAGCCATCAGTTTAGCCATTTCTGAGCAAGTTGGATAACATGCATGACATTCATATGTGAGTCTAGATCTGACAAGGCTATTAAACAACATGACTCAAGTTCTTACGTTAATGATTTGATTTTTGTATAAACAAAAACAGATTTGGCACTGAGAAAGATCTTAGAATAGATGGCAAGTTTATACATTAGATTTGATCTTCCGTAAAGTCATTCTCATGTTTTCATTGGTTAAAACAAATGACGCATTGAACCTGGCTTCTTTGAGACAAGAGAAATATGAATTTTCATCTAAGCATTTATCATTTATTTACAATCAATATTATCTACTTATTGTCAAAGATTAACAGTTTAGATAATGCTTCAATAAAAGGCAACCCAAAAATTAAGATAAATATTAACATGAGTCAAAAATCAATAATCACTTTCACAATGCTTTCTTTACAAGTTAAAATCATTTGAACTTTGTGCTTCAAATATTAATTTATTACTTCTTTTATGCAGCAAGTTCATTCGGGATGTAGACAATTATAACTATCCACCATTTTCTATCCTTTGGACATCTTAGCAATGTTTTTTTTTTTTTTCAATCATTGTTTATCATTCCCACTCCATTTTAAGTAGGTTACTTATTGTTTCCCTCTTTCCTTCATTACATCGTGTGTCAAATTCTCCAAGCCCTCATTACATGTCCCCAAAATTTCAACTGACTCTTTCTGATTCTATGTGTCTTTTTTCTGTCCGGTTATCTTAAAACATTGCTTACACAATCTGTCCATGATATTCTCAGTATACTTCCATAGAACCATATCTGTTGCCTTGACACCTCCACATCTGTGAGGAAATTGTCCAACATTTACTGCCATATACAAGGTACAATATTACATAGCAGTTCGGTAGTCTTTTTCCCTGTTTCTAACCAATTTTCTTAAATTTTCCTATTTCTTAATACTTTGCTTAGCTTTTAGAAGGCAACTTTCACTATTCCAAAGAATCTTTAGATTAAATTTCTATACTGCTTGATTTTAACATCTCCAGTTTATAACTTCCACCTTCAGGCTTTTCCGCCTGCTAACAATCAATTGACCTTATTTGCAGTTATTTTCAACATCTAGATTTAATCCCCAATGTAAATAACTGCAAAGTTTTCCTCTTTGTCTTTGCCATTATTTGCATCCATGAAAAGAAGTATTGTACTTCCTTTCTGAAATGTTTAATTTACCAATTTCACTGCTTTTGTAATTAGGAAACTTTTTCAATGGATAATCAAGTTTGTTGATTTTTATTTTTTTACCCTTTTAATCCTACAGTCCAGTACAACTCAACCGCATGGAACACAACAGAAATGTACAATATAAAACATTATGTATTTCGAGTTTTGAAATTTGTGGCAAAAACCAAAGATAAAGTCAGTTTAATATCAAATTCATTAAAACTTAACACAAACACACACGTAGAAAAACATATTTATTATATAATAACTTAAAAGCCACACTCCACGTGAACTTTAAGCTAGCTCCTGCAGAGGGCTAATTAGAAAACTGGTCCAGATGGAAAACAGCAATGATAATTTTGAAGAAATAACTTTGAATTCCTCAATTCGCTCCATGGAACTTCAAAACCTCACTTTAACTCTGATTCAGGCTATAAAATCCAATTCCGACCAAAAGACCGATTTGGGGCAAAAGACATATTTGGGCGGAAATTTCAATTCAAGCCTAAAATTGAGTTCTTCAAATCACAAACTTCGCAGAACTTGAATTGAGTTGAATTCTAGTTTAGAAAACAGCAAGGATAATTTTGAAGAAATAACGTTGAATTCCTCAATTCACTCCATGGAACTTCAAAAGTTCACTTTAACTCTGATTCGGGCAATAAGTCCAATTCCAGCTTCAGTTCTTCAAGTCACAAACTGCAAAACTTCAAAACCTCATATCATGAAGTCTCCCACTTTAATTCTGATTCCTTGGCATTTCGAAGAAATAAAACTGATTTCCTCAATTAAACAAAGAGATATTTTAAACTGAATTCCAAACAAAAGTTTTTCACTTTTTACATTATTCAGACTATTGTCCTCATCTTTGTTGCCATATTTATTACATCGTTTCGGCCGTTGTACACTCCGGACTTCTTCAGGTGGTTGGAATGTCGAACTGAACCCTTTATTTCACTCACTGGGGTAGACTGTTGTAGTTCCATGTGCCATGTTTAATGGATGTCAGTTATCAGTTATCTCCTATTAATTCCCCTCTCCAAGGACACATGGCACAGTGGATAAAGGCATTGGCTAGATCTAGTGACAGGACCCAAAGAGTGTGAGTTCAATACCCAGTTAAGGCAGTGGAGAACAGACAGAATTTGCTATTTATTTATTTAGGTTATAAGATCTGATGAAGATTGCCTTCTTTAAGATCAAGAGGATTCATTTGCTCAAATCCAGTTTTAATCATTGAACTGGGAAAATGGTTGTATACAAATGACAGTTTAAATGTTTCTGAACAAGACATCCATATGAGAGTCTACGTCTGTTAAACCTATTTAAGATCAGGACTCAAGTAATTAGATTAATATTTTGGTTTTGTAGCATCTTACTGTTTTGGACAAAACTATTCCTAGTGAAGTCTGTCCTATCTTCAATGTTCTTATCTCCTACATTAAAGTATGCACTCAACTGCCTCATGGGTAATAGCTGTAGCTATTTATAGTCTTTGTGACTTCATATGTAAATGAGTCACCTCATCTTCCTGCACCAAAGAGGTTTTATCTCCTTATTTTCCCTGGTACTTCTGGGAGCTTTTGTCTCCTCACTATCTTGATCCCTTTCCCTAAGAAGTTGTCTAGATATGGGATATCATGATCACTTTTTGCTTCATAGAAGTATTCGTCCAATAATTGTTCATCTTCAGAGTCTATATTGCTCTCGATTTCACTGTCATGTTTACCTTGCCTTGACATGACACTTGCCTTCATTACTTTCAAGCTGACAAAACATTTTGCTATTGTGTTGCTTAATCTGCATGCGCTAATATCCAATTTCCATTTTTGTCTATTATCATAGGGTCCCGTCCACTTTGCATTGTGAATCTTGCTGCTTGTAGATTAGATTCATTATTCTTTTCATACCAAAGACATGGTCAGTTGGGCTCTAATTTGTCTACTCATGAGGGTGGACAGCTTTTCAGTCTTTCATCATGCGGTATTGTCCTATGGCTTAGTAACAATCTAGGAAGAAATGTTTCCATCTTTTCTTTCTATTGTACACATATCTTCAATCTGTTTTTTATAGTTTGCACCATCCTTTCTGCTAGTTCGTTTGATTGCGGATGGCACAGGTTTTACATGGTTTGCATCCAATTTTGTTCAACCCATGACATAGTTCCGCAGATACTAGCATTTTTAGAATTCCATTTCTTGAAAATATGATCATTAACACTTGTTACATGGTCAAACGTCTTTTGTTGGAGACCTGTATTACTTCTGGCCAGCCTGAATACATATCTACCAGTATTAGTAATAATCCCACTCCATTAACATGAGCATGATCCATGTGTACTCTGTCCCAAAATTGGGACGCTTTAGACCATGTATGTGTTTTTTGTCTGTCTGGATTTTCTTCTTTCAATGCATGTTTTACAACATTTTATGTATTCTTCTACATCTGTAGAATAGCCTGGCCACCATGCTTCTAGCCTTAATCTCCTTTGCATAGATGTTATCCTGTGATTAACATCATCATGTATGCTTTTTATAATTTGGTTCCTTTGTATTGCTGATGGAACCACTACATCTCCATTACAAATTACACCCTTTTCTATGATTAACTTGTGTCTAACCTCTTTAAAGTGCCTTTCTGCCCATGTGCAATTATTTTACTTATTATTTTTTATCCTGAACAATATATGGTTCAATATGGGATCTCGCTTCATATCCTCAGATAATTTGTCTATCAACAAAATATCAGTTTCAATACAGTGTGAGAATGTATCTGAAAATTTTTCCTCCTCTTTCTCACTTTCAGAAGCTCAATCTCAATAAAACATCTACATGCAGAAAGGTATTGCCTTTCATGTCCTCAATATTAACATTAAGGCCCATCTTAGAATTCTAGAAGACAATAACTTAGAAAGTTCCTTCCTAGGATTAAATATGAGTTCTAAAGGTCTATGGTCGGACCTTAGTAGGAATTTCTTTCCATTCAGAAACTGATGTGCTCCATTTTTCATCCATATTATGGCCAACGCTTCTTTCTCAACATTTGAGTAGTTCACTTCTTCTATTGACAATTTCCTCAAAAGATACAGAATAGGATGTCCATCCTGAATATTGATTGTTCACTTGCATCAGATGTTACTACTATTTCCTTTCCAGGGTTGAATATTTTTACTACTGGCTTCTTTGTTAGAACAGCTCTTAAATTTTCAAATGCCACTTCTTGTTTTTTTGTCCAAATAAATTCCACTTTTTTTTTCTTAAAGCAGCAAAAGGTTCTGTCAATACAGAGTATCGCTCTACATATCTGTAGAAATTTACAAGTACAAAGAAAGATTCCAATTCTTTTTTGTTCTTAGGTACTTTTAATATTTTGTCAATTAATGATTGGTCTGGTGATATGCTTTCCTTAGATATGGAATATCCCAAAAATGATATTTTTTAGTGTTTTGCACACATTTTTTTCATTAATACAGCATTTATAACTTGGTGTGTAGGGTTCATGTGTGCGTGTGTGTGTGGTCCATATGCCAATATATCAAACTGACAATTATTATTACCTACAAATACAAGAAAAAACTTTATAGACAAATTTAACCCAGGACTAAACAATCATAACCCCATACACATAAACACAGAACATACACAAATAGCGGTTAAATACACTAGTTGGACCACAAACACACCATAAGAAATATGTATGGAGAATGAAGAAACATACTGGCAAAATCAAACACACTAGATGGACCACATGCACACACACCATACAAAGTGTGTATATATATGTGTGTGTATATATATATATATATATATATTATAAATTAACTGATTTAAAAAATTTTTTGCTACACAGTAATAACCATGTTTCAAAAATGGAAGCTAAAAGCTTTGAATTTTGTAATTAAATTAAAATTAAAGTGCACCGTGGTATTAATATAACTGACATTGGTTTATACAGAGACAATGGTCTTATGGTTATTAGAAAGTCTACTAACTTTAAAATAGATAAAATTAGAAAGGTATTATATAAAAAATTTAAAAGCATGAACTTAAAAATTATGGTTAGCACTAAATTAAAAAAAATTAACTTCCTTGATATAACATTAGATTTAAAGAAATACACATACACACCTTATAAAAAAACCAATACCAATCCTTTATATATATACACCCTAAATCAACCCCCATCTATAATTAAGTATATACCTTTATCTATCCGAAAAAGAATAAGTACAAATTCAGCAAATGACAAGATTTTCAATGAACATATTAATTTCTATAATAAAGCTCTAAAATATAGTGGCTACAAAAACCCAAAACTAACTTATATAAAAAATGAAAATGGGAATCATCGAAAAAACAGAAGTGGAAAAATAATTTGGTATATGCCCCCTGTATGGGGTAAATGGTAAAGAACAAATTAGGACAAAAATTCCTCGCATTAATAGTCAAGCATTTTCCTAGTAATAGTAAACTAAGTACTATTTTCAATAAAAATACACTAAAATTAAATTACAGCTGTACTGACAACTTAGAAAAAATTATTAAGAAACATAATCCTAATATCTTAAATAAACACTCATACAAGAACCAAAAAATTTTAGACAATGGAAAAAGAAAAATAAAAACAGATGAAGATAAACAAAAATTATGTAACTGTAGAAACCCTCATAACTGTCCTCTACAAAATAAATGTTGCATGGAATCATTAGTATATCAATGCAATATCTCTTCTATTGAAAATCCTGAAAACAAAAATCTATATAGGTTGCACAAGCCATGAGTTCAAAAAATGCTTCAACCAACATCAAAGTTCATTTAGGATAAATAAATATAGAAATCAAACATCTCTCTCAAAGTACTTCTGGAACCTAAAAAAATCCAATAAAACACCTACAGTAAAATGGAAATTAATAAGAAAAGCTAGAATATGTAGGTCATTAAATGACCCATGTCCTTTGTGCATACATGAGAAACTATATATTACTAAGTAAAAAATAAAAATGTACTGAATCAGAGAAATGAAATAGCTATTTTGTGCCGTCATTGCCAAAATTTTTCCTCAAATAATATTTAAAAATAGAAATTAAAAAGTGCGACCTGGTAATATACATACTTATATTTGATATGAAAAAATAATTTTATATACTGTAAGTAATTCTATTACATTTACTTGTTTTAAAAAGAAATATAGTCTATTAAAATTAAGAGTGAAAATATTTTAAAATTGTAGTTAAAATGAATTCTAACCTAAACATCTTTTAAAATTGTAGGTAAATAAAACATATTCTAACCTAAACTCAAAGTACTTCTAGCACTTAAAAGAATCCAATAAAATACCTACAGTAAAATGAAATTAATAGGAAAAGCTAGAATATCTATGTACATACATAAGAAACTATATATTACTAAGTTTCTAAAAAATAAAAGTTTACTGAATCAGAGAAATGAATTAGCTATTTTTTGCTGTCATTGTCAAAAATTTTCCTTAAATAATATTTAAAAATAAAATTTTTAAAAAATGTGACCTGGTAATATACAATACTTAAACTTGATATGAAAAAATAATTTTATATACTGTAAGTAATTCTAGTACATTTACTTGTTTTAAAAAAGAAATATAGTCTATTAAAAATTAAAAGTGAAAGTATTTTAAAATTGTAGTTAAATAAAATGTATTCTAACCTAAACATCCCCAAAAAATCTTTAAGTATACAAATAGAAGAAATGCCGTAAGAATTTTTTGCCATTAACAATAGAATTTTTTAAAAAACCCAGACAATATGCATTTAACGGATGTCAGAATTCGTTGAAAAATACATCCCTACCCTGCCTAAACATAACCCCTTTTTCAAACGTAACTAATAACTGATACGACCAAAGTTAATAAAAATGAAGATGCTACCACCCCTTGTCTAAATGATTGGATTTCTCTGTATCCTTGGAAACAATGAATTATGAATTTTTTCTGTGCCTTTAACAACTCAGTAAATTTAAAAAATAAGTTACTCCAAAATGCACTTGAGGATGAAGTGGAACTAATGTTTTTAATTTAATCACAAAATTAAATTCAAAGCTTTTAGCTTCCATTTTTGAAACATGGTTATTACTGTGTAGCAAAAAAACTATATTTTAAATCAGTTAATTTATTATATTAATGCTCTGTAAATTTACATTGAGCACTATTTTGTAAAAATAAAAATATCAATAAGAACACTAGATTATATATCTTACTGTTCTTTCTTTATATATATATATATTAGTTTTAAGGTGTGCTATATTTATGGGATAAAGTGCTCAATATCAAAAAAAACTTTTCTATCCTTGGATTTTCTATTGTAGAGATAGAAGAAAGATATACAAGAGATTCAGTTAAACATTTGTTTGACAATGGGCATTGGTTAGGATTCCTACAATTACATATGTCAGTATCCTTAACAATATTTTCATTGGAACTTGTATTATGATTAAGATTATTAAATTGGTTTAGAGATCTATTGTTGTGCAACTTAATGATTTTATCGAGATTATTGGTGCAACTATAACTTAGTAAAATATTTCATAGAAATACATTAAAACTAAGAGGTTTGCTGTTCAGAATCTGTTAATCAATCAATTTGAGAAAACTTATGGCCTAACTTAATTGATTAAATGGAGGTGTGTACTAGATGATACCATTTCTTTTCTTTAAATTACAGTCCTCATATTTTCTAAACTGAATTTTGGCACACTTATACCCGCTATTCTTTAGAACTTTATTGAATACACTGCTATGTTTCTCAAACACACCTTTGTCCGATGAGTGGTTGCTGATCCTACGTTCTACAGAGGAAGGAATATGTTGGATTACAGATGGGGGGGGGGTTGAAATTGGCATGAATATAGATTGAGTTGGCATTATTTTTCATATAAGGCTGAAAATTGTCATTAACTAGATCTAACGTGACATCGAGAAAATTTACTTGTTTAATATTGGTACTTATTTTAACCTTAAGATCTAAACTTTTTAGTTCCCTTAAAGTGTCGTGAAATTGCCCTGCACAAGTGAGGTGACATATTATATAAATGTAGAAGCAGCAATCAGACATGGCATATTCTCCAGTCACAATGAACAGCTGCTCTCTCTTAATAAGGCTCCTTGCTTTATATGTCTCTTGGGACGAAAGTTCACTGCAGATCTCAAATAGAATTCATATATATGATCCATTGCCAAAGATGCTGAAAAAATGGTCAGCTTACTGTACCACTTCAGAAATTACTTGACACCTTCCGCCATGCTTTATCTTTACAAGACTCAGATTAGGCAATAAAAAAAAATGAAGTCTTGCTGCCATATGAGGACCAGAATTACCCAATCAATTTCCAGCCAAAATCCAAAGTCATTTACACTGTCAGACTTGATGTGGTAGCAATATTCGATGCACAGACAAATGGTAGACATATAAAGGTGCATGATTCTGGTGAGAAAAATTGCCTAGAACAAAATACAGTGAACCAACTTTCCTAGATGCAAATTAGCAATTGATTCAGTTTTTACTAAAATATATATTAGATAAGTATTGTGCCAAATCCATAATTATATATATATATATATAATTCTCAAAATGTGTGTGTGTGATCAGATGTTGTTTATGCATTTCCACAGTTTTCATCCAATTTCGATGGAATTTTTTTGAATTGATAGATAATTCTTCAGTGCCAGTTTTGAGTCCAAAGTGTTGGCAAAAATGGCTCTCCACTACTTCCTGTCTATTATAACTCAGCAACGTTTTACTATTTACTATCTGTACTTGGATATATATCTTTCATAAAAACTTTAATAAAAATAAATAGTTTAAATTATTACAAGAATATTATTTATTATAATACAGTCCCTTTTTCAGGGCTGCCTCCCATTCAAATTGTTAACCCTCCATTTGCACCCAAATGTTGTTACTAATATTGATTTTCAGGTGGGCTGACTTTAAACTGCTGCAATTGAATGGCAAAAATTCCTAATAATGAAAGACCCGGTCAAAGACGGGTTATACTGCTAATATATATATATATATAATTAATAATAATTGGACAGTCTTTGACTTTATTTTCTCCCAAAATTAAAGCAACTATATGAAGCTTAGAATGGCTCATAAACAAACATAGACATTTGGTGTCTCTTATATTTAACAATATGTTTGTGTGTGTGTGTGTGTATATATATATATATATATATATATATATATATATAAAACCATGAGACCCAGGTTTGAATCTCACCACAGTTGATTTGTCAGGAAGTAGACTCCCTGCTGTTATTGGTCTGGAGGGGGCAATCTCAGCATGTGGCACCATTGGAAAGTGCCTAAAAAACACGCCACAGTTTGACCCAAACCTTGTGAGTGAAACTGGGTAGATTGGACCCTTGGGGGCCATCAATAGCTGTGCTAGCATAATGTTACAAGTCACTGTAACTGAGGGTTTGAATGTGCTGGCCTTGTTCAGATTGTTGATTACACTAGATAACAGGTTCTCTCCCAGAAACTGTAACTAAGGTCTGCTCAGCATAGTTGCAGTATAAAACACAGGTGGGCTCTGTGGGTGTTGAACAAACACAAATGATCTAGCCACCCTAATAGATGGGTATCCTCAAATACGAGTGGCCAGTTATTATATATATATATATATATAATATATATATATACATACACACAGACACATTTCTATCTCAATATACCCATACACTGAAGCATATTTGCAGTGTATTTCTCCCTATACCTAAATGCATACACAAAGTAGACATGTTGAAACCAAACCTTATATCCACACCAAATCTCTTATTACAAATATTTAAGAAAGACAAATTTACATACATTTTGAAGAAATGCATTGTAAAGCCTACACCCACAAAGAAATCAATCAAGCATATTCCATCAAGTTGATGATTCACCTTTATGCATTGTTCCAAATTATTAAGCACAGAAATGAAAACACAACAAAAAAAAGGATATTAACATAGAAAAAAAAATTACATGGAAGGATTTTAGCAACACAAACCAAATACTGAGATGCTGAAAGGAAAATTTGACAATTGTTTTCCTGTTTTCATTTTAGCCAAATTTGAATGTGCAGTTTCAAAATTTCTGTAGCATTAAGAAACAATTTTTTTCTTTCTTAATTTTGAAAATTCTTTTTATGATGCAAAAATATTGCATAGAATAAAAGTTAAACTTTCAAGATTTGAATATTTAAATATTACTTCAAAACAAATTGATATTGCCTGAACACTTCTACTGCTGTTGACATACCTTATGAAAGTTACACTGCCTGCTGTCAATGTATATATACACTTTCAATATAACATGTATATATAGGTCCCTATCATGTGTGTTATAAACTGACTACACCTAGTATTATTCCAAATCAATGTAAACATCTACAATAAAACCTGATTTTTTAGGTATTTTTATTATACACTGTTGGCAGTATTTTGTTTAGCTTAGTCTGTACAGCAGACTGGAACCTAAAGGTGATCTATTCTTTCCCAGTCTTTTGAATAGGAGTAGAGGTTTATCCTTTGTTTCCAGTTTAGGATCAGGTTGCTGGTTCCTTCTAAAACCTTTTCATTCTCTTTCACTTCCAGTAGCCCCTGATTCATAGTGGTATAGTTGCCTTGCTAAGGGCAAATTGATTAAAAAAAAAAAAAAGAAAAACTATAAGAAAGCATCATCAGCATTGTCTTTACTGTCAATTAGTTACATTAAAAAGCAACTTCTTATTTTTCCCATAAACAATGCAGATGTTGCAATGTTAATAATAATTTCTCTATTTTTTTTTACTGCCATATCCCTTTAAAAAATAGACAACCATTGAAAGCCCAGTCTACATTGCTATTTATCCCATGGTTGGCAGGGAGAAAAGATGGATTCATGCCTTTCCTAAGATTGTTAATACTAAAGTGAACACAAGAAACTTGGGTGGAATTTGAACTCAGATTGCTGTGTCCATAACACTTATGCTCCTGAGCATCCAGTCCTAATGTTTACATCTGTTTAAAATATTACATTAAATATTACAGATGAAAAGCAGACTGAAGACTGTGCTTTTATGATGGTCTTGAAATCTAAGCAGTCTTTCATTATTACTAGTGATGAGATCAGAGACTGCAAAATCTGGTTCAATGACATATGCAGTATTTGAATATTCATCCAAACAAGTCTGATTAAATCTAACCAACAAGCTCTGTCTGCTTGATTTTTCATTGTATTTTTCCAGTTTTCAAGTGTGATGTATATTACTGGGATCAACATTGAGGATGAGCTCTCCAAAGTTCATATTTTTTCAGATTTCTATAAAATACTGGTTTGATTTGGTTTGTTTTACAGCATATCAACCTCAATAGGTCATTTAATGCCAACAACTTTTTTTTTTTCTGGTAACATTTTTGTTTTGTCAGAAATCTACTTCTGTTAATATTTTTTTCCTCAAAAATGTATAGCTGGTAATATTATTTTTTCAAAAATGTAGAGCTGGCAATATTATTTTTTCAAAAACATAGCTGGCAATATTATTTTTTCAAAAATGTATAGCTGGTAATATTTTTTCAAAAACGTATTGCTGGTAATATTTTTTTTCTTCAAAAATTTATTTCTGGTAATAATTTTTTACAAAGTATTTCTGGTATTAAAACCTATTTTTACACTTTTATAATGCCTTTTATCTCAGATTCTGGGTTAACTATTTGCCCATAGATGGGACCCTAACAGGTGCGACCACCCCGGGTCAGGGTGGGCCTGGGAACACCAGCAATTAAGAGGAGGTTCCACACTCCTCAAAGTGTCCTGATCAGAGGCCTTGCTGTTGGAGGTAGTTTATTGTCTTACCCTGGATGCGGATGTAGTTTATCGTCCTACCCAGGATGCCTAAATACCGGGATGTAGCCAACAGAATCTTATCCACAACATGAACAGTACATGATTCTTGATAAAGACTGAGACAGTTGAAAGTACTTAAACAAAAACAACAGAACAAACTTTATAAAGTTTATTCACAATTTTGATTGCAATATACAGAATCTTATTTGAAAATTTAAATAAAATGCAATGAAAAAAATTGACCTTGTCAGTTAAATATAATCAGAACTGTTTGGATGAATATTTGCTGCCTAAATATATCTTGTGTAAATATTATTCTGGTGTCTTTTTCAAAAACATTAACAGAAAAAAATAAGAGAAAAAGTGACAGGGTATTGTGGGTTTCTTCATTTTATTTTTGTTTGTTTAGTCCAGTGCCACTGTTATTTACCTGAAGCTTCTTGATAAGATCCAAGGAAGAATCAGCAATATTATTGGTCCTGATCTGGCAGCTTGGCTATATTCACTTGCCCACCACTTTAATGTTGCTTCTCTGTGCCTTTTTTTATAAATACTTTCATGGTAATTGTTCAGATGAGCTCTTCACTATGATACATAGACTGTATGAATTTAAGCACAGTACTAGACTGACATCAAGATCTCATCGATTTACAGCTAGCTAGATGTAGCTGTAACTTTTATTCTGACAGTTTCTTTTCTCACACTTCTTACTTGTTGAACTCCCTTCTAGCTTCATGCTTTCCAGACAACTTTAATCAGCAAAAATTTAAATACCATGTCAATCACTATCTACTGTCCTTCTGATTGTGTTTTTCTCATTCTACTCCTTACTAATGTTTCTGTTCCTAATTCTTCCACACACTGTAACCCTTTGTATATGCTAGTGACTGTACTGTCTTGCTTGTGTAATACAAGCAAAGGAGGCCATATTTTACACATTATTTTTTTTTTTACAATAATATCTTAATTTTTTTGTTTTGAATCACCTTTTATCTTTTTAGAACCCTGATTATTTCTAACAATTTTTAAAGATGACCATGTGTGACAGACACTTTCAAAAATACTGATAAACATATCAGCCAAAATACTGTGATAAAAACAACAAAGATGAAGATTCTTCTTTATGCGCCATGTTCCGCTCAGAATGTAGGCAATCATGGCTCTCCATAACTTCCTGTTCCTTGTAGCTCTTAATAAACTTTGTCTTTTTGTTATTTCTCCTCAGCCCTGTTCCACCATCCATTTACTCAAGCTCACTAAGTATGTCAAAGGTTGTTTTCCTCTTGCCCTCTACCTGTCCCATGAGTATCAGATTTTTCAAGCCCTCCTTCCACATTATGTTCCCCAGAAACTGCATTAGTCATAAAATGTTGCAGAATAATGAAACTGCATCATATTACAGTTTTAGCCTACAGTCAGCAGACAGAAGTCTCAAAAGCTGACAATAAGAAAATTGAATTATATCCAACAAGACAAAATAAAAACAATGGTAAAAGCCAATTAGAAATTAGTGAAAACAAGTAATAAAAACAAAGTAGAAAATGCATTTCTTTACACAAATATGAATAATTTTTTAAATGTCACCTTAATTAGAAAAGAACATAATTCTTTATGCCAGAAATACTTTGAGGAAATTCTCATAAATATTTTACTATCTATCAAACAAGTACAAAAATTTAAATATCTGGGAAGTGTTCTAACAGAGGAGGGAAAGTGCAACACTGAGATCTAAAAACATATTTGGATAAAGAAAGATGTATTCCAAAAGCTAAGCAGAGTATTAAGAGACAGAAAAATTTCATTAGAAACAAAGAAAAGAGTACTGAATTGAAATGGGATACTTGTCCTCTTGTATGACAGTGATTGCTGGACAATAAAAGAGATAAAGAGGAGGCTTGAAGCAACAGAAATATGGTTGTACAGAAAGATGCTGAGGATACCATGAGCAATAACAAGAGAATGGAAACCAAAAGGAAATGAAATCATGAAGAGGAAGTTGAAGTTTCTGGGCTATGTAATGAAGAGGGCTTGGAAAACTTGATACTCACAGGAGAGATTGAGGGAAAGAGTGACAGAGAAAAGCAGTGCATAACATACTTGATGAGCTTGAGTAAATGGATGGCAAAACAGGGCTTGGAGGAAATAACAGAGAGACAAAATTTATTAAGAGCTACAAGGGACAGGAAGATGTGAAGGTCCATGATCACCTATGTCCTGAAGGGACACAGCACATAAAAAAAGATGATAAACACACATCAAACACACACTATTATATCACCAACTTTTTTTAAAAAATCTATGCTTAAAGAGTCTAGGACATGTCTAACTGCTAATTTAAATTATTTTAGCCTTACACAAATCATCCCCAAATAAACATGCAGACAAATACCAAACATGGATAAAATTGCCTACTAGGCACACACAGACGCAAACAAATGAATTTACATTATCATAGACATACTAGAATATTAATACACATACATGCATGAATTTTACACGATATGGAATTTGTAAATACTGAACACTTCAAATACCTTGGTGTATAGACCAGTTACAACAAATTTACTATAGGAAATAAGAAAACAGCACACACTAGGCTGTGCTAAATGTAGTTTTACCCAACACCACAAATTTGCTACAAAACCAAAACATTGACCTGAAAAACACAAGTCATGTTCTTAAGTATCCTCATCACATATGAATGACAGACATGGAACCAAAACCCATTCGAAAATATCCAAATTATCAACTGTATACAACTGCTTTCTCAGATCAATGGTTAAAAATGGCTTTGAGCAAGGGAGGAGGCGTGCGGATCTTAGCAGGCATCGTGCTTATTTAAACATTGCAGACTGATGCTACAGAATCACAAGTACTGTACCAAATAAGAGGAACCACATCATTTGCGGACTACTAACAGGAGCAACGACTAAAATGGATAGCATATATAACTAGAAGAGAAAATAACGACACTATCCCCCATGTTAGCATTCCACACTACTTCAAATAAAAAGTTAGAAAGGAAACCCCAATTAATATTGCAAAGAGCAATAACAGCTACCAGACTTGAATCTTATTGTCCTGAAAAATTGTTTTAAGAGAAAGATTTTATAAATTTCAACTAAAAGCAACACTGGCTGCTCAGTCAATGAATGCTGAATGTTTCCTTATAAGGAAATGGGTAATATTACCATTTTTCTAAGTTCTCACATTTTTACACAAGGCTGAAAAAAATGTACATTTTATAAGAAAAGAAAGGTTGATTGATTTGAGGTTAGTAAAAAAAAAAACATTTTATTTTATTTTTCCAACTGAATGCTTATCTTCAAAAGCTTCCCTTTTTCATACATATTAGATACAACATTCATAATCCATTTAACCGTAACCCTCTACCTTGAGTGGCTTTCAAGCCTTGTAATGGGTGAACATCAGCATAGAATGCATAAAAAACAACTATGTTTAATGTGCAGTTAAGACATAAATTCTGAATGCAATTTCTTTAGGTTTTTTTTTTTCCGTTTTAACCAAAAGTAAAAGAAGGGCACAAAATGTAACCTCTTGTGATCTACATGAGTCCACATGGCTGACATTAGGTTTGCCATTTTGCTCTCTTTTTTATGATTGATTATTTTCAACTTTGCTTTGGAATTATTTTCATATTTGACCAAATTCAAAACAGTTTCACTCGAGCTGTTCAGAATTCAATCTGAAAAAAAAAAAAAATATATATGTATATATTTTAAAATTATCCCGTCTGGTGGAAACAATTATTTACTTTTGAATGCTACATTAAATCAATTTCAACAGAAGTAAATGCAGTCTGAAGCAGGAAACAAATAAAAAAATTACTTTGAACTTAAAGTCTTAACTGGTTCCTTATGCACGATATCATTCCTTGTACTCATATGTCTCCGTTAGAAATGATAAGGAATTATAATCAAGACGATTAATCCAAGAGACTTATCTTTTAATCAAATCCAATATTAGATCAGATCTCAGTTCCGTTCAGAAAATTGAACCACTTCTTCATATACTTTAAAACGGTTCTTTAGCTACAATAGTTCAGACCTTTACCACTAAGGCACGTCATACTACTTTCACAGTGTCAAATAGCCTTTATCTCACCCATATTCCAAATATGAGAAAAAAGCTACTCAGTTTTTCTTTTCAAGAACTTCTATTTTGTGGAGCAGACTCCCACATGAATGCTTCCCAAAACACTAGAATCTTAACATCTTCAACTCTACCCTCCTTAGACTAATAATTTTTATTTTCTACCTCTTTAATTCATATTACACACCTCATTTATTATAACCATTTAAACAGTGATCCTCAGTAATTCTCAAGCCTTGTATTTGGTGAACTTTAGTATAAAAATCTAAAAACTCAGTAGATGACATGACATATCACATATAAATGTCATATCAACATGACATGTGACATTTGATAATTCAACCTGGCTCTTCAAACTATAATAAATTATTGTCACAAATGTTTCATTTTTCATAATTTTTTTACTTTAATCATGTCAGTTGGAAATATTTTATAGAAGAGATAAGGAAATACTTTGAAGCTTCTTTCCCTAATCTCTCACAAGTCACATCAACTCAGTTACCTATGTAGAATAAGCCTCACCTGAACTAAAACACTGTTTTACAGAAAATGGAAACAAAAAGAGAAAAACATCCATGGAGAGTTGGATTTGTGCCTCTTTGAAGGGCGATAATGCATAACAGAAATCAATTGCCCCAACCTGAATTTGACAACACTTTATAGACTACATTTTCAATGTTTCAAACAGAATAATTTGCAATTTTATTATGAAAAATGACAAAAGGATAAACCAATGTCCATTGAGGCTCAGATGATGCTAAATCTCATTCTAGAGCTATGCAACAATGCAAAACTTGATGTTGTTTGTATGCAAGAGATACATTGTTTTGGCAATGGCTCCATTTCACTTAGGATATGATTTCTTTTGGATTGGTCTGAAGGAGAAAAGACAACATGGAATTGGAATTGCAATGCACAACTCATCATATATTGTAATAGAAAATATCTTACACCAGTCTGAAAGATTAATGGCTGAAGATATAGTTGTGAATGATTGTAAAAAAAAGTGATATCAGCTTACGTTCCAACTGAAAACAGTGTTGTCTCCAAAAGAAGAGAGAACTCCTACAGGAGATTAAACTTTGTGCAATAGAAAACTGTGCAACAATGAAGATTTTAATGCTATCTCATGTTTTTGAATATCATTGTTCCTTTGATGGAAAGAAGATAACACACTTTGAAACTGAAATCTCAAACAGCAATGGGGAATTTGGATGAAATCATTATTATTTAAAAAGATGTTTTAGCCTAAATAAATAGTTTAATTATCCTACAAAACACTGTATCACTTGGAGTAACCTAGATAAAATAGAATAGGTAACTGGGTTCAGTATCTCTTGGCTCTGGAAATTTGTAATGAATGTTTAAGCATATAATTCATACTTTGACTCAGATCATAGACTTCTGGTAACTAAACTAAAAAAAAAAAAAACAATAAAATCACTCTTCCAGATATGTAAACAAAAAGAAACTTGAATATAACATCCAAGTTCTAAAAAAAAATCATGTAAGAAAGTGTTTTGTGACAAACTAGAATTCAAACTGGTGTCCTCCAATTTTGACCCAAACAACATCAAACAATCACATAATATAATTGTATCTTCTTTAGCCAATGCACATGAAACCATTCCTAAAGTAAGAAAACAGTAAAAGATCTTTCAGTAGGATGACAATTCTGAATTGCAAAGACTGAGAAATAGAAAAGAAGTAATAATGGAAGGACAAACTATAAACAACTAAAAAAGAAAATGAAAAGTTAGTTAATGCTCTAAGAAAGACTCCTCTTTTGGAACATGGAGAAAAATCAGTGATGCAAAACAGTAGAAATTATGTGTTGAAATGTGGAGAAAAGCAAAATTCATGATAATATCATACAATCAGAGTCAAAATAAAAAAATGTCATTGTCTCAAAAAAACACTTCAGTCCACACCACACACTCCAAAAATGCTAAAGGCAATAGAATATGCTCCAGAATATATTTCAACATGACAAAGTCTGTCTCCAATAAAATAACAATGAACCAAGGAACAGACAAGTAATAAAAAAAACTAAATAATAAAACATCACTTCACATTGAGACTGAAGTTTTGAGAGTAACTTACACTGTCCCCAAATTCAAAAATAAGTTTCTTAGTCTTATGAGGGAAGTTTGAAATCAAAAGCACAGCCCAAAGAAGCAGGGTCTGTCATGCATGAATGTACTTTAGAAACAAAAAGCTAATCACAAAAATTCTCACATGTACAGAGGTATCAATGATGGTGACAGCAGTAATGAATATCTTACAAACTAGCCTAAAAGTAAAAACTTTTTCCACCTGCAGCAGACTGAAGAATTTCAATCACTGTGCATTTTCATAGGAGTGGTGCATGTAATGAAATTGGCTGGAATTCAAACCTGGCTCTGCTGTAACCCATTAGACTACATGTGCATCCATACCATTTCTATAAAAGTCAACTTCTAATGACCCAATTTGCGCTTTGTTCTAGTTAGGGGTTTAATGATGGCATGCATATATGTCATCAAACTGCTCCCTGAAATAGCATACATTAAATATAAAGTTGTATGCCTACTATATTGCTTTAGAGCAGCATATGACCACATCCAGTCCTGGATATGAGGATAAACTACATCTGGCAGCAAGGGCTCTGATCAGAGACTGGCAGTTTTGAGGACTGTGAAACCACCTGTTAATTGCTGTTGTTCCCAAGTCCACTCTGACCCCATTTGATAGCACCTGTTAGGGCCCCAACTATGAACAAATAGTGAACACCCAAACAAAAAGAAAACACTCTATAAATAGTAAAAATTACCAGCAATACAATTTTAAAGAATTATCAATAATAGATCTTATAGCAAAATAACCAACAATAAAAATTTATCTGTAGTTGAAGGCATACAATTGCATATGAAATATATTTAGTTGACGCTATAAAATTGTGTCAAAATATTTAGATTTCAGCATTAAATAACTCCTAGAGGAGTTGATATGACACTAAACAGAATCTGCCAACATTAAAGAACACTTTCGTGACATTAATTCACATAATATCAATACAATTTCTTAAAGAAATCCAACTGTATTCCAAAATATATCTTCAACAAAACTACAGCATAAAACACATATCATTACCTTTAATAATGATGTTCCCACAAACATGTATATTCACAAAAGCTGAGTATTATCTACCATGTATTCAAGTGTGAAAGCAGAATAATATATATCATATTTTTAAGTTCCCCCAAAATTAAATTTCAGCATTAAATGGCCCATAAGTTATGCCATTAAACAAACAAATAAAATAAATAAATATGATCACATCAAAAGTGATTCCCTTTTCTTATCCATCAGAAACTGTCTTACAAGTTTTAGCTCTATTAAATGCTTTGATCTGATAGAGGAATTTTCTTGATCCACAAAGTTTCATATATCTGATGAAGTCCAGAAAACCAAATCATTTCAAACCTTGTCAAGAGTAGGACAAGGACACAATGAGAACACCAATCTGTTTAAACACTTCCTACATTATGCTTTACATGTGTATAATCACAGATGCGGAAAAATAAGCCTAGATCATTTTAACATTCTATACCAAATCCCAAAGAAATCAATAATTACAAATCATCACAACTGTTATCCCTCCTGTAATGTTGAATCTATATCATTCATATTCACTAGTGAATTAAGTGCATTGACAATGAAGTAGTTTATGCTAAAAACAATAAATATTTGTTGTGCTAAAATGTTTGTTTTCACATTAGAATTTACATTATTGGTGTACCTACTTGTATATAAATAATATACACACAATTATACCTACATAAAATATTATACAGTAAAATAAGTTAAAATACATGCACACAAAAGCATTTACAGGGTGCATCAGATAATTGGGAACAAATAAAAACAAAGATATACAATAGAAAATAAAATCAGTATATTTTTTTTATTATTAAAAAACTGAACATGGTTATTCAATAAATCAACCCACTGCCTAAAGAATGGCTTCAATCCAGCCTTGAAAGCAAAAACATACCCAAATAAAGTGGTTCTTTTTTTAAAATTTGTAGTTCTTTTCAAAAATTGTATTAGAAACATTCAATAAATCTGCCTTCTGCTGCTTGGAATGAGAAATCAAAGAGCAAAGTTCAAATTCCAGTTCAGTTCGTTAGATTCACTTATGTGCAAAAACCCTTGGGAAGGTATGAATCTATCACCACCCACCCACAACACACACACAAACTATGAGTTAAATATTAGGACTTGTATCTGGAAAAATTATTGTTGATGCAATTTTCATATGCAAAAAAAAAAAAAATGAATTATTCTTACAACCCAAATTTGTTTTGGCTTTAAATAAACTACAAAGGGTTGATATGGTGTAGATATCAAATTTCTTCCTGATTTTCTAGGATGAAACATTATCATTATTTACGCTATTTACATTCAATCTATTGTCCTCATGTTTGCTGTTATTCTATAAATCTGCCCTCAACCACATGATGGCTTCAATACAGCCTTGCAAGTGGTTCTTGTTCATGATAGCTGCTTTCGATGAGAAATTGGTATTGTAGTGTCACTGTCTGATCTCCCTCTACATGATGCCCCAAATGTAGTGGTCCAGGGAATTAAAAAAGAATGAAGAGCTAGGAGACCATATGTAATGTTGGGAGTTACATGATTGGGAAAATTCTCTCTGCCCTGTGGGAGGGAACAGAGTCCTGCTTCAACAGGTATGATCATCTTCTCAATCCTAGCCAGTGACAGGGAACCTGAGACTCTTCAGTAATATCAGGAAACATGACATGGACTGTCTTGCTCATAACTGCCCTCCAGACCAACACAGATGATGTGATCCTCCTGCGCATTATTATGGGTACCTTCATAGGTTCTGCAATGTTCCTCCTTTCAAGAAGTTCACTATATCCAGGTTTCCTTCTATGTGCTGCATCCTTTCAGGGCAATTGCGATCATGTAGCTCTTAATAAATGTTGCCTATTTGTTATCTCTCGTAAACCCAGTTCCATCATCCATTTACTCAAGTTTGCTACATAGGTTATGCATTGTTTTCCTCTATCCCGCTTGCCTTCAATCTGTTCTGTGAGTAGCAAATTTTCCAAGCCCACTTTCCCCAATATGTACTCTAGAAATTTCAACTACCTGTCTGATTTTAAGTATAAGTGTCATTTTTGTTTACATTTTCACTAAAAATTTGCTGTTGCTCACATGATTATAAAACTATTTCTGTTGCTTCAAGTCTCTTCTTCATTTGTGAGGAGAGTGCCCAACATTCATGGTCATTAATGTTACAGAATTGTTCAGTAATCTTTTCTTTGTTTCTGATGAAATTTTCCTGATTCTTAATGCTTTGCTTAGCTTTTGGAACTGCTAGGTAACCATGAGATATATGGGAAGGATATTAGAATAATCCAGAACCAATGCTGGCAGCAAACTACCTGCATGTGGATAGAAAAGTAATTCAATAAATATATCAAAATAGAATGCAGTGTAAGACAAGGATGTGTCTTCTCAGTGAATTTATTCAATCCATACAATGAGGTGATTCTGAAAGAAGGTAGAATAGATGGTTGTCAGCAAAAGGAACAGCTCAACAAATAGGATATATCAAAATCAAGCGAGTACAACAATTTAAATATCTGGGAAGTGTTTTAATAGAGGACAGAAAGTGTGACACTGAAATCTGAAGAGGCATAGATATCAAAGTTACTGCTACCATAAGCACAGCATGTGTAGTAGTATCAGTTGTCAGCTGATATCTTAAGGACACATCTGCAGAATGTTACAGAAATTGTTTTAACAAATATTATCTTGACAAAAAAGGTCAGCTGAGTAGAGAGGACTTCCCAAGAACCAGGTCAACCAACCCTGACAAAAAAGGTTACCAGTGTGGCGCCAGATCCTGGGTTCTTGACGAATGACAGTTTTAGACAAAAGCTGACAGGACAAAGTAAGCCTGTCCTCTATAAGACAGTGGACCCTAGAAGCCTAACGCAGTGGACTGCTCACCTGCCACACACTAGTTAGACCATTCACCCCCTGACCTGACCTCACTTTTTGCCAGTTACCAGTTTTATCTCTTGGGTAACAATCCATTGAAAAAAATTATTTTCCTTGTATTAAGCCCCAAGCATTCAACTAAAAGAAGCTGCACCTATCAAACAAACCTGGTGCCTGGTATAAGCTGCAATACTACACATGCCTTTTTATTTCCAATGTCAGATTGGAAGCTGCCATGTTAAGACTCTCTACACATCTGGCAGAGAAATTAAAATGTTAAAATACTGCTAATGCTATATAACAGTAAGCCAGTTCCCATTTTTGGTCAGCTAAAGATGTGTTCTCAAACAACTGGTACACCCTGAATGGCCAATGCTATGTGCATTAGTATTTAATGATTTATCTGTGTAGTTTATTCCCTAAAAGAAAAATGCATTTGAGGAAGTTAGAGAAGTGACATCAATTTCTCATTTCTTAAGAATAAACAAAATTAAAAGATGAAAAAAAAACAAAAAACTTTGCAACAACAGAAAGTTTTGTTTTTCGATCTTGCAAGCTTTCTACTTGATCAAGTCCTGAATAAATTTAAATTGTAAATGTAATTTAAAAAGTCATCATGGAAAAAAATGGATGGCAAACAGAAAAGCAAATTGGAATTCAGCATTGAATGAAGAACGTTATTCATTTTGACATGTGATCTCTTGAAATCGTTTTTTAATGCATCTCATAAAGCTAAAATCTTTAATCAATGCGTTTGTCCATTTTTTTTTCTAACTTAGCAACTGTAAATTTGAGCATAATCTTTCTTATTCAATACACAGATGCTGAGCCTAGTTCTATTGAACTTCCCAAACTTCATTAAGGCAGCCATTTTCAGGTTTGACAGGGAATCAATGCGAAAACACAGGTTGTTTTACACAAACAAAAAAAAAAATGAAAATCAAGAATCATCTTTAATTTCTGGGCTTAACACAAATGTTTAGCAAGAGGAAAACAACAACATGAATGGAGTCAGCCATTTGCAAAATTTCTAAATTTTACAAAAATAAGCACAAATAAGATTAAACTTGTGTAAGAGAAATATTCAAACATTTTCCTTTGCAGCAAAGTAAGTTTTTTTCAAAGTTATTTTTAATTCAGTCAAGAACAAAAAGCCCTAAGCCTGAAAGAGAAGACAACTGAAAAAGAAAACATCCCAATTATTTCAACACTCTAAAGGAAAATATTAAAAAATATTAAGTTTGGGAGAAAAAATTATTTTTATATGGGACTAATGAATCATGTTTGTATGACAAAGAATTCTGTTTATTAGAAGCAATGAAAGCACAAGATTTGAAAGTGCTTGTGTGTAAATTAAGTTCCACATAAAAGAATGGTTTAACATTATTTTGATGGTAATATTTTAAAATTATTTTTTAAATATTGAGCCTGTCAGAATGTACTGATGTATGTATGTTTGATAAATGTGACCTTGCCCAAGGTCTCCACAGTTGAAAAATATATTCATTGTTTTACTTTTATGCAAATATTGGAATTCTAGAATTTTTATGTTTTTATTAAATGTTTTGAAGATTTTGAGTTCATTTGAAAAAAACTTTCCGAAGCTGCTGTAAAAATGTCAAACTTAGTTTCCTTAATGAAACTATTTCTCATGATTTGTTCAAAATGAATAAAGCCTGTAAATAAAAAGCTAAAGTTTAAAAATCTAATTCAATAATCAAAATCCTTTGAGTCTATCAAGTCAAACTAATCTTGATGCATCTTTTAGATGCATGTAATTTTTAAGCAATTAATGCATTTTTTAATCTGACATTATTTCTTATTACAATAAGCATTATATTTACTGGGTACACTTTTTTCAGTACACTGTATTTTTCTTCTTAAATAGTGAAATTAATGTTGATTGGCCTAGAGATCAAAAGTCTTATTAAAGAAAATGTGCTTTCTAAAAGGAATTGAACCTTTATTCCCTTCTTAAACTGGAATTTTCAAGCTAAGCATACTTTACAATTAAGCTATGGGAAAACATCACATCAAAGTATGGTTCAATGGCCCTATTTAAGAAATGCACAGCTATCATTGGGAATCTTTTCAAAATCTGTATCTTCTAACTTTCTTTTCGCAGCGAAAACATAAAAAAATTAATTTTTAAATAATCACTTCATTACATCTTATTACTATAAACACTATAGTTCAAATTTGTTACAATGAACCACTTATACACTGATTATGTTGTTTCATAAAAGATCCCTTTTGTGTTAATATAGTCTTTCCTTTAAATTCCTGGATGTCAAACATATGAAGTGATGATAGGTTTTTAATGTAGTGAGTCTCTGGGACTCAAAGATGTTGATTTGAGTGTGTCCCTGTGAAATCCAACGGGTCCCAACTAAAGTTTCTTAATAAATTTTTATGTTAAATTGAAGGGCTACAGATTAAGATTTTTTATCATCTCAAAAACTGATTTGAATCATGCTGAATCATTTAAATTAATAGAACAACTTTTTTTTTTAATTAAATCAATAAAATCAAAACAAAATCAGCATTTACACTTAATTACATTTTAATTAATAAAGTATTTTTCGTTTCTGAGAATTATGACATAACAAAGTTTTTAAATAGACAGAAGTTGTTGTTTTTTTCAATTAAAACAATAAATTTAAACAAAAACAGTATTTAAAGCAACAGTCAGCAAACTTCCATAAGTTCAGGTGCATCAAATATATAAATTTAAAAAAAATGAAGCAAGACAGTTTTTGGTAAGGCAAAGTTAATGTTTATATCATGCCACCCACACATCCCACCACTCAATGAAAGAAGGAAAAAGTAAGCGAAAGAAAGAAAAGAAGAAAGGAAGAACTAGTAAAAAGTATTTGAAAGAATATGTGCAATGTATCTGTCATACAGGAATAAAGTGTTGTTGCCGACATTTGGGATTGAACATGGATCACCAGAGAGCAAGCACAGTCAACCTCATCTTGAAATAATTAGATTACGTGATGGATAAAGGATAAATATATATCTGGGAATTAGCAGCGTCTGACCGAGTATTGTTCGAAAGCATTACTATTGTTGTATCTGTGACTTACAAAGTCTCTGCTACAAACAGGCATTACAAAAGTATCACTTTGTATGGTATGCACTGATGGGACAGTTACTATGTCCTGTAATTCTTTTTTCATGGGTCAGGGATGCAAGACACACCTATCAGCATCTCTGCCTACATAAAATTTATTACAGTCTTAAGTATGAATTCCTGCTTTATTCTTTTAGTGTGATATTATTTTGTTTTGTATTTAAAACTAATTGTTTTAACTTCAGATAAATAATCTTTCAACTGTTGTCATTGGCAGGTACTATAATAGGTCTAGTTTTATCAAGATTGTATTTCCTTAGCAGTATATGTGTAATGACTAGGAAAATGGAGGAGTTTCAAAGTATTTCTTTTCAGCATGTAAATATTGAGTGCTACAAATTCTAAACAGAAACCCATTAATTTTTCCATTTTGTCATTCAATTATATGTGCAACCCATTATATTGTTGTGTGCAGATAAATATTTTTAAGTAGCTTAAAAGCTAGCTCCTGCAGAGGGCTCATAATTAAGCCATCCTCACAATAGGTAGGGAGGTAGTGATAGGCAACAATAAACTACAGAAGAACTCAAAATTGACTACTGCATTTAAGTATTGCATTAATATTTAAGCTTACCTTTTAAAAGTTCAATTATAATTCTCCTACCGCCACTTAATTTAAAGAAAAATTTGATGTAAGTATGTCCTTACTTTCCATACAAACAATTATTTTTATTTCATAGGTGACTTTTGCTGGATTTCGCAATTAATTTCAATTATTTTCAAATTGTAAAAATTGTTATTATACAAAATAATTTGTCACAAAAATCACATAAATTGCTGAAAACAATTGCAGTAATGAAAACTTGGGATTACAAAATTTCGGATCTGGCTCAGAATGTTTTTAATTTGCACATGGAGTTGGCCCAATTCCAAAATGTTATATGTTTGGCTACAGCCACTAGGAATAAAGTTGAAAACACACACAATTTTATTTTGAAACACTGTCATTTGAGAACAGTGATTTTTTTCATTTGATCATGAGCTATTGAAAGTTAGAGAGTTGTGCCCCTTTAATTGATTTTATCAGTAGAAGCCAAGATTGTGGAATCTGAAAACAATTGCAGTAATGAAAACTCAGGAATTTTTTTTTTTTAATTTGCTCATGAAGTTGGCTTGATTACAAAATAGTAGGCTATGTTGTGCCTCTAGGAATAAAGTTGAAAAAGTGTAACACAGTGACACACTGACATTTGCATTTATTATATAGATTATTTTTATGGCTAATTTTGTTTGGGTCAAAGGGAGGCAACTTTTTGTCTATCACTACAATATACTAGATAATAATCATATTAAAATCTTCAGTTTCCCAACGTATTCAGGAAATATACCTAACTGGAATGAATAATAAAAATAGGTTTTTCCCAATTTTCTACCAGCAAATTTAATTAAACAACTGGAATAAGTCAACTGATCAGAATAATTCAACTTTTGATAGTACCTGTATTTTCTCAGTGAAAATTTTAATAACAATTCCTTTTTTTATTTCAACCAGAATTATGACAAAAAAGAAAGAAAAACAGAATACATCTGCAATCACTGTTTCATGCCAATGTGACAATTCTCATTGATAAGAGAATCCAATTTGAAGAATACAGGAATTTTAGAAAAACTTCTTGAAGCATTTTTATCGCTAACAAAAATGGAAAAAATGGTTATTTAAAAAGCTTCAGGTGATATTAATTCAACTCATTCTTAGAGTCAGTATTGATAGCTTGCAGATCTCAAAAGAGAAAAATCTAAAAACAAGTAAAGACATTAGAAAAAGACAAAAACATCAAGAGATGAATTACACGGAAAAGATTATCCTTTGAAATTAACCAGCAATGGTAATTGCAGCATACAGTGGCAAAGTACTCCATTTTTTACAGCAGCTTCCCAAAGTTTTTTTTTTTTTTTCAGATGAATTCAAAATCTTCCAAAGATAAAAAAAAAAAATAAAGATTCTAAATTTCCAATATTTGTATAAAAGTAAAACAATGAATATTTTTTTCAGCTATGGAGATCTGAGGCAAGGTTGCATTTATCAAACGTACTCAGTACATTCTAACAGACTCAATATTTTAAAAAATAATTTTAAAATATTGTCATCAAAATAATATTTTTAATTATTCTATGCAGCACTTAATTTACACACAAACAATTTCAATTCTTGTGTTTTCTTTTCTAAATCAAAGATTTGTTGCTTCTGATAAACAGAATTCTTTGACATTTGATAAAATCTCTTCAAGTCATTACAGAACCACACTCTAACAGCAGTAGACATCTGAAGCAATGTAGTGTGACAGAGACAATCCTTTTTCAGGCTGGTTTTGTATTCAGAATTCCTTCCCCCATACTTATTGCCCTACTAAGGCTAAAGATCCCTGTCAGCCCTATTATTTATAGTGGAGTAAATCCTTTCCTTTTCCTCAACTGGCTGCCACACAAGGCAAGAGATCCCAGTATGGCCTGCTATTCAATCCATAACTGGAAGAAGGTTTATTCATTTTTTTTTCCAAGAGCATTAGTGTGAAGTGAAAGCAACAGACGTGGTCAGAATTTGAACCTGGTACACCAATTTCGCTTTCCACACAAACAATTGTTAAGATAGTCACACATCCGTAATAAAATGAAAAACTAACACAAAAAAATGTCTTTGGGATATCTCTCAAAAGAAGTCAATAAATTATTATATTAAGATCATTAGCACATAATTCAAATCATACAACATAGTCAGCCCTAACAAGACTTTAGATAGAGTTTTGTATTTAAAACAGATGTACAGGTGGTGTAATGGATAATTGTTCAGAATGAGAAATCGGAGGGCCAAGTTCAAATCTCAGTCTGATTTGTTATATTCACTTACATGTAAATACCCTTGGGAAAGGCATGAATCCATCTCCTACTGCCAGCTATGTGAGGAGATGTTAAACAGTAGGACTTGTATCTGGAAAAATGATAGTTATTCTAAAAAAAAAATTATTAATGTAATACTCAGTCACAAAAAAAAACAAAGAATTATTTTTACAATCAAAAATATGTTTAATCTTTAAATAACCCACAAAGGGTTGATAAGCTGTAAAAATAAATCAATCAATATATTTAACCTTTAACACACTGCATTATTTACAACTTTCCTTTCCACTGCATCATTTTTCAAGGCTCCTCTACTGTACTACTTAATTTCAGTCATGGTCATTTTCTGTTGCCATAGCAGGAGATGACAACACAACTGCAAAATTCAAACAAGCTATGATTCATTCATCTGAGTCACTTGCAGTGGCAGAATAAAATTTTTGCTTTGCAAGCAAAATCACCTCCAGTATGTTAAAGGTTAAAACAGTAACTGCTTCTCTTCCAACCTGATATGTTGATTTCAAATTTAAATTATATTCAGATGAACAGAATATGCTTGAGTTTGCATTTTAGTCATATTTGTTGAAGTGACATTTTCTTTTACATGAGCTAAAATTTCTAGAATCTTCAAAACTTAGCCAGATACAATAAACAGCCACTTGTACCAAAAATTAAATGATTTTACTATAATAAAACACAAGAGAGAAAATAAACCTCAACAATTCTATATGGTCACAACTTTGCTGCACCTGCGCCTCTAAAAGTAATAAAAACAAAATGTCAAATATATTGCAACCTTTCTACTCAACACATACCACAATTTTTTCCCCTCACTCAGAAGAAAATAAAACTGAAAAATAAGAAATCAAATCTGGAAAAAGAAAAAGGATATCGTCAAATGATCATGAAATTGAGGAGCAAGGGTTCAAAAGCAAAAAAAAAAAAAAACTTTTATGTCACTTCTAATAAAATTATTGACAAAAGAAAGAAAAATGTATTTTGTCATTTTTTATCAACAAACAAGAGAATATTCTTTTTAATAACAAGAGAGACTCTCTATGCTAAACAGAAACAAATGTTGCACTCCTAAAACGTTCATTGATAAACAAAAACAAAAGTTGTTGCAGCCTTTCAATCATATGTTGAAATATCAGTTCTCATATGATCAATAAAGTTAAGCAGCATTGAGTTTGCTCTGTACCTAGAATGGTGACTGCTTGGGAATACCAGGTGTAATGGGTAAACAGATCATGGCTTACATTCTCAATGCTAAACAGAAACAAAAGGTTATTTTACTGTTGAGACCATCAGTGCTAAACATAATCAAAGGTTATTACATTATTTAGACATTTTCCAACTTCCAAAAGAAAAAAGTCACCAAAATTTTTATTTGAAATTCCAAATTCATACTTTAAAAATTTAAATTTGAAAAATGAATTCCGATGTTTGCTCTTCAAAAATACTAAACTGTATAAAAGACAAAAAGGACATAAATAATGAAAAAAGAAAATTTTCCAATACAAAGTTTCTAAGAAGTTTGTCTTTCCTTTATTATTCATTTCAGTAGTCACAAAGAATTTCTCCATTTTCATATCAGAGACACCATGATGCTAGTATTCAACCCTTATTTCTTACAATTTGATGCATGAAACTATTTTGTAGTCATGCTGTGAAGGAGACACAACCTTTCCACTCAGGTTACTTAATTTGCAAATAGACACTACGAAGAAACATAAAATGAATTGCTTCCTTTGACTCAGTTAGGAATACTTCTTTTTTCTTTGTTATAGAAGAGAAAATAACATCATTTTTCAGTCATGAAATTACAAAACATCTGATCTGTATCTGTTATATAATAATGATGTATATATCTGTGAATGCATACTTCTTTGCCAGTTAATTTTTGACTTATTCAAGTTTCTCAGATGATTGACATTCAAAGACTAAAAAATTGGGGGGGAAGGGAGAATATTAACTTAATTTCACCAGGGAACACAGAGTTACCATTGTGATAAAACGAGATTATGTTCAATAAAGATCAGGCCATTTTTCTCTTCAAAGATTCTATATTCAGGTTTTCTTAATACTTCTAATAGGAAAAAATTTGTTTAGTCGATCATATTAAAACTATAATTGAATTCCAGGTGTCTAAATGTGCAGACCCATGGACAAATGCTAATACATATACCTTCCACATAATGTTAAGAGACTAGCTAGATGAAGATACCATTACCAGTAATGTCTTACCATTATGTAGAAAGTATTTTTGTCACATCCTGTATAACCTGATAAGACAAAACATTATGATGTCATCTCTAATCAAGTATTAGTCCTCCACATGCTGCTAAACAGACATGGAGTCTACAAGAATCTCTAAAGCTTACTTCTGGAATCTAGCACCAGAATGTTAACAAAGTCATTTAACTGCTCAAAGTTACATGGAGTAAGCTCTTCTGAGTGAACACATTCCATAAGTGCTCAGTGGACTATAGATCTGGGGATTTTGGTCATTAGGACCTCGGGCCTGTTCAGCCATTACTTTGTTCCAGAGCCCAAGAACTAAGAAGAACCCTAAAAAGGGATCTAGCATGACTGAATATGACAAATTGATATTGATAGTATTATTAGAAATTTTGCAAACAAAAAATCACATTTTAATTATTATTCTAGTTAAATTTGTTTGTTTTTTAAAGAAAAGTATTTTCCTTTGAAAGAAATTATTATGAATGTTTAAAAATCATTTTGCTATAACAAAACATAAAAGGTGATTGGTGAATGTAACTTAAATACTGATTTATGTTGCTGCATTAATTGAAAAACTTTGTTCTATTATGTTATATCTGGTCATGGAAATAAAGCATTTATGAGAGTTTACATGTAGATTTATTGGACAGTAAATCCTCAATTTTGAGAAAAATCTTTTCCTGCCTCAGTTCCCCAAAGAAGCCTTGTACCACTTTGCAAAATTTCTCTTGGAAACCCTGTTAGGACAACACAGTTAAGTTTTATGTTCCTGAAATTATTCCCATACAACTTGTGCAGGGTACATTGTCCTGCTGAATGAGGCCATTGTTCATAAAAGAATACAGCCCTGAAGGGCTATACCAAATGAATGATAGGATTCAGTATTTTCCAGCAGAACATGATCCAAACCCCTGCACTGATACTAGTTGTTTGTCATTTTCCACAGTGCATACTGGTATTATTGCTTTTATAGGATAATATATACCCTTCTGTGCATCTTATTCAGATGAGAACAAGACATCAGACCATAGAAGATCTAGTTCCATATTCAGTGAGGACATTTTCAGCAATGGGCATTGGTTAGCATCAGTTAGGTGCCATGCGTGATACACATTAACGTGATCATGTATCTTTCGATATATGACTGACAAGGCAAATTTTTTACCCACAGTAGGTTGCCATTTCTTTCTGCAGTAGACCACTTGCCATCCAAGGCTATAGAACCCAGTCTATCCTGCTATTTACCCATAGCTGGGGAGAGAAGAAGATGCTTCATACTTTTCCCAAGGGTATTACCACGTAAGTGAATGTAATGGATTCGACTGGAATTCGAATTTGGCTCTCCGATTCCTCAATCCGAGCCACTATCCATTACTATATTGTGCTTCCTACTGATTAGCATAGGTACTCTAAATGGCCTGCAGTACCATACAAAATAAATGTACTGAATGTTGTGATATATTCTGTACTTCACCTTAATTAAAGCTACTCACAATTCAAGCTACATTCTCTATTCTATTAGCTTGTACTTGGTGGGAAATCTTTAATCTTCTCATATCAGTCTTATCAACAGTTGATGATTTTCTATTCTCAAACTATTACCAATAGGTAGTTATCACCACTAAACATGAGCACCTCACAAGCCATGACATTTCAAAAATGCTCTGACTTTGTTATTTGACTATAACAATTTGGCATTTATCAAAGTCACTGAAACATATGTCTGGTCAGTAACTGCAGCAGTATTCAACACATCAAAATGAAATACTCAAAGCTGGTTTATCTGCTTCTGACTCTGATACATGCAGTTATGAGAGAGTAGCTGTCATTCTTGCCACATATCACAGTCATAATGCTTTGGTTCCTCAGTCTATATATCAAGACAAAGATTATAAAGTTGGCATAAAACTTCAAAACAAATTATCTATGATCTTACTGCAGGTAATAATTTATTTTTAGTAATAACTTTTAATATGATCGTGACTTTTCATTCCACTCCTCCACCTATAAGGCAGAATATATTCCTCCCTCTATGTGGCTGAAAAGCAACTGTCAGCTTCTATGATTAACAGGAATCAGCATTTTAAGTTCCCTTCTCCCAAGTCAGTTACCTAACCTCTGGACAAGACTGTCACTAAAAATCTGATAGACCTCCTGTGGAAGATAAAATTGAACTAAACCTTAGGTGGTGTCACTCTGCAGATAAAAGTTAGTCTTTAGACTACAGTGGGTTCCTTGGCTTCATGGGATGCCAAAATTCACAGATCCACTCAATATTGGGTATAATCACAATGAGAACACCTTTACGAATATTTGGAAATAATCAAAATTCTCATTTTTGAAAACAGCACCAATTTCATTAAGTAGAAAATATAAATTCAGATAAGTGAAATGGTTCCTCAAAAAAAAAAAAAGAAAGGAGTAGTATATTTGTTTATATATATATATATATTTGCCACTTTTTCTAAGTGAGCCCAATTAACCAATATAGAAATCTCTGCCCACCCCACCTGTGTACCAACTGCTGGTTCTGATAACAGCAGTGCCAATATTGGATAAATTTAGCTCTCTGTAGATAAAATTCTTACTTTCAATATCTTTACATAAATGTAACTGAAGATCATAGTTCTTTTGTTTAAAGGTGGAGATTTAATCTGTTTCTCTAGTGAATAATTGCTGCTGGCCAGCAACAAAAACCAAAAATTGTCAAAGAAAATAAAAAGAAGTGAAAATGATAATCATATCTGATTATCTTCAACTGACAGGTTTTGTCAGCTGAATTCAAAATTTGTATTAATAGTTCATATATAATAGAACTGTTTCTGTCACATAACATTTTACAAACAAAACAATATTTTTATTTCAAAACTCAACAAAACTGACATTAGTTTGTAAACAAAATATAAAAAAAAAATGGCTGAAACAAGAGAATTCTGCTATTATTTTGAAAATTCAACAAGTCAGGTAAAAAGGACAAAAATTAACAAAAGACAAGGATTCATTCATATTAATATTTCCTGAGGTTAGATTTCATCTTTCAAAGAGAAGGGTTAAAATGAATTAAGGATTTAATTCAGCAGAAAAACTTTTATCAGTGTAGGAGAATCCAAATTTGTTTTTTAGGTTTCATCTAACAAAGAACTTGGCAATACACACAAAAGCAATCCATCTTCCAGTAACAAACAAAATATACCAACTTCACATGAGAATCTTTGATTGATTGTTTTTTATGGTTTATTAACCTTTTACAGGTTATTTAAAGCCAGAAAATATTTTTAAATTCCAATAATTTGGGGAAGATAAATATTTACTGATACAAATCCTTCTAATTAACGAATAGCTGGAAAGGGAAGAGATGGAGGCACACCTCATCCCAAGGATATTTACTCACAAGTGAATATAACAAAGATGATCTTGGCTCCCAGATCTCCAATCCCAAATCATTACACCACATGCATATCCAAAACTTACAGCACTTGTTATTCCAAAGTGGTCACTCATCTACGTACTAACCAGACTCAATGTTGCCTAACTTAGGTGATCATACAAGAACCAGTGTTTCAATGTAGTCTGTTCATAAGTCTTCACATAAGAAAATGGTAAAGTGCATATCTTCATTACCATTAAGGACCACAAAGATAATTTCCCAATAATCTGCAGTTCTGATTTTTTAAACTTCCCAAGAATAATATAGGTAAAAATCAGCAAGGCTATATGAAAACAAATGCCACAGGGATCAATCAATGGATGAATACAAAGAATGCTATAAATTGGTTACCTGAAACAAAAAGGAAAAACAAATGTACCTTTATGCAATTTGATATCTCAAATTTTTACCCAAGAAAACCTGTTAATTGCAGCTATGAATCTGACCAAGAATTACTACACCATCACCGACCAGGAAACCAACATCATTAAGCAAGCTCTGAAACCCATCCTATACCACAATGGTTCTATGTGGACAAAAGGACAAAAAAAGACAAAAAATGGGAGCATTTGATTCTGCAGAAGCTTGTGAATTGGTTGGCATTTTGTTACTGTGGAGACTTAGGTATACTTTCAATAGCATGAACACTGGCCTATACAGAGATGACAGAGTTATCCTTCTGTGTAACACCAACCCACAACGAACAGATCGACTTAGAAGACATCAAATTCTTCAAGGACTAAATATCACCACTAACACCAATGCCAAGGTGATCAACTTTCTGGACACTACTTTCAACCTATCCAAAGGAATATACATGCCTTATAGAAATGAGTTTTATAACCATGAATGCATTAGCAAAGAATCCAACCACACAACTAGAATTTTAAACAACTTGCACAAATCAGTGTAATACACACTCTCAACTAACTCTTTTTGACAAATATAAAACCAAATATGTAGATACACTCCAAAAATTAAACACAAAGTTAAGATAGAATACATAAACATTAATAAGAATGCCAACAATATACATAAGAATAGAAAACACATTTTGTTTACCCCACCATTCAACAAAAATGTCAAAATGAATATAAATAAAATTTTACTTAATTTAATCCATAAAAATTTCAGCCATATGATCAACAAAATCTTCAACAGGAAAAACATTAAGATTAGCTGCAGCTGCACCAAAAACCTTAAACAATATATAGTACAACATAATAATATAACATTAAACAAATATTTTAACAACCTCAATAGCAATACTAATACAAACAAAAAGTGTAATTGTCGAAAAAACAGTATCTGTCCACTAAATCATAAATGTATGAATAAAGGCGTTATTTATAAGGCTTGCATTAAATATAATGGTGAGACTAAGTCTTATTTTGGTTCCATTGCAAACCACTGGAAGACCTGGTATTACCACCATAAAATGTCTCTTACCAATAAACAATATTGAAATGCCACTACACTCTCAAAATTTTACTGGGAAACCAAAACAAATAACTACACATCAGTAGTAAATAGGAATTTCATTGCCATAACTACACCGTTTTCTGACCATGGAAACTGGTGTAACCTGTGTTTGCTAGAAAAAAGATTCTTTCTCAAAAATATTAATGATCCCAACCTGCTGAACAAATGCTGTGAACTCATGATAGCTTGTACCCATAAAAAAAACTCTCTTCTAAAGTATTTTGATTGTGGATAAATCTTTTTCAATCTTCAACTGCCCATTAAATATTTTAGGTTAATTAATTATTACTCCACTTTAACCATTTAAACATCTATTAATACATAACAGGTTAATTATTAATACATAACAGATTACACAGCATTCCTCTTTTCTTTAAATAAACATTTTTCTTCGTTTTTTTATCACCTTTTACCTTCTCTATCTACACTTTTTATTTTTAAATTTATACCCTATTATTATTATTAAACATTAGCTTTATATACTGTGCAGTGTACTCCCTTGAATCATAGACATTATTTATAAACAATATACAATCCACTGTACCTACCCGGTCCTTTTTATTCATATTGCACTTTATAATTTCTTAACTTAAATTTTGCTTTATTGTTTTGCTTTTTTCCCCACCAATGGAAAAAAACATGTGCCATATAAACTTTAAGCATGCAATAATTTTTTTTTTTTGCTATCTTTTTCCCCAATATCTCCCTCCATACACTTTATATTTTGAATTTACACCCCAATAATATATTGGGTTTATATTAACTTTGAGTTTTGGATCTAAGTATAATTTAGCATTTCTCTCAAGAGACCCAGTATTTTAAAAAAAACAACTGTAATAAGCGGTTCAATTAACATATGTGCCTGATGAATTGGGAAACCATGAAACTTTAAGTTGCACTACAAACATAGGTATATGTGTATTTATTAATATATATACTTCATAGCTCTGTTTAACTGCATTGAGCACTGTTTTGTTTTCACCATAGATTAAATTAAATCAATATTTATTTGTGTATGCCTGCTATTGCACGCCTGTACAGTTGCTGATATCTTGTTATTTAGTTTATATTCACAATTATATATATCTATATATACATGTGCAGGAATTATTCTTGCAACTATGACTTATTAAAAAAGTCTAAACATTTTATGTCTATTAAATAAGGATATATTTCTCATAAGTATATAATGTTTCCCAAATGTGTCTTTTGTGGTTGATGTATAAAAGAGCCAAAAATTAATATTGGGTCTAGAAACAGTAGATCAATAATCCAATATCATAAAAAAAGTCAAAGTTTTCATACAAAACAACCATTTTCATTAAGGACAACTGAAAAGGTATTGTGGTTAAGCTTTTTATTTAAAAAAAAAAAAAAATATCAAATATGAATTTTAACAGCTGTACCTTGTCAGTCATCTTTAATTAAACCTATATACACACACACAAACACACACACACACATATATATATATATATATATATATATATATATATATGAAGAAATATAGTTTTAAGGTGTGCTATATGGGATAAAGTGCTCAATATCAGAGATAGAGTATATGTAAATATAAATATAAAAGTGAACATTGAAGTCAACACTCAGAGGCAACAGGCTAGGTGTAATCATCAGGCTGCCTAAACCATCAGGTATATATAAACACACACACACACACACACATATATATATATATATATAGATATCTATATATAAATATAAAAGTGAACATTGAAGTCAACACTTAGAGGCAACAGTCTGTTTCATGCTAGACGCAATCGTTGGTGGCCTGACGATTGTGTCTAGCATGAAACAGACTGTCGCCTCTAAGTGTTGACTTCAATGTTCACTTTTATATTTACACACACTATCTCTGATACTGAGCACTTTTTTCCATAAATATAGCACACCTTAAGACTATATTTCTTCATATATATATATATATATATATATATATATATATATATATATATATATATATAGAGAGAGAGAGAGAGAGAGAGAGAGAGAGAGAGACATAAACCAGGAATTATTGAATTTATTGAAACAAAATAAACAAATGAAAAAAAAAAACAACACCCTAGATAGGCTATGCCCATGTTAAAGAAAAAACTCATCAAAGATTATGCAACAATTGTACCGTAACTTGAAAGAACCTGAAGTGCTTCCTAACCAAAACTAAGAAAAAGTTGATTTGTGAATTTATATGTCTCACCCCTTGCTGAATATTTACATGCAGTGCATAATCTAGATTTGGTGTCTTCAAACTTTAAAATTTGGGGACCAATGACTATGTGGACATTTTCCTGATATTGCCAGTATGCAGGCTCTTGTCTATCACTAGCAAAAGTGCATGGCCACAGGTGATGACTATGCAGAAAGATAGTGCTTTGCAGCTGGGAAAATCTTCTCTGTCCAACAGTGTTACTGTACTTTTATGTATCTGTTGTAGTTTCCATGGAAATAAATGGAAGCATTGTTTTATTTATATTGTAAATGACAAATAAAATGTCTATAAAAATAATATTTTCTTCTGTAACTCACAAACATGACAATAACTTGGGATGAATGTGACGGGTTATCTAGCAGGAAACAGTAGTGATTTTACATCCAATCTCTTGAATGAGACCATGCCTCTACCCCTGATGCTATAACTAAATGCTATGTGCTAAGCTGAATTTCAAGATAGAAAGAAATCACAGCTTTAGGCATCTGCCATTCCTCCAATAAGCCACCATTATATGGAGAATCTAGATAAAAGAAACCTGTCATCAGGCCAGGAGAATTCCCATCCTAAATTAATTCCTTATCTCCAAAAAATTCTAATATACACAATTTTAATTTACTTTACAAACTTACAGGGCATCTGGTTTCTCGGCCCTTGGCTTGACAAACAAGCCATTCTCTCAATTATCTCTCTATTTTCCCTTTAACAATTTTAATATTACATTTCGAGGTGGTCTTACATGCAAAGCTTTCATTTTGACCTACAGTTTCGATCAACTGAGGAAGTGCCATCCCATCTCTAGCAACTTTGTATTGACGCACATCGCCTAAATGCCTCTGCTCACAGTTTCTACCTATCTTCCTCTTTTTCTCAAGAAATACTTTTGATCTGGGATTTCTCTAAGACTCCATGCTTTGCACCAATATGTCAGAATGGGACATTCTGTCAGCTTTTCACCAAATGGACAAGGAAACTGCATGTTTCATCTCTATTCTCATTCACATTGAGGTACACAAAAACTGCTTACTCACAGGTAAATGAATAGTAAAAATAAACAAACACCAATGAAAAACATGAATCCTGTTTCTCAAATACTTAGTAGTTCAGGGTTGGTAGGTAGGTGACATTTGGAACAACTGAAACTTCTGGCATTCCAGGTTACAGACCCGCTTTTCCATTCAACCAGCAAGAAATCTGACTCCTACGAATCATCTACCCATGTCTACATCACATGTGGTTGCAGAACCCACTACACTGAAGGACAGTTTGTTCCCACCAGCAGACAGTCCAGAACAAGTAGCTTTTGATCTTTGCCAATCCAAATTCAGAAACTTACATGTTCCACTTTTCTTCCACAAATAAATGTTTTTAATTAGACTTGCAATTTTATTCTTCAATAATATTTGTTGATAAGACTTCATCTTTATTTAGATGGTAGGAAAACAAAACTTGAAAAATTGCTGCAACCTTCAAAAACTGTTTATCATGCATGAATAGACCTATTAATACAAAAGAATATAAAAAAAACTCCTAGACAATATAAAAACAAATATTTTAATCAGTATGACTTCTATTATTTTCAATTACAGGCTCAATATGGCCTTAAAAAGCTATGTAACTATTAACTATAAACTGAGATTATCTTGGCCTACTCTTTCTTGACAGCAGCCTTGAAGATACTAAATTTCTGAGAAAACATCTTGTTGGTGGCCTGCTCTATGAAGTGGCCCCTCCTTGGTGTGATTTAAAGCTTAGCTTAGCTCATCATGCACAGCCATTCTGATGGTGTTGAAGTTTAGCTCAGCGCCTATCTTACACATTAATTTTTTTAGGTTTTTGTAATCTTGCTATTATTGATGCTATCACTACCCTCCTTTTTACGAATGCCACTAACCATGTGCATGATCTTCTTGACAATGAGAACAATGCACAAGAGCCGTGTCTTTCAGCATGTAGGCAATCATGGCCCTCCACATCTTCCTGCCCCTTGTAGCTCTTAATAAACTTTGTCTTTCTGTTATTTCTCCTAAAACCCTGTTCTACCATTCATTTACTCAAGCCCATCAAGTAAGATAAGCACTGCTTTTCTCTTTCCCCCAATCTGTGCTTCGAGCAGCAGATTTTCCAAGCCCTTCTTCCTCATTATGTGCTCCAGAAATTTCAATTACCTCTTCCTGTAGTTAAGTATAAGTTTCCTTTTTGTTTCCATTTTCTCTAAAAACATGTTTTTGTTCACATGTTCAGTCCATAGTGTCCTCAGCATCTGTCTCTTGTGTAAGCCTGGCACTATTTGTCTTATGAAGATATTTTGTACAATATTGCTGGAAAACAGATGTATGCTAATGGTAATAATAGCCATTTCCCTACAAGGAAACATTCAGCATTCGTTGACCAAGAAGCCAGCACCACTTTAGGTTGAAATTTATAAAATCTTTCTCTTAAAACAATTTTACAGGAAAATAGGTTTCTCAAGTCCAGTAGCTGTTATTGCTCTTTTTAGTATTGTTGGGGGTTTCCTTCCTAATCTTTTGTTCCAAGTAATATAAAACGTCAACTTACTGATTTTGTCATTATTTTCCCTTCAATTTACATGTGCTGTCCATTTTAATTAAGACATCTTATGAAAGTCCTCAAGTGATTCACATCTATTATTGGGTACCGTTCTTTGTTTGTGATTCTGTAGTGCCAGTCCACAAAGTTTGAAGAAGGATTGTCTTCACTAAGACCTACAGGTTTAATTCACTAAAAGCTATTTTTAACAACTGATTTCAGAAAGCAGTTGTTTACAGCTGACAGTTTAGATATTTCTGAACATGTTTGGTGCTGCTATACTAAATTTGACTTGTTATGACTGATTGATACACCAAGGTATCTGAAGTGTTTGGTATTTACTAAATCTACATCTTGAATTGTTATGATGGATTCAGGGTAGGTGCCAGCACTGCTTTCATTCCAACTTCAAATAGTTTCTTTTTTGGAAAGGTTTATTTTGAGTCTTATTTCTTGGAACCCTTGGATGTTAATTTTTTTCTTCAAGATTATTCTAATATCAACTATGAATAGCTATGTCATCTGCATAGCCACTCCCATCATCAATAAATTGACCTCAGGGTGGAAAGCAGGATTGCTGTCTTTTTTTAGTAGATTCATTTGGGATGTGATATAAAATGCTTAGGTAACAGTATACTATTTGTTTTCTGGTTGCACATCGATTGGCAAAAAATTTTAGTTTAAAAATTACTGATACTTTTGCTTTCCTGTATGTGAAATTTAAAAATACCAATATTGTTAACTTTGACAAAATAATGTGAGGTTAGTTAGAAAGTTCAATATTGACCTCGGTATTTCTTTCAGTGACAAGGAACAGTAGTTGGATATATACCACAGCACAATGACTAGAATTATAATAGATCCAGTCTTCGAAGGGTTCTTCTTGTGACAAAAAAATTAGTCATCCTATATTGGCAATGAATGCTGGACAAGTTCCTCACAGATGAAGAAGAAACTTGAAGCAAAAGAAATGTGGTTATACAGAAGGATGCTGAGAATATCATGGATCAAACATATGAGCAATGACAAATTTTAGAAAAAATGGAAACAAAAAGGGTACTTATACTTAACATCAGAGAGAGTAGGTTGAAATTTCTAGGTCAGATAATGAGGAAAGAGGGCTTAAAAAATTTTACACTCAGGACATATTCAAGGCAAAAGCAACAAAGGGAAATAGTGCATAGCCGACCTAATAATTTTGTATAAATCTATGGCAGAAATGGGTTTAGGAGAAATAACAAAAAGAGAAAATTTATTAAGTGCTACAAAGGACAAGAAGTTGTGCAGAGTTATTATTACTAATGTCAAAGGGACATGGCATATAGAAGAAAATGATGATGAGAGCAGCAAATTTTATATCAACTCTGTTTCTACACTGGATATACAAGCATATCAGTGTATGCATGATGATGTGTGTACGCATATGTACCTACACTTTTATAAAATGAAATGTTGGACATACACAAATACAGAGCTTATATAGAAAGGTATAAAGAACACTGTACAAGTAAACAGATATATACTTTATAAAAAGAAGAGAGTCACAGTGTTGTGGATCTATAGGCATATATTACAGATTACATACACCCTTGTGCAAATTAATTGAAACAAACCCCTTTAGTCTCTTTTCTTTCACCATACATTCAGTTTTAGACCCACTGGAGTGACAGGGTGTAATTGATTTCTATTTTTTCCTCAGATTAGGTCATTTGCAGTGGTTTACAGCAATATGAATCTATTTTTGGGGTTTATGATGAAATTTGTCTGGCCTTGAAAAATATTGCATCATCAATGATTGCATCAGATTTTTATCATGCCCAGACACTATTGTCTCAAGTGTCAATTAGTTGTCCTATGGCCATTGTCTGTAATGGCTGTTAATCCAAGAAAGTGTACAAAAATTGTAATGCTGTATGAACACACTGGCAATCCTTACAAGTGAGAAAATCAAAGTACTATAGACTGGCCTGAAAACTCTCCTGATTTAAATCCAATCAAGAATCTGTGGTCAAGGAACGACTTTGAGGAATGTACATACGAAATACTAACATGTACACTGCATCATGTTTCATTGGATAAATATGAAAAAAAGTGAGTAATAACGAAATTATTCATTTTGTTTCAATTAATTTGAACAAGAGTATATATAGTAAGATATATATATAGTAATATTATATACAGTAGTATATATATTATTATCAAAAATACACCTTTAAGTACCAAATCTAGGTGCGTCATCAGTGTTGTTGCTCCCATGTCACTAGAAGTTTCGGGTCTAAATAAACAACATACTTCTTCGATGGGTGACCCAACCGAATATGATCAGTATTCAGCCTGCACACAGAATAAAATTTGCCACTAGCTTTAGAATGTGCATTAAATAAGTTGCCCCAGTAAACAGCAACTAATCAAGACTCCACTTGGGCTATTCAATGTTATAGATTGGGTATGTTTGGTTGTACTGATCTTCCTACATGCGGCCAAGACAAGGTGTTTTTTGGAAGAAGAGAAGAAAAACCAATATATATATATATATATATATATATATTAAAAAAAATAAATTAAAAAAATAGATAAATAAAAAAAATATAAAAACGATTTATTATGTTGACTCGTCTTACAACTTACTTTTCTTTCTCTTCCTCCCCTTCTAACTTCTCTATCTTATTTGTTTGGTCTTTCTCTTTTTTTTAACTTTCCTTTTTATTCTTATTTTTTCTTTCTTTCTTTTCTTCTTCTTTTCTAAACTACACTTAATAAAATGTTTACAATAGAGTGATTAAAATGACTTACACTATTTACAAAAAGAAAACTCCTAAATTGCGGTATGAATAATTTGGGATATTGATTGATACTCTAATAAATTCCTTTTAAAAACTAAGAGAAATAACATTTAACTAAAATTGCTTAAAAACAAATTAATCAAGCTATTTACATGTTAAATACTAGTTAAAAAAAAAAACATAATGTGTAAATTTTAGATAAAATAAGTTACTCCCCACAAAAAAAAAATTATCCTTAACGTAAGGAATTCATTTAAAAACTAAGAGAAATAACATAACTAAAATTGCTTAAAATAAATTAATCAAGATATTTAAATATTGAATAATAGTTAAAAGAAAAAATAGCGAGTAAATTTGGCTAAAATAAGTTCCTCCTAAAAAAGATTATCCTTAAAGGAAACCGATTGAAAAAAACGAGTAAATACAACAAAAAAAAAACCACCAGAAACGAAAAAAGGGTAATCACGAAAAAAAAAAATTAAAATTGTGAGTAAAGAAAAGGAAAGATTACTTATAAGAATATTTTTGTAATAAAATGAATCTACTCGAAAGACCAGTAAAACACAAAAATGAAGTCATTGAATATACAACTGAATGCAAATCGAATAAATTGATTCTCTGAAGCTTCTCATCATCTATATATACAATTTTAACATACATAAATACAAATAAGGTTTAAAAGTATTTAGTGGTGATATTTACGACGTATGTTCATCTGCACTGGGAGCGTTCATATTTTTAGTAGTTTTGGGCCACTCATTAGCCCTATTTATCCACAACCACCTGGTGGCCTTTCGAGAGACTCCAGGATCATTTGAATCACCCGCCTTCTTTTTTGTCCAGTTATCCCTAGGCTAGTAAGGGCTCGTATCACTGACTGTCCAGCAAACCTCCTACAGCTGATCTCGACCAGGAAACAATGAGTACGCCATCCTTTAGTTCTGCAATTGTCTACGTGTCCTTCATATTTACTGTACTTTCTCTCAAATGCCTCTTGCATATGATCCTCCCATGGGACAGTTGACTCCAGCAAAATAATCTGTTTCATGGCGCCCGAATAAACAATCATGTCTGGACAGAGTTTGGAGGACAATATATGTGTAGGGAATTTCAATTGTTTCCCGAGATCAACTCACATCTGCCAATCTGACACGGACGGTAACAGTGAAACCTTCTTACTCAGCTTTGCACCTGCTTTAACAAAGTGGATAGCTCTTCATTCTGGGATGAGTTTATTGCTCTGCAAAGCTTCAGCAATAATAATATTGCTTCTAAAACCTTGTCATGATGCCACCGATAGCACCTGTCTGTCAGAGCAGTTCTGCACCCTGTTCAATATATGTTGCAGTGATCCCCTCCCCAAGCACAAGGGGTACTTTGGTGAGTCTATTTTACCCCATAAGTGTTGCTTGTTCACGCTTGGTAATACATCATACACTATCTGAACCATGAATCTAGATCGGCTGAAGTCGGTATTCCAAAGATCTGACCACGACACTTTCCGCCAATCTACACTATCCCACATGGTCCACGCACCCTGTTGGCTATAACCTGCCATTTTTGTCATCCACTTTTTCCTCCATCCCCACTTTGTCCCGTATCAGGTGTTGACACTCCTTCATGGTGCTTTTTCCAAATCTGTAAAAGGGAATCAGCCCCAGGCCTGCTCTTCCCTGTGCGACTGAACCCACTATTGCTTTTATACTCAGGTTCCCTTCTGCAATAGCTAGTTCTTTAGTTGCACTCTATCTTCTGCCTGTCTTGACCTCAATTCCCGCACCTGATACTTTGAGATGTCTAGAGTTTCTATACTGGTAGCTTTCCCTAGTCCATGAAACCATGAACTCCTCGACCAGTCCTCTGAATGGCATTGGATGATCCATATAAGGCTGCGCTGCTTAAGCTCCGAGGTAATCCTAACCATCTACGGAGGAAACTGCTAGCTCTCCTCTCCAACATCTCCACAGTCAAGATGGGAATGCTATATGTCTGGAGTGGCCATAATGCTCGTGGGAGCACACAGTGATGGTGAAATGCCCTGGCAAACCAGATTTATCTATTTTTGCCAGCCACGAGTGAAAATCAGTGTGTATAGCTTTGATAGCTGGTGTGTCCTTCAGAGCATTACAAAAAGATTTCCCTAGACTTCTAACAGGCTTATCAGCCAACATCAGAATGGCTCTCCCTCCTATTGTGAAATACGTCCTGGTTATGACATTAAACTGCATCCAACAGCAAGGCCTCTGATCAGGAGGTTTAGAGGAAGCATAGAACCACCTCTTAATTGCTGGTGTTCCCAAGTCCACCCTGACCCGGGGTGGTAGCACCTGTTGGGGTCCCAGCTATGGGAAAATAGTGAACTTCCAGGTCTTTTCCAGCACATTGAAACAATGATGTTGCCAACTATACTTTTTTGAAACAATGATGTTGCCAACTATATGTTTTTGAAACAATGATGTTGCTAACGTTATTCTTTAATTACGTTTGCAAAGTATATATATTTAGTAAATATGTGGAAACTGGATCTGGCATTAAATAACCCATAGTGGTTGATATGCCATAAAACCCCAAACAAACAAACAAACAAACAATCTATTGTGAAATAGTGTTTTACCACCGGCCCTTTTTTATTACCACTGATCTACATTTGTTTGGCTTGAAATTCATTCTTGACCACTCAATCAGTCACTATAAACTGTGTAACAGCCATCTACAGCCTGTAACAGAATGTGTGGTGACTGTAAGATCGTCCATGTAAGCCCGGATGGGTGGTTGCCTAATTCCGGTATTGGAAACGAGGCCACGGCATTCCACCTCAGCAGACTTCATGAGCATATCATTGTGAGAGCAAAAAGCGTAGCTGACAATGTACAGCCTGTAATAATTCCTCTCTCGAGTCTATGCCAGTCTGAAGAAACCAAACCGGATGAAACTCTTAGATGGAATTCACTGTAGTAATCCAGGATAAGCTCACGAATACTATATGGGATGTAATGTCTAACTAAACCTTCTTCCACGAGTTTATGTGGTATGGACACATAAGCATTGACCAAATCCAACCCCGCAACAGTCAGGTCCCCTTTATTCCTCCTTGCATCCCTTATTAATTGCGACAAAACTCCTATACACTTAACACAGCCAGGTATACCAGGGATTCCACCTTTTTGTACTCAGTAACAAGATACATCGAAACTGCTTGATATTTTCTGAGTTCTCTTCTTATGGGATCCAAACACCTTCTGTGTTTTGCCATTGTTCTGCAACTTTACCTCGCTACCAAATTACTTTAATGATCTTCCATAATTTCATGAGAAAACCCGGGCAATGCTTGTACACAGAGTAAGGCACGCCACTCAGACCTGGCGACAAAGCTGATCTAGCCACCATTGCTATCTGTTTGACTTCACACAAACTTGGCACCCTCGTGTCGAACTCAACCTCTGGGGGGTTGGGTTTAATGAGGCGATCATTAAATCCTAATTCCTCATCCCTTCTTGGGTCCCTAAAAGAGCTCTTCAAAAAGGAATCACCCTGCCAGTCCTCTTATCTCCCAGAAGTCTTCTGGCAAAACCAAACAAGTCGGAGATAAACAAAGCCCTCTTCCTAGCCCACTCTTTCCTATAGCGATGATGTCCTTCTGCTCTTCACAGGTCCTTCAATTTCTGTCTTAAAATATCTCTCAGTTCTGAAATGGCTGGTCGCTCTTCTTCACATGCCTATTCTGAGTGTAGACTTTATTTCTCATTTTATCAATATGGCCGAAACACATTGATCTGTAGCTGACAATAAGTTTACTCATAGATTGAAGCCGTCGGTCTATGTTACCTGCAGACATACCTTGGATTATAATGCATACATCTTCATCAAAATTGCACCAAGCTTTCTAGTTGCTTGCTGGGGGCCATTTAATCCGCTTAGAGACTACTCTGTTCGGCAAGGTCTAAGTCCACACTGGGTGATGCTGGGCGCTGTGGTTTGTCACCGGGACTTGCTCCACCTCTGTCTTACTTGGTGTAACACCTATGCATTGTGAGTTCTCAGCTACTACTGCACATTTCATCCTGGTCTGGTGTATTTTTAGGCCATGCTGATTCTTGCACATTTTCCCGCAGTGGCATATTGAGTCAGAAGTCACTTGGGTGTTTGCTGTGGTCATAACCGTTGTATCCGTCCTACCAGGGATATCATGCTCCCCGCCTCTCAGGATCCCCTGGGGGTGTATATATATATATATATATATATATATATATATATATATATATATATATACACACACACACACTACTGTATATAATATTACTATTACTACTATTACTAGTATATATATATATATATATATATATATATATATATATATATATATATATATATATATACATATATATATATATATATATATATGTATATGTATATGTATGTATGTATATGTTTTTATAGTAATATTATATATAATGTAGTAAGACATATATAAGATATATATTGTACTATTTAGTATTAGATTACATATATATTACCGATCCACAAAGTTGTTACATATATATATTACATATCCACAATGTTGTGGATTATATATATATTACAGATGTGGATCTGTAGGTGTATATTAGCAATATATCCAAAACTACAAAACGGCAATAGTAATTTTGTAAGAGCAAACGTAATGTATTTGGATTTACTTAATGATGCAGGAATGAATGAATCAAAGAAGAGAAACAAAAACTTCAAAGAAATAGGGAAAAAAAACAATGGAAAAAACTCACCTTCATTTTTTGAGCTGGGGATGTGAAAGCTGTCATCAAAGATGGAAACACGTTGCTACCTTGCTTTTCAATCAGGTTCACAAGTGGAGCAGTAGCAGCAGTGATGGAGATTGCAGATCCTTTTGTGGAGTCTACAAATGGCTTCATATCGTCATTTAACTAGAAGAGAAAAGGTAGAAAAGTAGAAATGAACAGTGGCTTCATTGCAAGAGAAACAGAAAAAAAAAGCCTAGATGATGAGAGAGACCATAAGAAAAACTTGATTAAAAGTGATAAAAACACAAGGGGGTCTTCAGAAATATTTACATTGTTCGGATTCTTGTCCTCATCTTTATTGTCACATTCACGTTTCAGCCATTGTACGCTGCGACCTTCTTGTTTGAAGTTTTACGGTAAATTTTATTATTATTTGGCTAGTAAAGTCTATGATTACTCACACCATTTATGATTTTCTAAAATAAACTGAAATATTATTTATTGTTTAATTATCCAATTTAATGTGAATATTATCAACAGAATATTAATCATAACTATTATACTGTATTCAAACAGCATTTGGAATCTTGACAACTTGGCTACTTCCAGGATATATGTATATACTCAGTCAGTTATGTGCCATGCGTGATACACACTTAGGCGATCATGTATCTTTCGTTACATGACTGAAGAGGCAGATTTTTGTTTTTCCCACAGTAGGTTGTTATTTCTTTCTGTGGTAGACCAGTTGCCATCCAAGGCTATAGAACCCAGTTTGTCCTGATATTTACCCATAGTTGGGGGGAGAGGAAGAGGATTCATACCTTTTCCAAGGGTATTAGCACATAAGTGAATGTAATGGATTTGACTGGAATTCAAACTCAGCTCTCCAATTCCTCAATCCAAACCGCTATCCATTACTCCACCATACCTCCTTTCCAAAATTTCCTAATTTTAAAACATTCCACATTTATCCATATTTCTGAAATGAGATATTGTAACTATTTACATTGTTCAGACAGTTGTCCTCATCTTTATTATCACATTCACAATGTTTCGGCCATTGTACGCTACAGCCTTCTTCAGGTTATATTTGTTTGAATTTCAAGCCGAACACAGAATAGCCAAACTGTATGTTGATGTTTCTGAAGATTGGTTTGATGACGTTTGTGCAGACATTCTTCCCATGACAGGGATTGGCAAAGGTCAAGTTCTTTTCTGACAGTTGTGACCGGAGTGTACAACAGCCGAAATGTTGTGAATGTGACAATAAAAATGAGGACAATAGTCTGAACAATGTAAATAGTTACAATACCTAATCTCAGAAATATAGACAGATGTCTTCAGAAATATATTTCATATATGTTACAATGACAGAATAACAATATTTTGCACTTTATTTAGTTTCCTCATAAAATTGGTATTGAAAATTCTGATGAAACAAAATACATGGTGAAACATGTCAAATTTATGAAGATTTGCTACTTATATCCTATTTTTATCATTCTGTCAGATGTACTTCACATTTTCAACTCCTATGCTAGATTTTAAGCAACAGGTCTTGTTTTATATATATATATATATATATATATATATATATATATTATGTAGATTTTTTTTAGATAATAATAATACCAATATTTGTTATTTACATTATCTACAGTCATACTGTCCTCATCTTTGTTATCACAATGTTTCAGTCATCATACAATAATAATGGTGAGAACTTTATTTTGACAGCAAATAATGTAAATAAGGATTAACTCAACATCCCAGAAATTCAAACAGAGATATTTGCTGATATTCAACCAATGACATAAGTGGAAAGAATAGTCAGTAACTTCCAAAAGAGCTTTCAGTATGAAGGCTAGAAAAGGAAAAGGTATAAATCCATAGTTTAAAAAGTTCGGTCATAGTAATTTCCAGTTTTGGTTTGACTGATTTCTTTTTTTACAGCCTATCAAAAACCAGACAATATTTACAGCTTATTTAAAACCAGAAATAATTTTTAGATCGTAAGAGTGTTTTTTTGATTAGATAATAATGATTTAATGATACAAGTCTTACTAATTAACCCATAGCTGGGAGAGAAAAGGTGGATTCAGGATATTTGCATGTAAGCGAATATAATAACACAATGAGACTTGTAACTCGGCTTTCTGATTAACAATTGTGAACCATTATCCATTACACTGCCCACACATCCAAGCTCACAGTCACCCATCTAGATTTTGATGAAGCTTAACATTGCTTAACTTCAGTGATTGTACAGGAACGAGTGTTTCAACATGTTATGGCCATAAGTTTCCATTTTTTGGAACCAATTTTAATAAGGCATCATCCTTACTGCTGATTATAAATGGTGGTTAAGAATAAATTTGGGGTACACTAAAATACAACAATATTCAACAGCAAAGATAGTGGAGTGACAAGGATAAATCTCTACAAGTGAACCCAAAAATCTAAGCTCCATGGGAAAATGGTAATGTTGTGTGATCGTTGTGTCATTATTCATTTTGATTTGAAAATGCAATGAAACAAAAATTGCATATTTATACATCCATTAGCTGCAACATGTCCACAAAAGCTTGGATATCAATAGGCAAAATAATATTCTTCTTTATGACAATGCAAGGCTGTATAAATGAAGTCTAACACAGGCCAAGAATTCTGGAATTCAGTAGATCGGTTCTAACCCACCAGTCATAATCAACTGACCTTACACCAATTAATTATTAACTTGTACTACTACTGCAAGACATTTTGACAGAAAACTTTCTCTCATGAAAATCTGATTCAGGAGTTCATCAAAAACTCTTTTCCTCAACATTTATCAAAGTGCTGCCTGATAAGTGGCAACACTGTAATTGCAAATAATGATGGAATCATAATTGAAGAAAATGTAATTGTACTTTACTTCTTGAAGAATAAACTTAACAAAAACAGAAATCATAGCTCAACCTAATAAATATGTGAACAGAAAGGATGATAAGGGAAGATCATTATAGATAAATAGCAATATTATCAATCCTTATCTGGCAGCTCAGCTTCAGTCCCTTTCCCACCGATGTAAGATCACCTCTCTTTGGCTTTTCTATAAATTCTTTCATGGTAATTGTTCGGACGAGCTATTCACTATGGTACCTAGACTCTTTGAATTTAAGCACAGTACTAGACTGGCATTGACATATCATCAATTTACAGTTCAGCTGGCTAGATGTAACAGTGCTAACAGTTTCTTTTCTCACACTTCTCACTTGTGGAACTCCCTTCCAGTTCCATGCTTTCCATCCAACTTTAATCTGCAAAATTTTAAATGCAATGTCAATCACTATCTGCTGTCCACTTGAATACTCTTTTCTCTTCCCACTCATTATTAATGTTTCTGTTGCTGATTCTTCCACATCTAGTAACCCCTTGTGTCTTAGTGGCTTTACTGCCTTGCTTGAGGTGAAACTAAAAAAAAAAAGGGAAAAAATGTCTTCACAAATTGAGAGATAAATAGATAGAAAGATAGTAGACATGAACATTTAATTACAAATGTATAGATAGAAAGGAAGAGACTTCAATAGATGGACAAAAAGACAGATAAATAAAAATGAGTATAGGGCAAACCTGATTTATTTTCTAAGCCACGTTATACAGCTGCACCAAGAGTGCATTGGGGGTTATGTTGCTGGCAGCAGCATCAGTAGTGGCCTTCAGACAAAATCAGAATCAATGTCAGTTCTCGGCCTAATCAGTTATTCTACCAATAGTAATAGTACAATGCGCAATTTGATTTATTGCCTCCACATTTTTCAAACTGATTTAATATAAGAAAATGGTTGGAAGAGTAGCTAATGGTTTTTCCTTCAAATGGAACTACTTCTATCTGCCATGTCCTTTCAGGACGTTGACAATCAACTTCCTGTCTTCTGTAGCTCTAAGTAAGGCTTGTCTTTTTACTATATCTTCTAATCACTGTTCTGCCAAACATTTACACAAGCTCATTAGATAGCTTATGAGTTGCTTTCATCTGGCCCTCTTGCCTTCAATATGTCCTGTGGGTGTCAAATTCTCCAAGCCCTCTTTCCTCAAAAGTATGCACTCAAGCAAGGAAATAATATTGATAACAGAGAGACTTGAATCAAAGGTTAATTCCTAGAACTAAAATCCAAAATTCTTTCCATTCTTTTCGTTTTTATTTCCAGAAATAATATTTCAATTCAAAAACTGTTTCAAACAAAATATTAAGCAGGAAAAATAAAATTATCAGGTCAAAATAGAAGTTCATAGCATTTTTCAATAATTTTGACATTTGAAATTGAACACTTGATTTTGCTTTACGCCTGAATTAAATTTATAGCACACAAGGTCAGATCAAAAAGTACCTGGACTGTTGCTGTGGTAACGGAACTAAAGTATGCTATGAGTGAAGCCACTTGGCACAGATTGACCTTAAACTTTGTTGAGCATGCACACTAAGTTATAACATGCTCATTCATTTCCGTTGTTTATAGCAGTGTTTGCAAGGAAAATTTGTAGTGTGTAGGTATCTCACCACACTAGAGATGGTTCCATCAGTGACCATGGCTTGTGCAGCAGGTTTAGGCCAGGTCCAACAGCCACCATATCCCCAGAGCTCACCCCTTGTGACTTTTTCTTATTCAAAAATCAAATCCCACTTGGATGGAACAAGATATCAAGATGTCAAGGAAATCTAAGAGAATGCAATGAGGCAGCTTCTCGCTATCACAAAAAGGAGTTCCAGGAATGCTTCCCTCAATGGAAATGATAATAGATAAAGTGTGTGGCTTCAAAAGAGACTACTTCAATGGAGATTAAATGTTGAATTGATATGTGATGCAGTTTTTTTTTTATATCACCAGTCCCGATACTGTTTTAGCAGACATCACATGTACATATTCTGAAAGTTGACATTAAAATATTTCTTTCTGTACACTGTGTGCGCAGATTGTGAATTTTAAATGTTTATACATTAAAAGTCAAAATAAAGGAATATAAGGTGCATTCAATTCTCTGTTATTTCCAGAAAGGTGAAAAGTGCTGTACAAACAGCAAAAAGAAAAAGTGTCATTTATGGAAATGGTACCATTGCTGAGAGTAATATTTGTAAGTGGTTCACTAATTTCAGAAGTAGATATTTTCATCTGGAAGACTGAGAATGCTCCAGCAGACCTGCATTCATTGATGACCAAGTCAAAATGCAGATTAAAATTATCCAGGTCGCACATGGGATATCACAGAGATACTCCGCATTGTAAGGAATTTGAAAACATTTGGATACCTGAATTGTGATGATGTATAGATACCTCATGATTTAACAGAAAAAATTTAATGGATGACATTTCCACCTGCAATTCTCTGCTCAAACACAACAAAACCAACTTCTGAAAACATGATTACAGGCTATGAAAAATGGATTGTTTATAACAATGTGGATCATAAAGGAAAATGAAATGGGCCATTGTTAATTATTCTAAATGAAGGTCTGCATCCGAACAAGAAAGAAATTGGTACTACTACTTCCAGTGTACTCGCCTTCAGATGACCACTTATTTCAATCCCTACAAAATACTGTTAATTATAAAAAACGAACTTCAAATCTCTGGAATCCTATAAAAATCACTTAAACCAATACATCAACCAGAAAGATGCTAAGTTTAAAATTATTTGAATTTTCCTTAAAAAAAACAGAAAAATGGTTTAAATGCAAAAAAACTTAAAGACGTTTCCCTGTCTTCAACTAAACTTGTGTGCACACACACACACACACATATATTAATATACATACATATACCTAAGTTTGTAATGCAACTTAAAGTTTCATGGTTTTCCCAAGTCGTCAGGCACGAACTGATGAATGAAATACTTATTATAATTGTTTGTTTTTTTTAAATACTGGATCTCATGGGATGAACGCTAGATTAAATGCAGTTTCAAAGCTCAATGTTAATATAAACTTAATATATTATTGAGGTGTAAATTCAAAAATGTAGAGTTTATGTAGAGGATATTGAAAAAAAAAAAGACGTAAGCTTAAAGTTTAAGAAAGGAGGATTTAGTGGACCCAGTATTTTTTAGAAAAACAACAGTAATAAGTGTTTCATTCACCGGTTTGTGCCTGACAACTTGGGAAAACCAAGAAACTTTGTTGCACAACCAGTGTAGGTATATCTATCTCTATTAATAGATACTTCTTAGCTCTGTCTTACCATATTGAGCACTGTTTTGTTTTCACCTTATATTAATCTAAGTAAATATTTATTCGTTTATCTGTGTATGCACAATAATGCACATATATACATTTGATAATATCTAATTATTTGGTTTATATCCACACATAAGGATGGCCTTAGTCATAACCAGAGTTTCACATTCAAGTTATCTAAAGATCACATGTGCGGGAAACTCGGCTTACAACTAGGCTATTCTTTCATAGGAATTAACTTTGTCAAGCGTTTTTCTCTGTCTAGTTAATCTAGGCATTGATCATTTTACTGAGTAGGTAGTTGTTTGTCTTTTGTTTTTTGTTTATTCTTATTGTTGTCCCTATTCAAGATTTTATCTTGTTTAAGGGGGGGGGGTATTTAGATCTTGTATATATATTTCAGACATCATGCCTTGTAAGAGAAATAATATAGATCTCAAAAAATAATTTTGCTTATGATTTGTTACCCTAAATGCTAAATCCATAATAAAAAGTTGAAGCTGACCTCACAATCCACTCACTTCCACTCCCTTTATATATTCCACCCACTCCAATTGCTGGTATTGTCTGTGCATCACTCCCACTTGAAGACTGTGTCCACCACATGAAACTGTTAGTCACAGAATTGATTAAGTAAGCATACATAAAAAGTTATTTATATATAAATAATAAACCAAGTAATGGGTAAATTATCAAAGAACAAACTGACCAAATATCATGTCTGCAAAAACAAAAAATGATTGGTTGACTAAATATTTGTTTTTTATGGTTTATCAACCCTTTGTGGGTTACTTAAAGCCAAAACATATTTTGGATTGTAAGAATAAGAATTTTTTTTTGCAAATGAATACTCCATTATCTATTTTTTGGAAAATAATGATTTTTCCAAATACATGTCCTACTATTTAACCCATAACCCAGGGAAGAAGATGGATTCATATATTTACCAAGGGTATTTGCACCTAAGTGAATGTAAGGAACCTGACTGGAATTCAAACTCAGCTCTCTGATTTTTCATTCAGAACAGCTATCCTTTACACCACACATCTGTATCATACTATACTTAAATACATATGTAAATAATGCAAATAGTTTCTACTAAATTTCAAAGTTTTCATATTATTCCAATTACCTCAACTCTAGCTAAAGGCTAAGCTTATGGAGTCGATGAATATCAAAATACATTATCTAATGAACTGAGGATGTGTACTTTGATCAAAGCTTTACTTGTAAAAAATGGTTTGTCTGTTTACTTGTTTTCTCTTTGTATTAGCTTCCTTATTTTTGGCTTTAATGCATTACTTCACTTTCTATCCTATTTTTTTCCTGTGTTAACCGTTTCAATGCCTACTTTGCTTGTAAATAGTTATTCATTTCTCTTATCTTCTAATTTTGTAAATCGTTTTTCTCCTTCGTATTCTATGGTTTGTACACAAACAACCTTTTGTTAAGTAACGCTGTCAGAATAAGTATTGATTGTCAGTACTGTGATTGGCATTTAATAAGTAGAGTGCTAACACTTCCAGGAACTTATCTGTCTATATAAACTGTTTTTCCTTATTTTTTAAGCTCTTTCTTTCTTCTATTTAATCTTTTGGTTTTGGGGTTGTTTTTTTTTTTCAATGCAAGAAGCACAAAACTGATTCTGCCATTGTTGTAGAGGAACTCTTGAAACCAATAATGCTTTTTATTCATATTTATTGAAAACAATGATCATATAAACTGCTATAGAATTGGTTATATTGTAAAGAATGCCGATTTTACTGTCATTTTGCAATAAGAAACATCAAAACGTATGTTTCCTTCTCAGAAAATATCTGCTTCCAATAAACTATTTAATAAGCTTATTGTTTTGCCAAGGGTGTGTGTAGTAGATTTGAGATTTGTAAATCATTTGTGGATAAATTTATTCCGCAAAGTTGCAGTTCTCAGGGGGAAAAAAAGTCTAAGTGGAACTTCCTCTTTACAAATGGAATATGGGGGAAATGTGGGTGATTCAACTCCATGGATGTAGTATGGAGAGTACAAGCAATAACAGTCCAGACTAATGGAATTAAAGAGTGGAATTTTCTCAATATTTACCATGGAAATACTGACAGATTAGACAGATAAAAATGAATCAAGTTCATTAGCAGTTTCAATTATTTGGTACAGTTCTTTGTGATTCTGTAGTGTCTGTCCATACAGTTCATTTATTCATTTTCTACAATTCATCAACCATTTAAAACCAGAAAATATAATATTAGATTGTAAAAATATTTTTTTTGAGATAATAATGGTTTATCTGTCTATATTTCTGAGATGAGGTATTGTAATTATTTACATTGTTTGGACTGTTGTCCTCATCATAGCCATATTCATGACATTTCAGCCGTTGTATGCTCCGGCCTTCTTCAGGTGAGTGGAATTTCAAACTGATGCATTTATTTTGTCCATCGCTGGTTTACTTCAAAATTCCAATCACCTGAAGAAGGCTGAAGTGTACAATGGCCGAAACATTGTGAATATGGCAATGAAGATGTGGACAACTGTCTAAACAATGTAGTGTAAATAATAATGGTTTAGTGTTGCAAATCTTACTAATTAACCCATATCTGGGAAGAGAAAAGGTGGATATATACCTTTTCCATGGGTATTTGTGCATATATGAATATAATGAACCCAACATGAATTGGAATTTGGTTCTCCGATTAACAATTCCAAGCCATTATCCATTACACCACCCGCACATCCACGCTTACAGCACCTGGTATTCCAAAGTGGCCACCCATCTAGTTAGTAACCAGGTTCGATGTTGTTTAACTTCAGTGATTTTTTTTTTTTTTAAGCTTATCACCCCAAGCAAGGCTGGAAGCCACTAGCACGCAAGGGGTTACAAAAGGTTTGGAGGAAGAGCAGATAGGAGTGGTAAAGGAGAGGATGTGGAGAAAGATAGTGGATCGATCAATGCAAGGGGGTTACAGAAGATTTGGAGCGAGAACAGATAGGAATGAAAGGTGAAAGGATGTGGAGAAGGGAAGTTGATAGATCAAGGCATGGAAAATAGTATTTCAATGTGATGTGGCCATAAGCACCCATAAGTTTTGAGTAAGGGTGTGTTTTTTTCCTATAGCCACAGGCTTTATTTACTCAAAGCCATTTTTAACCACTGATCTCAGTAAGTAGTTGTATACAGCCGACAATTTAAATATTTGTAAATGACGTCCATATCAAAGTTTTGATCCCATGAAGCTCTTTAAGAACAGGACTAGAGTTTTCAGGTTAATGTTTTGGCTTTTGTAGTAATTTGCAGTGTTGGATGAAACTACATCCTGTGTAGCTTATTCTGTGTTCAGTACTGTTATCGCCTACACTAAACTAGTTATAAGTGATCCGTATACAAAGAGGCATCTAAAAGTATAGCAATAATGATAATAGCATTGTTAATAATAACCGTAACGTGGGCAACAAAGATATTAGGTTGAGTAGCCACAAAATGTGCCCTGTAAACTGGTTCAGTGGAAGAAACAAATGGAATAAGAAGAGCAAAATGACCCAATAGAATTAAGTGATGTGATATCCTCTAGCATGAGCAATGGAATGAGAACTAGAATTGTCTTGAGATGTTCATTTTTAGTACAGATCCGTTTTACTGTTTCCATAGAATAGATATAGACTCCATGGAAACAGAGTGAAAAATAACTGAACAGCTGTAAAAAAAAAAAAAAGAGAAAGAGATATTCCTAGACATTGATAGTGGAATATGAACTACAGTGTAACCAGGATATAAGAGAAACCCGGATATAAGAGAGATTTTATCTGGTCCAAAATTAGAGCCTGTGTTAATGTATATATAATAGACCAAACCCGGATATAAGAGACTTCTTCTCCGGTCCCGACAACTCTCTTATATCCGGGTTACACTGTATCTATAATAAATAAATGGTTCAGTTGGAGATTTTTTAAAAAAAATATCCCTTCATCATTCAAAATTCATTCAGCTGGAAACAAATAGCTTCTTCTTCTTCTTCTACCTACTGTGTCCCTTCAGGATGTTGGTGACCATAATTCACAATTTCCTGTCTTTGTCGCTCTTAAAATCTTTGGTCTTTTTGCCATTTCTCATAAAACCTGCTCTGCCATCCATTTGCTCAAGCTCGTCATGTATTTTGTGTATCATTTCCCTCTGGCCCTCCTACCTTCAATCTGTTCTGTGAGTACCAGATTTTCCAAGCCATCTTTCCTCATTATTCACCACAAAATTTCAAAATTCTTCCTGATGTTAAGCATAAGTGTCCTTTTTTTGTTGCCACTGTCTCTAGAATATTGTTGTTGCTCACATATTCATTCCACGGTATTCTCAGCATCTTTCTGTCAAACTACATTTCAGTTGCTCCAAGATTGTCCAGCATTCACTGCCATATAAGAAGACTGATATCACATAAGAGTTCAGTACTCTTTTTTTGTTTCTAATGATATATTTCTGTTTCTTAATAATTTGCTTGGCTTTTGGAAAGCATTTTTCACTATTCCAATACTCCTTCAGATTTCTATGTCATACTTTCTGTCCGCTGTTAATATGCTTCCCAGATATCTAAATCATTTTATTTCAGCATCTCCAGTCTGTAATTTGCATGTTCTTAGCAGATGAAGATGTTGAAAAGACTGACTTCAGAATGTACTAAAACATGAATAATGCTACTATAGTGAAAAATAGTGTTTAATATACATTTTTTACTTTTGTATAATGACAGCTTCATATATCTTGAGTCTTTCTTTACGTTGAGTGCTGAATTGTAATTTAGCATAATCTACTAATATTTTTCTTATGTTAATGATCAAATTTTGTTGTTTGTGCATATATAAAAATTGCACAAAGTTTTCATAAATGTCAATTTAATCTTCAAAAGAGCGTGATGGTCGTTTGACCAATGTAAGACTATAATGTTTTTGATTATTTGTTTGGAGATGCAAGCTCTCAAAGGACCAAGAGAGTTTATAAGCAATAATGCACAAGGGTTAAATAACTGTAATTGAGCTACACTTCAAAATAATGACTCAAAATTGCCAGTCTAAATACTTAACTTTAACATTATAACATTGGATGTCATATATTGAATGTACAAGTAGTGCAATGGTAATTGGTGCTGAAAGCAGATATGTGTTAAATGATAGACCGAGCCTTGTGTGGCAACTAGAAAATAATTGGTTGACAATCAGTCTAGGAGAAGGGCAACTCTGAATTCAGATCTGTAGAGGAGGCAAAATCAAACTATTCCAAGAATGTTATGGCAAATCACAGATAATAAAGAAAAGGAAAATGTGAAGAGTCAGGATCTGCATCTTGAAGGGACAGGCATTTAAAGATTGAATAATATTAATAATATAGTCGAGTCATAGCCTTTAGACATGAAGTAAGTTTTCAAGTTAAGGCCTTGCTAGTTGCATATAAAAGAAAACAAACAGTTTTTTCAAAATATTCTTGGAAAAAGAAAAAATGGATGAAACAAATATATTTTTGAAAAGAGAAATGTTGATAGCTATATTTCTTCCTTTTTTTTTTTTATTCTTTTGGAAAAACCTGATATCTCAAGGAGCGAGATAATTGGAAAGTTTTGATTCAAAGTCAAAAGACAGAATGATATTCAATAAACTCCATTTAGCAAAATCCAGCATGGCTTATAAATTCATTTTCAGTAGATTATTAAGTCGCCTTGTTGTATATAATTTATTTTTCCATCAAAAAAGAATGCTATCCCTGTGGGCATTGATTCAATAGTAGTTCACTGTTGCATTCTTTGAGAATTCATTATACTCTTCCCTGAATCCAGAGAGAAAGATTGTATTGAAAATCAATAAGCGTTCATAATAGAACTATAGAAATGCTAGACAAAATGTTATTATACCAATCATGATGTGGAATGACTAAATACTAAATCACAAAATGTACAGGAAATTCAAAAGTGGCAAGCTGAATCGTAATGAACGACTGATATTACCAATAAGAGTCATGATAAAATAATGATGCTGATGACTATAGTTACAAAAATCATGATTACTAATTTTTTCTTTTAGTCAAATTCACCCCAGGCAAGGCAGCAAAGCCACTAAGACACAAGGGGTTACTAGTTGTAAGAGAATTAGAAAACAGAAACATTATTAAAGAGTGAGAACAAGTGATCAGGAAGACAGTAGATAATGATTGACATTGCATTTAAATGTTTGAAGATCAAAGTTGGTTGGAAAGCATGGTGCCAAAAGAGTGTCCCACAAGCTAGAAGTGCAAGGAAAGAAATTGCTAACATAGAACTTACAGTTATATCTAGCCAATTCAACCGGAAAATGAAGAAACATTGCCACCAATCTAGTACTGCACTTAAATTCATAAAGTCTACATACCATAGTGAAGAGTTCATCCAAACAATTACCATGAAAGAATGTATAGAAAAGGCAGAGAGACAACCTTACAGTGGTGGAAAAGTGACTGTAACTGAGATGCCAGGTCAGGACCAATAATATTGCCAATTCTTCTTTGGATTTTATCAAGAATCTCTAAATATACAGAAAGAGCAGCAATATTCAAAGCATGGATGAATAGAAAACTTATAGATATACAAGATAGATTCTGGAGTGAAAAACTGACACAGTGAACCAACTTTCCTAGCAACAAACTTTGCAATGGATTCAATGTGCTCTCTCTACTTCTCATTAGCCAAGTATGTTAGCCAGAGAAGGCTCAACAAGACACTCTCCTGGAGATTAATACAAGGGAGTTCTTAATATTGGGGGAGGGGGTCAGAGTGAATTCTCTATAAACAATAAACAAGGGAACACTAATAAAAAAGGAGTGGGGGTCAGAAAATCATTTAAAGGGTCCAAAAGAGCAAAATTTATAAACAAGATGTTCTTAATAAGTTCAGTGGGGCATGGAAAATTCTTTAAAAAAAAAAAAATTAACATCACCCTATTTCTATTGGCAATAGTAATATTAGCAGTTTCCATATAAGGAAACATTTGGCATCCATTGAACAAGCAACCAGTACCACTGTTAGTTGGAATTCATATTCAGAAAAACAAGTTTCTCAAGTCCTGTAACAATAATCATTCTTTCCAGTAAGTATGGGGGCTTCCATCCTCACTTTTTGTTTGAAGTAGTATGGAATATCAACATCTTGATTATGTCATTATTTTCTCTCTGAGTTAGATGTGCTATGCATTATAGTTGTTGCTGCTGTTGAAAGTCCTTAAGTAATGTAGCTTCTCTTATCTGTTACAGTTCTTTGTGATGCTGTAGCACCAGTCCACAAGGTTCAAAGAAGGATGATCTTTGCCAAGAGCCACAGGCTTTACTTGCTAAAAGCCATTTTTAATTATTCATCTTATAAAGTAGTTGGATACAATAGAGAGTTTAGATATTTCTCAACAGGTTTTGGGCTATGCATGATATCCATATGAAAATTTTGATTTGATGAGGCTATTTATGAACATGAATTTTTTTCTGGGTTAATGTTTTGGTTTTAAAGCAATTGGATTGTGGATTGAAACTACCTCTGGCGCAGCCTATTCTATGTTCAACTTCATTACCTCCTATACTAAATTTCTTATAAGTGATCCATACACTGTGAGGTACCTGAAAGTATAATGATAAAAGCATTGTTCATAATGAGGGCAACAAAGCATTTTACAGTCACAAACTACACTAATATGTCTAGGACTCCACAGCTCTCATCTTAAATAACAAAGGAACTTGAAAGCATGTTTATTTAAGATTTGATCAATAACATATTGAGTGATATGCAATTCTTGTAATGCTTTTACAAGTCAAATTTATTTCCTGTAGCATGCAATTATCAAATTCCTTTAAACCTGAACAAAGAATCAGTCAAGGAAAATTAGAATAAAAACATCTAAATTTGTCTTTTTGAAAATCATTTTTTTTTTTAAGAAATTGGATCAAATTTCTCAAAAAGAAACAAAAAATAACAAATCGTCCTCAGACAATTCTAACATATAAGAAAAGAAGTTCTACCTGAATTTCTACGATGAAAAGTGTTCATTATTTATACACAGATTATTGTCCTCACCTTCCAATGCCTAGACAAGTGGATTAAAACATTGGTTCATGAATTTGGTAACTTTGTAGTTGTGAGTTCAATCCCTAGGCCAGGCAGTGCATATTTGGACTCAATAGAAACAGGGCGAGCAATAACTGAACAGTACTAAAAATAAGAACTAGACAAGACATCCCTGAACATAGTCAGCAGAATGAGAACAATCTCCGTAGATTAAACAAAGAGTACAGTTCGAAATACTTTGAATGTTCAACAAGCACCAGTTGAAGGCCCACTATAGTGCCATAAATGTATGTTTATTCTTTATTTAACAAGCAAACATTACCTTATATACCTAAATCCCCACAAAGCTGTTTGTTGCCTACTGACCCCACTGATATGAGACATGGGATGGTGGCATTCCAACTACATTCCTCTCACACATTAAACATGAACATTTTCCTTCTCATATGACTTTACCTTCACAAAAGCATAAATTTTCTAATACATCTCATAAATTGGAATCAGAGATGCTATAACTACGAATAAAAGAAAAGATAATAATAAAACTCAAAAGAAGTGATATGATGAGACTAAGAATTGCACTAGAATAGAAATGGAATTTATGAGTAAAGGAAATCCTTGTAAACAAGGTTGAATCAAATCTCAAATTAACTGTCAAGTAAAATGACCATTCAAATGAAGCAATTTAGAAGAAAATATAGAAAATAAAAAAACACTTCTACAAAATGGGATCTTCTTCTATGTGCCATATAACTTCAAGATATTGGCAATCATGGCTTTTCACAATTTCTTGTACTTTGCAGCTCTTAATAAATTTGGTCTTTTTGTTATCTCTCCTAAACCCTGTTTTACCATCCATTTACAAAAGCTCATTAGGTAGCAATCTTCTTCTATGTGCTGTGTACCTTCAGGTTTTGGGGAATCATGGCTCTTCACAATTTCTTATCCTTTACAGTTCTTAGCAAATTTTGTCTTCGTGCAATCTCTCCTAAACCCTGTTCTGCCATCCATTTACAAAAGTTTGTTAGTTTATGCACTGTTTACCTCTCTTGCCTTCAATATATCCTGTGCAAAATGGGATAAAAGATTTTTTTTTTTAAAAAAAGATGTTTCAAAAAAACTATCATTCCATTGTAAATGCAAAATCATCTTAAATGCTAAAAAGTAGACAATGAGAAAAATCTTTAATTAAAAACACTCGTCACACCACTAATTATTTTAGTGCAGCATCAAGATAACCAAAAGATGCATGATTTCTTTTACGAGTCATAATATTTATTATTATTATTAATAATTTACGACCACATTACCTATGGATGAGCCATGATTTTATCTTCAAAACCTGGGAGATTTTGACAATCACATGACATATTGAAAGCAAGATGGGAAACAGTGAAAAACCTACTTCAGAAGATTCTGTAACTGAACAGTAGAACAGGGACTGGTAAGAACACTAAGGAGACCAGTATTATTTAGCTATGAAGGGTAGAAAGTTGTGGAGAGACATGACTGATTATGTCCTGAAAGGGTACAGCATATAAAAAAGAATACTTCACATCTTATAAACTGTAGTTAGAGCTGCTCTGACTGTAAATAAAATGTTGTATAAGGTAATAATAAAACTCAAAAGAGGAAAACCAATGCTGAGACAATGGAAAAGAAATTTCTGAGCAAAGGAAATTCTTGCACTCCCAGACTAAATCTCAAATCTACTGTCAACACAAATAATTAACTAAAATGACCCTTCAAATGAAGCAATTTAGGAGAAAATACAGAAAGTAAATAACATCTCTACAAAATGAAATAAAAGTTTAAAGAAAAAACTTCAAAAGCAAGTGAAGACAATTTGCATTCCCTTCCAAATGTAAAATTATCTTAAATAATAAAACATAGACAATGACCAAGAGTACCAAATTCCTAATTTATATTAAATATATTGTTGTAGGATTTCCCTGGAAACTGATTTAAAGAGGACACAACTAAGTTCATTGTCTTCTACTTTGCAAATTATTTAATACACTGATATCAAGGTCCAAAGAATTCACAAAATATAACAAAGAAGATTGTCGTTTTGGAAGGGATAAAGAAATACATTATTTTCACTTATTGCTCAAAGCAGATTTTTTAAGTTTACAAATGACTAACATGTAAAATAAATTATTTTTTCAATGCCGAAATGTAAAGATCTTTTTTTTCTACATTCCGACTAATATCTTCATCTTTATTGTTATTATCACATTTCAGTAGTTTTACTCTCCAATCTTCTTCAGGCATCAGTGAAGAAGTGGAGAGAGTACATTGAATCCATTACAAAGTCTGCTGCTAGGAAATTTGGTTCACTGTAAGGAGAGACACCTTAAGAAAGCCATAGGTGGGGAACAGCCAAAATAGGACAACAACAACAAAGATGAAGACATTGGTCCAAATGCAAAAAAACTAAATAATGATAATTCCTCATCCTAGAAATTCAGACTTCAGCTTTTTAAACAACAATAAGAATAAATGTTTTTCACACAGCAACACCAGTCTGGATTCTATTAGTGTATGTATGTGTGTATATATATATATATATATATATATATATATATATATATATATATATATATATATATATATATATATATGCACATTAGCATGTTTTTTGTTGAGGCGGAACTAGGATTAATCTCACACAAAACAAGGTGGGTCCTGTGTGACAAAGAACTTGTCATAATTTCAGACAAGGTTTTACAAAGACAGATGTTCTTCCTGATGTTCAACTCTGATACTCATGGTAGTCCAGCTACACTGAGTGTTTTTATCAAAACACCCTGTCTAGGAATGTTGCCATTCAAGTCTTAGACCCCATACTAGACATTATATATATATATATATATATACACACACACACACACCAGGTGTAAAAACAAAACTGCTTTGAACATTTTTTCTTAGAAATGATTAATAATATCTTATTGGAATTCTCCAAGGTTTTTACTTTAAACAATAAAAAATGTATTTAGCTCTACAAGGAAAGGATGATTCCTCTTGCTGTTGCGAGCTTCTGATCCAGTTTTCCTTTCTACTGTTCCCTCTTTTTTAAACTTATTCACTGTTCTCTTGATGGCTCATGAATGGACTTTGAAGATGGAAGCCAGGGTATGAATTACTGAAGGTTTGAATGTGTGAAGTCGTGGATGCTGAAATGTGAATAGGCAGGGGCTCACTGTATTTGGTGGATATAACATTCAATTATGTTCTAGGTATGAAAATAAAATACATCTTAATTGATGTTGCTACCAGGTCCACCATGACCAGGGTTAGTAGCACCTGTTAGGGTGCCAAATTCTGGACTGCATAAAATGTGACGGGTATGTGGTTTTGGAGACTTTCTTCAAACATTCAATATTCTCACCTAGCTTCTTTGATATTCTGATAAAGCACTGGGTACAAAGCTTACTCATATGGCAAAACCAATATATATTAGGGACACCACAGATCAACTCCTCTAAGATAAAATGAAAATGATGGATATTATATTTGATTCAGAGCTCTGGTATTTACTGGCTTGAATCATATATTACACATACAGACAAAAAAGTCACAATGGTTATCATGATATACTAGTGTATCTGTGCCATCAATTGAAATTGTTAGAAAGTTTTAATATTGAGATGCAATGAAAGCAAAGTTTTGAAACAATATATTGAGATTTATTGAAGCAGAGATAAAGAATTCACAATTAAAATAGAAGCTAATGAACCATTTCATTAATCCATTTCCATTACTTTTTTTTTTTTTTTTTTTAGACGTTCAATGGTATCTATGATTCATTCATTACTTCTGGTATTATATAAATCACTTTTTGCACAATATATTTTTATGATAAAAGTTTTATGTGTTTAGTAAAACAGTGAAATGGAAATATCTCTCAGAAGAAAAAGATTAGCAACAGAAGGGCAAAGACGGTGACAGCAAAGCCTATTTCAAGACTAAGTTGAAGCAATATGACCACTTAATAGACAAAGGCATCTGAGTGCCTCACATGAAAAGAGTGAACAAATAAGACTGCAATCGAAGAAACACAGGAGTAAAGGAACTGATTAATTAAGTAGTTCACTTGCTCAAGAACTCTGTCTAAATGCACATTAATATTTTATAGATTATTAAAACAACTAAGGGAAATAATCACTTATAAATTTAATAACTTAAGTTGATTTACTTCCTTTCTGACTACAGATGAGGCAGGAAATATATAAATAAATACACATTGATAATTATTATATGGTTTGATGATTATGTATTCTGCACAGCTATAAGATGGCATTATGATAACGTTATCTTTTTATACTTATAAATTTATTACTATTTATATTTATTCCATGATCACAATGGGAAAATTAAGAAGTGGAAATATCTATTTTCTCAATAAGTGTTTAACAAAATAAAATCTTTCTTCTTTATTTTTTAAAGTTTTAGCCACACTAAAATTACTGTTATTGAGTTTTAAACATATGAGGGGCTGCTGAAATGTTGTCAGTCTAACCAACATTTCCACCCTACAACCTCTTTCCTATACAGACAACATTACAATCCAGTTATGACGATCACCATTTCTGATACCAAGTTTTCAGAGGAGCTCACTTCTTTTGTTCCACCACTTCAGATCTTTATTTCTAGGATGCACCATGTTACTTCCATGAAGTCAAAACAGTTTCAGAGTCAGCCAAATAATACTCAGCTTGTCAAACTCTATGCTTCTGCACAGGGAGGGACCTAGATGAGGCTATGCCAAAGGGCAGAGTCTCATCTGGGGAGGTAGACAAATTTGACCCCATAATTATAGGGTCTACAGGGAATTTTTGCCCAAGCCTATGGGCTCGGAACACGCCACATAAAAAAAATGGCCTTATGCTACATCCCACCTCATGGGAGGACATGGGTAAAGTCAAAACAGTTTTATTTCATCCATATTCCAAATATAACAAGAAAGTTTGCGAAATCAACTTCCACATGTGTGCTTCCCTGAACACTTTAATTTTGACTTCTTCAAGTTAAGGGTCAATTGCGATCTACCCTCTTTATCTTCATAATCTCCACTACCTACAATCTTCCCTTCCATTTATATCTTACACGTCATTCATCCTCATGATTTTGATTGTAACCCTCTCCTCTGAGTGGCTCTTAAACATTGTATTGAGTGAAATTTAGTAAAGAAAAGAAAAAGAAACAATAAAATATTGATTTGGAAAGGTGGTTGGGCTGAGAACTTTTCAGGAATTCTTCATGAGTTTAAGATAAAACAATCTTTCTTTTAATACTTCATCAAATTTCAAATAAATTTTCTGTGAAACATCATCTGTTTATATAGCAATAAATGGTGTGTACCAATTTATACACAAAAAAGTGTGTTATAAAGCTAATGTCACTTGCTGAAGGTATGGCCACACAGTGTTACACAAACATTAATGATATAGAGAAGGAGTCAGTGTTTCAAGTTCCTGCAGTACCAATCAGAAAATGATTCAATTACATGAGAAAGCCATCAACTGATGAAAATTGGGAAGTTGCCAACTGGTACTTTGTGAACTTGAATTTCACTTGAGGGTCACTGTTCAGTTTGACTCGCAATTTCCTAAAATTTCTGGAAACCTGACAATTCATCTTCTCTCACTCATATATTTCAAAAGCAATGTCAGCATATATCTCTGAAATTTTCTGAGTGCCTTTTTAAAATTTATGACAAGATTTGCAGTTCTTTTGTAGTTTTAAATAATGAAAACAAATTCCACTAAGAAATAAACATCCAAAGAAGAAACTATGAAAAGAATGGACACAAACAAATTTGTTAGAAATAAGTTCTGTCTATATTTCTGAGATGAGGTATTATGTACACTATTTACATTATTCGGACTATTGTCCTCATCTTTGTTGCCATATTTATCACAATGTTTCAGCCGTTGTATGCTCCGGCCTTCTTCAGGTGGTTAGAATGTTGAACTGAACCCTTTATTTCACTCACACATGGCACAGTGGACACATGGCACAGTGGATAAAGGCATTAGTTAGATCCAGTAACAGGACCCAAAGAGTGTAAGTTCAATACCTGGTTAAGTCGGTGGAGAACTTGGAGAGGGGAATTAACAGGTAACCGACATCCATTAGACATGGCATGTGAAACGAGAACAGTCTACCCCAGTGAGCGAAATAAAGGGTTCGGTTCGACATTCCAACCACATGAAGAAGGCCAACGGCCAAAATGTTGTGATAAATATGTCAACAAAGATGAGGACAATAGTCCAAATAATGTAAATAAGTTCTACTCTGGCATATTCCATTTGTTAGAAAGAAGTTCCATTCAGTTTGTTTTTTTTTTTCCTGAGAATTACTACTTTGTAAAACAAACTCCCATGTGAATGCTTCCCTGAACATTATAATCTTAACATTTTCAAGCCAAGGGTCAATCACTATCTATACTCTTTATCTCATCTTTGCTTTTTTCTGTTTCATCTTACATTCATATCACACTCCACATTCAGTAACCCCCTAATATGTGCAGCATTTGAACCTTGTATTGGGTGAATGTTAATATAAAAAAACACCCATACAACAATATAATTTTGTCTGCCACTATGTAAAGCATCCATATTCTAACATATAATATCAAAAGATGAAACATGGCTGAAAGTTCTAAAACTGAAGGAAAATGAGGGTCAAAATTAAATGCTAATTGGGTTGAACTAAAACCACCACCATTTTATAACAAATTCTTAACATTTACTACCCACACAAATCCAACATCTAATACCATCTTGTAGAATGTCTCTTCTAAGAACTGATTATTTTATTCAACAACAATGGCAATTCACCTGCTGTTATTGAAGTTTTTACATAAAATATTATATTCCTATTCCAGTATTTATTATTAGAATATTCTTTTCTATTATGACTTAAGCACCTCTGAGGAGCACTAAAGCATTGCTATTCAGTTGTTTTGCACAGTTTCAACTTGACACTTTAAAAACAGATATTTTAAGAGCATATATAAATATAAACAAAATGATATAAAACAAACTTGCCAACTTATGTTGGAATCATGTTCTTTACTCCACACCCACCATCATGTTATTCAGTCATCAACAATTACAAATGTCAGTGTGATGCTGAATATATTGGAAGAAACAATCAGATAAGATCCATCAAGGGCAGTGTGAAAATTTACAGAGGCTTTTGAATATTCTGGTTCTATTATTGAAGAACACTTAATAAATAATCCAATGTGTGCCTCAACCTTCTCCAGGGATTTTTTTCACCATAATCAGCAAAACTCATTCCAATTACCATTTAAAAATTCTTGAGACCATTTATATCAAGTGAAAGAACCCTTCTCTTTATAAAATGTAGGTACGGCTGCTGGAGTCTAAAACATAATCTGTCTGTAATTTATACTTCTCTTTTCCTGATATTTTTTCTCTCTTCTTTTCCATTTTTTTAGTTATTGTGCACATATTTTTTGTCCTTGATTGGCTCTGATGAGAAGGATCAATAACCAGTGAGCCCTTTTTGTTATTTCTTTCTTATCATATTTTTTCCCATCCACCACTTTTATGGTGATAATTTTATTTTTATCCTTTCTGATCTATCTTTTGTTTGTGTATGTATTTATACATACTTTTATAAGGACTGTTTTCTCAAAGCATTAATAAAAAATTTTATCCCCCTCAGTTTATTCAACTTCACGCTTAGTAAAAATCAAACAAATTGCAGAATATGCCAAAGCTGGGTCAACCATGTCAAAATGCAAAATTCATTATGCACATAATCTTTTAAATCTATACATACAACTTGATTAAATTTATCAGTCAAAGGTATATCCACAAATGGACAGAAAAGTGGGCGTTTACTCTTCACGCACACACTGCAAGAGCCACAACTCTCTTCAGAAATCCATTATCACAAAAATCTTTACTTTCCTTAACAAGTCTGCATAACTTTTCTTTTGATGCATAAGAAATTGTAACTTCATTGTGTTTTTCTTTCTTATTCTTGTGTTAAAGATTTTATAGCAGATGCGTGTCACACCACTGAGTCTCTTAAATCACTGTGGTTATTAAATACAGTTTCTGAGAAGAAGATGGTAATAACATGATGGAGTGCAAACTAAATCCATTGCATCACCCAGAACATGTATGCTGTATCATCTACAAAATTTAAAAGAACATCAACTTCCTTCATAGAGATCTTTCACAAAAGAAATCGAGCAAATATCATTTACTATACATGACAATCATAAACTGTTTTGCCTGAAATTAACAGCTGAAAATTTTACTTTCCCCACTAACAATAATTTTCACAGTATCTACTAGAAATTTGTGTTAGATGAAAAATATTCAACTAAAGAGTTTCCTTTATCACTTCCTCTTTTGCAAGCCATGTCCTTTCAAAATATGTGTGATTATGACTTTCCACAACTTCCTACAATTTTTAGCTTTAAACAATGTTGGCTTATGGCTACATGATGCTCAAACACTGGTTCCTGTACAATCACCAAAGTTAAGCAACATTGATTCTGGTCAGTGCTAAGATGGGTGACAGCTTGGGAAAACCAGGTGCTGTAAGCATGAATGGGTGGGTGGTTTAATGGATAAAGGTTCAGAATTGTTAATCAGAGAGCCGAGTTCCAATTTGGTCTATTATATTCACTTATGCACAAATAACTTTGGGAGAGGTTTGAATCCACCTCTTCTCCTCCTAACTATGGGTTAATTAGTAAGACTTGTATCACTAAACCATTATTATCTCATTAAAAACAATTCTTAGAAAATAAAAAACTAAAATAAATAAAACTAAAAATATTTTCTAGAAAATGAATCAAGCAATCAGTCATGTAAGAAATATTTGTTTCCTTACTACTCCTTAGTTTCTATTCTGCCACCAATTTACATTAAGATTGCTAGCAAGCTTAATGTAAATGGATGGCATGGTATGTACTCAATGTTTCTCTCTCTTTTAATATGTCATGTGAGTGTCAAATTCTCCATGCCCTCTTTCCTCATTAAGTGTCTTAGAAATTTCAACTGGATCTTTTTGATTCTAACTACAAGCGTCCATTTTGTTTTCATTTTCCTTCAAACTTCCTCATTATTCACATGCTCTAACCATGCTCTATTCTCAGCATGCTTCTGTCAAACCATATTTCCATTGCCTTAAGTCACCTCTTCATCTCCAAAGCAACTGTCCAGCTTTCAGTGACATTTAAAAGGACAGATATTACATACTTTTCTGTGTTTCCAATGAAATTTTCTTGTTTTATAATACTTTGTTTATTTTTTTTTTAAAGTTATCTTTCCTTCAGTATCTGTCTATATTTCTGAGATGTGGTATTATATACACTATTTACATTATGCAGACTATTGTCCTCATCTTTGTCTCCATGTTTATCACAACATTTTGGCTGTTGTACACTCCAGCCTTCTTCAGGTGGTTGGAATATTGAACTGAACACTATTTCGCTCACTGGGGTAGACTGTTCTAGTTCCACATGCCAAGTCTAATGGATGTCAGTTAATGCCTGTTAATTCCCCTCTGAAATTTCTCCACTGCCTTAACCAGGTCTTTGGGTCCTGTCACTGGATCTTACTAATGCTAGTTAGTGAGATCTAGGACACATGGCACAGTGGATAAAGGCATTAGTTAAATCCAGTTAGATCGACATTCCAACCACCTGAAGAAGGCCGGAGCATACAACAGCCGAAATGTTGTGATAAACTTGGCGACAAAGATGAGGACAATAGTTTGAACAATGTAAATAGTGTTATCTCTCCTTATTCTAACATGCATTCAGATTGTTGTGTCATATTTTCTATTACCCCTTATAATAATTCACAGATAATTAATTTTCTCTAGCTTTTTGATTCTGAGGGAATGGTAATATTAGCCGTTTCCATTTGGCATTCACTAACCAAGCAGCCAGTAAAACTGTCATTTGAAATTTATAAAATCTTTCTCTTAAAACAATTTTTCAGGAAAATAGGTTTCTCAAGTCCAGTAAGTATTATTGTTCTTTCCAGTATTGACATGGGTTTCTGTCACTTGTAGCACTTAATAAGTTTTGTCTTTTTGTTATTTCTCTCAAACACCTTTTCTACCATTCATTTACTCAGGCTCATCAAGTATGTTATGCACTGCTTTCCTCTGTCCCTCAATTTGTCCTGTGAGTATCAGATTTCCCAAACCCCCCTTCTTCATTATATGCCCCAGAAATTCCAATTGCCTTTTTTGATGTTAAATATAAATTTCCCTTTTTTTTTCCATTTTCTCCAAAACATTATTGCTCACAAGTTCGGTCCATGGTATCTTCAGCAACTTTCTATAGAACCACATTTCTGTTGCTTCAAGTCTCTTCTTCATCTTTGAGAAGATTGCCCAACACTCACCGCCATACAAGAGGAGACATATCACATAACAGTTCAATACTTTTTTCTTTGTTTCTAACAAAATCTTTCTGTCTCTTAATACTCTGCTTAGCTTATGGAATGCATCATTGGCCATCCAATACATCTTCAGATCTCAGTATTGCACTTTCCATCCTCTGTTAGAATATTTCCCAGATTTTGTACTTGTTTGATTTTAGTATCCCCAATTCGTAATTTGCACTTTGGGCTCATCATTTTGCTGATAACCATGCATTCTGTCTTCTTGTAGGTTATATAAAAGTCTTTAAAGGCTAATGAAAAGACAAACCTTACTAAGAAAGAAAAAGGATAAAAAATTGTGGAGGGCAGTGATCACTCATAGAAACAAAAGAATTCTTGATTCTGCCCGGCATCTTTGAGCAGTAATAATTGTTTGAAATGAAAAAGAAAAGTTAACAAAATGAATTTTGTTTGTTTTTGCAAAAGAAATAAACAATGGCACATTGTGATAACATCAACAAAGATGATGACACTAGTAATGTAAATAATGATAATTCCTTATCCCAGAAATTCAGACAAAAATAAAGACAAAGATAAGGATATTAGTCTGAATGCAAATAATTTAAATAAAAGTTATCAACTAATACAATCAATATACAGGGTGGTCCGAAAGTCTTGTCGCCCCTACCGAAAAGTAATGAGAACAATAGAACAAGTAATATGGTAATACAAAGCACATGTACTGGATTCAGTTTATTCACCTTCATTGAGACTGTCACATATTGAGAAGTTCTATATGAACACCATCATTTTCATGGCACAAAATGATGCAGCGCCATGTCCTGTGCATTATTTTATGAAACTGTGCTTTGTTGATTCTTGCAGAGGCTCTCTGAACAGTGTTCTTCAACTGATGGCTATTCTGGTACCATTAATGCGAAATTCTGTCCTTGATAACACCCCACAGAGTATTGAAATAGAAAATTATATTATGGAGGAGTGACAAGACTTTCGGACCACCCTGTAGCATTCTGTAAATTAGTATATACAGTAAATGATATGACACAATACAATAACTACTAATAAAATTTTAAAAAATAACTACTAATAAAATACAAAATGTATCAATGATGGTTTAAAGGAATAAAGTAGCCATTTTATATTGAAAAAAAAAAATTTAATTTTGTTCTAAACAATTTTATTTAAATAATAAATCCAGATATGAATTTCTTATAGCATTGTTCTGCTTTATAACTGTGGGTGGTGACAATTTTTTGTTATGTCTGCAAGAATGTATAGAACAAAGATTTCATCTGCCATTGTTTATTTCTAACTTTTGCAAAAACAAACAAAAGTATTCTTATAATATGATTCATTGTGTCCACTTTTCTTTTTCATTTCAAACAATTATTACTGCTCAAAGATGTCAGGCAGAATCAAGAATTCTTTTGTTTCAATGAGCTATCACTGCCCTCCACAACTTCCTATCCTCTGTAGCTCTTAGTAAGGTTTGTCTTTTCACTACCCCTCACACTTTGTTGTTGCTGTTATCACAACATTTCGGCCGTTGTCTCTACAGCCTTCATCAGGTGTATGTCAATCAGGGAAGTCCAAACTAAACTATTTATTTAATCTATAGGGGTAGATTGTTCTGGTTCCACTGTCCATATCTAGAGATATCTTATCTAGTTCTTATTTTTAGTACTGCTCTCTGTTCTGCCATCCATTTACACAAGTTAGGTTATGTTGTGTTGTGAATAGGAAAGGCTGACATACATATAGAAAGTAAGTAGTAGTTTATTCTGGAGAATAATATGGTACACGCTTGAGAACAAAGACTAATGTAAATAACAGTTAATCGTTAACTCCTTTCATTCAATAGGAACGAGTTCTGTTTAAATAGTCTTAGACCAATCCATCTTGCTGTGGAGGGGGTTCAACTACTCCACAACAAGTTACTCAATGCTTCTCCTTGCCCCTCTCACCTCTAATATGTCCTATGAGTGTCAAATTCTCCATGCCCATTTTCCTTCATTATGCACCCTAGAAATTTTAACTCTCTGAGAATCAAGACAGTGTTTTCATTTGTAGAAAGTGATGGGGTCGAAATAAAACCAAATAATTATTAAAATGAAAACAATGCGAAATACATCAATGTAGACATGTTTCAGATTAGAATGATCATTATTCAATCTTAATCTTAACTGTTCTAAGTTTGGTCTTAATTGAAAAATTAAAATTAATATTTTAGCCAAAAAAACAAAAAAAAACTATTCTGATATTCATAAACCTGAAGATTTTGTGCAGTACATGTCATGAAACAAGCACTAATGTCTGCATAAAATCTACTTAGCCTACTGTAATACAATTAAAAAAAAGATAAATATATAATAGATTGACTGATTGATTTTGTTTTCTATGGATTATCAACATTTTGAAGGTTATTCTAAAGCCAGAAAATATTTTTTATACTTTTTCCCAATGGTGTCTGTGTGTAAATTAATATAACAAAACTGACTGAAATTCAAAATCTGCTCTCTGATTTCCAATTTTGAGCCATTATCCACCCACACATTGCTTTCAGCACCTATTATTCCCAAGTGATCACTTATCTAAGTTACTGACTGGCTCAATGTTGCTTAACTTCATTGATAGTACAAGAATCAATGTTTCAGCATATTATGGCCATAATTCCTGATCTATATTAGAATAATAACCATCAAAACTGACAGGATTAATTAAGGATGGACTGGCATATCGTCTCGTGCTCAGGTTATTTGTGCACATTGCCTAAAATCAAACTCTCACTCACTCTGACCATTATAATGTGAGACCAGTGTAATATCTGTGTGCATAGTAAAACAGGTTAGAAAAAAAATTTTCATTGAAATACTGAAAAGTTATCAGTCCAAACCACTTCCCTACATCTGACCAAACATCCAAAAAGGGCTTTTTAGTAAATTCTGTCTCAGGTGAATCTATAAAATCTGTCAAATCTTTTACATAGCTAGGGAGCAAGATAAATTCTACTGAAAAGGATGTGAAAATTCATATAGCTAAAGCCTGGGCTGCCTTGAATAAAATGAATGCAATCTGGAAATATGATCTACCAGAAAATATCTAACAGAGATTCTTTCAAGTCATGGTAGAAGCGGTATTAATGGATGTGCCAACTGCTTGGTCATTAACTAAAACCTTAGAGTCTAAGCTTGATGGAACCTACACTCAGATGCTGAGAGCTATACTTAAAATCTCAGCATCCAACTAAATCACAGCTCTATGGACCCATCCCTGATATTTCTACAATCTTACATGAACACAGAATGAGCTTTGCTGGACACTGCAGTTGAACAAAACAAGAACTCATGAGTGAGCTACCATTCTGGACACCAAGCCATGGAGAAAGACAAGTTGGTCACCCAGCAACCACCTACATTGATCAGCTATGTTATGATGCAGAATGCCTTCTGAATGACCTTCTGACCTTTGTGCAGGACCATGATGGTTGGCGTGATAGACTCCTGAATATCCGACCTAACTCAACCGGATAAGGCCATGAACATTGTAGCATCCCCCTTGTACACGTACGGGTTTGTGTTTGAAGAGATACACATTACATATATAACCTCGTCAATTGTTTTCAGTCTCATAGAATGCTATGTCCCTTTAAAACAGCAATGTTCAAGGCTCTCCATAGCTTCTTTTCTGTATTATGTGTGAGTTGCCTGTCTCTTTGGAAAAGATAGAGTGGTTTCCTATTGTCTTCTATATAGGTTTTGGAATTTCCTTCTTTTAAACTGCTTGCTACCCAAGACTAGAGAGCCCAAACTACTTTATTTAACCCATAGCTGAGGAGAAGAAATAAAACTAAATGTCCGACCAGTATTCATTATTGGTGGTAACAATCTTAGCAAAATTAGATGTGCAGATGACAGTGTTGATAAAAGACATAGAAAGGAAACTACAGGGTGTTGAGTAAAAAAAAAAAAAGGGGTTAAATTCAGAATGATGTGAGACAACCTTTAAAAACTGGTAATGACTGAAAAATTCAGGAAGAATTTTTGGACATTGTCATTCTCTACTTCCGATGTTCTTCTTTGAAAAGTATGATAACTTGATGCTCAAAATCAGTGAGTTGTTTAACCATACAAAAATGGCAGAACGAAAGACAAAACTTGTCTGTAAATAACCTTTAAATGACGCGTCACAAGACTGAGCAACCATTAATAAATCATAAAAGAACCAACCAGAGTTAAGTAATTACACGAGAGTTGAATAATTATTCAAGGTCAGGAATATTCAAGAAATTTATTCAAGGTTATTCCAGGTCAATTATTCCTAAAAGATAAAACAGTGATAATGAATTTGCTGCTTTTTTACTAAGCACCCTGTATAAGAACTCCTACAGAAGGTAGTAAAGGAAAGTGAGAAAGAAGAACATCATTTGCAAGAAGAAATAGTTATCAGCAAAAGGAACAGCCTGACACAAAAATTATAAATTAGAGATACCAAAATCAAGCAAGTACAAAAATTTAAATATCTAGGAAGTATTTAAACAGAAGTATGAGACTGAAATCTGAAGGTGAGTTGCAATAGAGAAAGATACCTTCCAAAACCAAAGCAAAGTATTAAGAAACAGGAAAAAAAAAAATGAGTACTAAACTCTTGTGTAACATCAGACATTCCCTAAGCGTATTTATGTGAAAGTAAACACAATATCTGTCAGAATAATAAATCTGAAGATATAGCTCTTGTATCCTTTTTGATGTATATGGTATTTGATCTGAACTTTTCTGAATGTTTTTAAGGGCTGGAAAGCACATTTCGTCTTCCTTGCATTTTCAAGCATTATAATCAACAACTCATGATACTTTAGTGGTGGGAAATGTGTTTGACAAAAATGAGAGACATGATGGATTTTATTTCAGGGGCCAAGTCTTCTTTTTCTATAACCTTCAGGACATTGGCAATCAAGGCTCTCCACAATTATATCTCCTTTGTAGCTCTTAGCAGTATTTGTCTTCTTACTATCTCTGCTTATCCCTGTTCTGCCATCCATTTACTCAAGCTCATTTGATAGGTTATGCACTGCTTTCTGCTGTCCCTCTTGCCTCCAATGTCTTGTGAGTGTCAAATTTTCCAAGCCTTCCTTCCTCATTATATTAGTCTTCCTATATAGCGGGGAATATTGGACTTCAGTATTACTCCCTGTATAGATTGAATAAGTCTGGTGAGAAGATATATCCTTGTCTTACACCCCTTTCTATTTTTATATATTTGCTGATTTCACTGGTTCTCTTTATTCCAAGTGATGACAATTTTTAAATATACTTATTACAGTCTCAGTTTGGAAGCCAGTCACAGGAGATAAGAATTAACACTGTACATTATAAATATGCTGTTTTATATTTAATATGAAAATCCTTGTGTTTTAATAAATGTTGTGAAATGTTTTGGGGTTTTTTTTTTCAAGGTATAAAATATATTAGAGTCATAACAACTTTGTTTAAAAAGCTTTTATCTTTCACTTTCTTTATTTCTCAGTCATTTAATTTTATTGTTTTGATCTCTTAAGTTTCCTTTCATTCTTCTGCATTTTCAACTTGCCAACATGACAGATGCTACTATCTTGCACCTTTAGACAAGCCATCTACTGAAACTCATGTTAAATAAAAATCTATAATTTCTAAAATGGCGAAGAGAATTTTATTTGCATCATTATATATCCAGTAAGAATTAAATATAAACAAAAAGAAAATGCAGAATAAAATAAAATTTTAATAGTTTCTAAATAGAATGCAATTGTAAAATTACCTTGTACTGGGTTGGCCAGAAAATCCTGACTCATTTAGGAAGTGGAAAGAAAACAAATCTTGATCTCTGTCCTTTTGGAATTTCCAAGGTGTACTGCATTTTAAGCTTGTCCGAAAAAGTTGCACCATCAATACTAAACTGTATGGCCAGCAGCTAGACTGCATGTCCAACAAACTAAAGATGGTGTATCCTGCTTTGGTCAATCGAGATCAGAATTTGTTTCAGTAAGACAATACAAGGCCACTCACTGCCAGGTTGACTAAGAAATTCAAACAGATGGACCATGTTGAGATTCTTTCACATTCAGTCCTGATGCTGCTCCAGGTGGCTATGGCCTATTCCAACCAATGGTACATTTCCTCCATGACCAGCAATTCAACACTTTTTTGATGAAATAAAGGAAGCTTGTCCCAATTTTTTGTTTCAAAATCAGCGAACTGCTATTTGGGACAGACTCAGAAGCTGGCTGATTGTTGGCTCAAGATCATCAAGAATGATGGACTTTATTTTGAAGAATAAATGTTGATGTTGCTCCTTAAAATTTTTGTTGTTTTCTTTCCACTTCTTAAGTGAGTCAGGACTTTCTGGTCAGCCTAGTACTTATAACTATTAAAAGATATTAAAAAGTAATTGTGCTTTTAATTACTTTTACTCCAAAGCCTATTTCATATACACTATCTACTAGATGTGTGCCTACTTTTTTTCCAGATATGGTAATGAGTTAGCAGCTATGCTGATAGCATAGGTATTCATAGTTGGCATAAGAATGATTAAATAAATAAATAAATTTTTTGCCAAGTATTCCAAGACATAAAACTTATAATAAACCTTTCAAAAACAGAAACTATTATCTGGAATTGGAATTATACTCTCAATTGATCATAAAAATTCAGAATGTGGAATTAATAAACACTTCAAAATGCATTGGTGTACTGATTGGTTATAACAAACTTAGTATATAAGATAAGAAAATTGAAGCTAGGATAGATTGTACAAGGGTTAGTTTTTTTACAACATGACAAGATGCTACAAAACCAAAATATTAATCTTGAGCAATGTTCTTATATAGTCTTGTCAGATCAAAACTTTCATATGAATGTCATGCATAGCATCCAAGTTGTTCAGAAATATATAAACTACCATTTATATACAAACGTTTTCTCTGATCAATGATTAAAAATGCCTTCTGTTCAAATAAAGGAATCCTCTAGGTCTTAAAGAAACAATACCTCATCAGACTTTTTATGCTACAGAATCACAAACAAAGAGCTATAACAAATAACAAAAACCAATATCAGTTGAAGACTTCCAACAGCAGCAACAACAAAAATGTGTAGCACATGTAACTAGAAAGGAAAATAATATAATCATAAAGTTGATCTTCCACATTACCTTAAAGAAAAGCTTAGGAAGGAAATGCCCATCATTATCAAAAAGAGCAATAAAATTCAGTGGACTTGAGCAGTCTATTTTCCTGAAAAACCGTTTTAAGAAAAAGACTTTATAAATTCCAACTGAAAGTAATGCTGTTTGGTCAATGGATGCTGAAGGCTTCCTGTATGGAAATGATTGATTGAAGGAATTTTTGGAGATTTTTTGGTTAACAGTTCTTCCAAAAAGTGTGGCTGGTTTTTTACCAAATCTTCACCCCTATAATAAAATTCTATCAGTTCAGTTCTATTCAGTTAATTTGTTTAATGACATATCAACTCCTTCTGGGCCATTTAATGCCAAAATTTAATTTTCTTGAGAGCATGGATGTAATAAAAATATGATATGTTATTCTGCTTTCACAATTGAATACATGGTAGATGATACTCAGCTTTTGTACATATACATGTTTGTATGGACATGATTAATGGAGGCAGTGATATGTGTGTTTTATGTTGTAGTTTGGTTGAACATATTTTGGAATACAATTTAAGAAACTGTAGGATATTATATGGATTAATGTCCTGAAAGGGTTTATATGGGTTGTTCCATTGGGTGGTTCATTTTTATTTAGCAGCGTATCAATCACTGCAAGTTACTTAATGCTAAGATCTAAATTTTTTTTTTTTTTTTAAGCTTATCACCCCAAGCAAGGCTGGAAGCCACTAGCACGCAAGGGGTTACAGAAGGTTTGGAGGAAGAGCAGATAGGAGTGGTAAAGGAGAGGATGTGGAGAAAGATAGTGGATCGATCAAGGCAAGGGGGTTACAGAAGATTTGGAGCGAGAGCAGATAGGAATGAAAGGTGAAAGGATGTGGAGATGGGAAGTGGATAGATCAAGGCAACTGGAGATGTCGATTGATGTTACGCTTAAATAGTTGGAGATTGTATTTGTCAGGGAAACAGGAATAAGGAAGGGAGTTCCACAGGTGAGATGTGTGAGACATGAAGCTATTGGAGTAGAAGAGACATCTACATCTAACAGTTTCAACGGTGAAGGGGTGGGAACGGGATGCCAGCCTCGTAGGACGTTTAAATTCATGAGGCCTAGGAACCAGCGAAAGCAGCTCCTCGGAGCAATTACCATGAAAGTATTTGTAAAAAAGACAGAGCGAGGCAATGTCACGTCTGTGAGAGAGCAACTGCAGATAAGATGACAGATCAGGGCCAATTACATTGCGTATCCGTCTCTGGATCTTATCAAGAACCCTGAGGCAAACAGCAGGGGCTCCAGACGATATATGGCAGCAATATTACATGCAAGGGCGAATGGTCGATTTATAGATTTGGAGGATTGATTCCGGGGAGAAAAATTTCCTGGCTCGGCACAGGGAGCCAACTTTCCTTGCGGTGGATGATGCAATTGACTCAATATATTTGTTCCATCTCAGATCAGCAGACAGCGTGAGACCGAGCAGCCGCAGAGAGGAGCTCTCAAGAAGTTGGTCTTCAGACATTCTAATGGGATGCAGGGATGGAACCTTGTGGTGGTTAATAGAGAGCAGTTTTGTTTTAGAGGTGTTAAAGTTAACCTTCCATTTCTTGCCCCAGTTCACAACCGATTGGAGGTCCTTTTCTATTCGAACTGCCAGGTTAACTTTGTCAGCATCACTAGATTTGTGTTTGAGGCAGGAGTAAATTGTGATGTCGTCCGCATAAATGCGACATGGTGTCAGGAAGGTCATTTATGAATATGAGGAACAGAGTAGGGCCTAGGATGGAGACTTGAGGAACACCTGCATTAGTGGGATAGGAGCTGGAGATGAATCCATTGAGAACGACCTTCAATTCACAGTTTGACAGGAATGATTGTATTAGGTCAAACAATCGACCTGTGATACCATAACCCTGGAGCTTGCGAAGAAGGCCGGCATGCCAAACTCTATCAAACACTTTGGAGATGTCTAGGGCCACGGCACAAGCTTCACCACTATTATGAATAGCTTGGTAGACAAATTCAGTGATGGCCATAAGTACATCGGCTGTAGATCAGGCAAAGCGGAAACCATACTGCTTGTCTGAGAGCAGTTTTGAATGCAATTGTATGCCTACAACTACAGATAAAATGTATTGCTGGTCATGTATTGTTGGTCATTTTTAAATAAAAATGTATTGCTGGTATTTTTACTATTAAAATGTATTTTTATACTTTCATAGTGTAGCCAGGTATTGAACTCATGACTCTTTTGGTCTACTCACTGGATTCAACCAATGCTTTTATCCACTGAGCCATGTGGAATACCTAGCTACAGCATAGGTGAACAAAAAACTTCGAGAGTTGAGTTAAAAGGGAGATAACTGATACTGAGATATCCAGAAGAGGCATGGCACGTGGAACTAGAACAATCTACCCCAGTGGATGAAATAAAGGGTTTGTTTCAAAATTCCAATCATCTGAAGAAGGCCAGAGTGTCATGAATATGGCGACAAAGACAATAGTCCAAACAATGTAAATAGTGTAAATAAGGACTAAATATCAGTAGTAAATAGAATGTATGGTTGTCAGCAAAAGAGACTAGCATGTTAATTACAAATTGGAGATATCAAAATCAGGGAAGTACAAAAATTTAAATATCTAGGAATTGTTTTAACAGAAAATGGAAAATGTGAAAACAAAATCCAAAGGCACATTGGGATAGTGAAAGATGCTTTCCAAAAGCAAAGCAATATATTATAAAACAGGAAATTTTCATTAGAAACAAAGAAAAGAGTACTGAAATGTCATATATCAGTCCTCCTATATGGCAATATATATTGAACAATCTCCTCACTGAAGTAACAGAAATGTAATTCTACTGAAGAATGCTGAGAATACCTTGGACCAAACATGTGAACAAAACTAAATTTTTAGAGAATATGGAAACAAAAAGGACATTTATACTTAACATCAGAAAGAGATAGTTGAAATTTCTAAGGCACATAATGAGAAAAGAGAGCTTGAAAAATTTGTTACAGGATGGATTTGTAAGGGACAGTGGGGAACAACACATAGCTTGCCTAATGTGCTCGAGTAAATGGATGACAGAAAAAGGTTTAGGAGAGATAACAAAACTTCAAAATTTATTAACAAAAGACAGGAAATTGTGGAGATCCACAATCATCAATGTCCTCAAGGAACATGACACAAAAAAAAGGGAAATTCTATAAAATTGAAGATTTTATTTTATTTAAAGAGAATATTTACTATTTATATTTAAATAAAAAAATTATATAGATTAAGTAACTCCTACAGTAAATACATAAAAATATGTTTTAATTATGTTATTTAGATTATATTAAAAAAAATATACATTTCACAGAAATTAAAATATATCTGTGAGACTATACGACTCTCCCTCTCTCTCAATTTTTCTTTTCCTCTCTCTATAACTTTATATTCTTCAGTCCTGTGTCACCTTACTCTTTCTTTTTAATTTTAACACATTTTTCTTTCTTTCTTGCAATGAATAGCACAAAAGAAAATGATATCAATTCTGATGATTAAAATCACACTTTTATCAAAACACATTTGAGAAGTTTTACTGAAATTAATTTTGGTTATATATTATATTTAAAGTAAAAATATCAAATCAAGAATAAAAAGTGAATATGAAACAACATAAAAAGCAATTTATTACCTATCTTGTTATGGTAACTTTGACTAGAATCCATATTACCATAACAATGGAATATCTCATCTGATATACGAGGTCAGGAGCCTGACCAATAAGTTATAAAAAATGACATTGTGTTTTATATTAATATTTTAGAACAGATTCTATCATTGGCTGTACGTGTGATTAATTTTGATAGAACAGCAAAGAATGTGATAATTAGTATTAATTAATTGACCTGTGTTTCTCTTTGAATCATTTTACAGATGTCTCTCTTCAAAAGTGCTTAGCTGTGACAGCAAATATTATTAATCAATATGAAAACTTTTTAAAATACAAACATGAAAGTGAACCATGAACTGAAAATCAAAAGTCTCAGCCTTAATGAGAAAGAAATCAGGCAAGCATCTAAGGATATCCCCCAAAAGATTCAAAGACAACTTACGAAGGCTTAACATTTGAAAAGATATTATTTTCACATTTGTCCTTCTTTTGGGCTTTCTTTTTAACTGCACCAAATTTCATTCCGCATCTACAATTACGCTGATAATGAGGCTGGCTAACAAACCGATTGAGAAAGTCAATTTATTTACAGGGATGAAGAAATCTTGCAGAATCAGTGTTAAACTGTGCTGGAAAAAATAATGGGGAAGAGTGCATTTTTTGTTTTTAAAATAAATTGAGAGAAAACCAAAAACAGATTGCCCAGATTTGCTTGCTGATAATTAATTTTAAAAGCAAGGGGTTTTGGGGAAGGTGGTGAGGGAGACTTCGAACTGGCAATAGGCAATTCTTTACTCAAAGAAATCTTGCCTTTGAAATTAAATCAAACCAATTCTAAAGCCATTCAAGAATGATATCTTTTACTCACACATAGCCATCCAAAATGACATCAAATTCAGCATTCTTGCAGAAAATATGGTAATCTAAGAACCCCTAAAAACAAATATTTGAGAAGTATGGACATAGAAAAGCATACTTGTTCATAATGATATGTGAAATATAACTGGTTTTAATCTTTTCAGGAATATATATATATATATATATATATATATATAACAGCTTAGTTAAAGAGTTAAAATGAAATAGTGTGCTTTTATCTTTAGGCCCTGAGGCACAAAATGAAGTATTTAAGTTTAGTTCAGTCCAGATGTTTCATCTCTTCAAGCAATACCTCTCCATCAAGAGAGATGTACAGTCATTACCTGGCATTTGAGACTACCCCAAAAGAGGAAATGCCAAGAAGAATGGACTATTTTTTAGTACCTCATCCCTGGGACTGCTACTTTAAACGTAGCCTTGTGTCAATATTCCATTCAAGTGGTTTTCTGGATAAATATATCTTTGCTAATATATTTATTCATCTTTCTTGTCTTTCAAAAATTATGACAAGACTATAGCAAATTACTGACAACAATGACCCTGGGTGGCAGTGGGGAGTGATCTTTGTTACATTTGTTTTCCAAAGATGTTAGCATTACACTGTCAGACAGCAACAGAATGGTTCATTTAATTCTATTCTCCAAGTTACAACTAAGCATATTAACCCACACATAAGTGCTGCCAAATTGGCAAACATATTTTGTTCTTTATCCTTTTGTTTTGCAAAACGGCAGGATGGTCATGCCAAGATTTAAAAGCAGCTGAATTCCATTTAAAACTTTATGAATTTAAGCGCAGTACTAGACTGTGTTGCATTGCAGCTCAAATCATACACAAGGTTCATTGATAGGGTGCAGTTTTTTCCAGTCAAATGCTTGTGGCTTAAAAATTACCCTTCAGTCAGATCATTACCCACAAGCAAAACAATTTCTAGCAGTAAACCAGATTTTATTCTTGTGTTGTAACCTACTGCTACAAGCTAACCAAGAGGAGATGGGTGAGCAGGAGGTGCACAATCTAGCAGCTCTCTTCTCTGTCCATTCTCCAAAGTCCACTTCATCACTTCTGTGTGCCTTTTCATGGGATGGTCAATTTTACAGATAACCATCTTCTTTGTTTTATCTTCATCTAAAAAGTAATTTATCTTCCTTCCGTGACTTTCTTTCTGTCTGAGCCTCTTACTCTGTACTTTGAAGTTGACTTCACTTATTAATAACCATCAGTTGAAAGTACATGTTCCGTATTCTTTTTTGCAACAGGTCCAGCTGTTTTCAATTTAACAAGACCTCAGTTGACTCATTGCTACAACTGGCAACAAGGTCTCATCATTATGCAGTTGAATTGGTAAGATGTAACCGTAAGTTCTATGCTAACAGTTTCTTCCCTTGCACTTCTCCCTTTTGGAACTCTCTTACAGCTCCATGCTTTCTGACCAACTCTGATCTTCAATCATTAACTACTGTCTTCCTGATTACTCTTTTATTGCTCTCATTCCTTCATAATATTTTCTGCTTTCAATTTCTTGCACAACCCTTGTGTCTTAGTTTCTTTACTGGCTTGCTTGCGTTGAATTAAAAAAATAAAACAAAGAAATAGAACATCTTTCAGTTTTCTCCATAAGTATCAAGACCCTGGCTTTTTATGAGCTTTATTTTGAAATCATTTCACCTCAAAGTGATAATGCCACTAGGAGGTAGGAGGGTTCAAAGAGAATGGGAAGACTTTATTGATGAGAAGTGAGGATAACAACAAAACATAAAAATGATGCAGGAGAACAGAAGATGGTGATTGATGTTACATTTAAATTTTCAATATTATAGGTGACAAGGAAGCAAGAAATTGGAACGTAGTTCTACAGTGAGAAATGCAAGAAATATTTGAACAGAACAGCTGGTTGCATCTAGCTAGTTCAACAGTAAAACAGTGAGACCTAGTTTCCAATCTAGTAGCATGCTTAAATTAATGCATCTGAGGCACTAAGGAGAACAGTTCATCAGAACAGTTGCCATGAAATATTTGTAGGAAAGACAGGCGGAAGACACATTGCATCGGTGAGAAAGTGACTGAAGTCAAGATGCCAAGACAGGACCAATTTCATTACAGATATTTCTTTTAATTTTGTCAAGAATCTTGAGATATATCATAGTAGTACCATACCAGACATGGCAGCAGCATTCTATGCACAAATGAATGGTAGCTTTATAAACATGCAAGAAGGATTCTGATGAGAACTGTCTGGCATGACACAGTGAACCATCTAGCAGTAGATCTAACAATTGATTCAATATAATCACTCTACTTAATTTCAGTGGAAAATGTGAACCCAAAATGGTGCAAAGTGTAGCTCTCCTGGAGTTTAGCACCAACCATGCTTATGGCAGGCAGAAGTGTTTATATAAAGGAATGAATAATAAGAGATTCATATGTGTAAGATGATTCAAAAATACTATTATACACCGTACTTATGAACACTGATGGGTATGTCCCAATAATCATAAATACATTGGACACTATTGTAAGTGGGGGTAATATGCTGTCTAAGTAGTCCACCATTAGCAGTGGTTTACCTACTCCACACCGCTGGCGAGTATTGTATTTTGTTGATGTTATAAAGATTACCATATCATTTCCAATCTCTGTTTTGGTTATTCCCCATTCAGTAACACTTCCTAGGTTACAACATATTTATAAATGTAAATGACAATAAGAAAACTGTAATAGTTGCTGACGCATTTTGTCCAATGTGGATTTTCTCAAGGCAAAAAACAAAATGAATTTATTTAAACAAAGTAACTAACAATAACAAAAACAAAATGTCCTTAGCAACTGGAAGAATTTAGAGAATGCTAGTTACAACATATATAAAACTATGTCAAGAAAAAATACAAAAATAACTGCCAAATTTAAAATAATACATTTGAGCAAATTTAATTATTTTTGGTATTTTTTTGTATTATTTCACTCCAAGCAAGGCGATAAAGTCACTAAGATGTAAGGGGTTGCTGAGTGTGAAATAATCTGAGAAAGAAAGATTATTAAGAAGAGAGGACAATAAAAGAACAGAAATTAAGGAAACAGAAGTTGACAAATGACGTTGCATTTAAATTTTTGAAGATCAAATTTGACTGAAATGCAAGAAGCTAGAAGAGAATTCCACAAGCAAGAAGTGTGGGAAAAGAAACTGTCAGCAGAGAGTTTAAAATTCAACTGTAAATGTTGTAATCTGCCAATCCACCCATCCTGGGTAAGACAATAAACTACATCTGCGTCCTGGATCAAACAATAAACTACAACTGAGAGCAAGGCCTTTGACCAGAAGGTTTTGAGGGGCACCCAGGGTGGTGGCACCTGTTAGGGTCCCAACTATAGGCAAATAGTTAACCCCACCCAAACCTTGCTCAAAATACTATGAAAGTGTAAAAATAGGTTTTAATACCAGCAATACATTTTTGAAGGAAAAAATATTACCAGTAATACATTTTTGTAAATAATTATTACCAGCAATACATTTTTGAAAAAAAAATATTACCAGCAAAACATTTTTTGGAAAAAATGTTACCAGTAATAGAAGTTTGTCAGCATTGAGGTTGATGTGTCATATAACAAAACAAATCAAACCAAACCTGCCAATCCAGAACAGCACTTAAATTTGTAAAATTGATGTAACAAAGAGGGAAGGTCATCAGAATTATTACCTTGAAAATATTTATTGAAAAGGCACAAGGAAACTACGTTCTGGTAGTGCAAAAGTGAATGATGCCAAGACATCAGGTCAGCTTCTACTGACTCCTACCTCACCAAGCTTATTTGCATTTTTGTGAGTCTAAGATGAACAACTACAATTTAAAAGTTTATTTAACATTTTTGGAGCCACCAAGCAAATAAACAAACTCCCTTTCATTTCAGGAAGACATCTGTTTTCTAAAGTTATTTTTCTCATTATGCCAAGTCCACCTGAATTTCCTGCTATGGACATAGCTACATAGCAATGACCATGAGAGAAATATTTGACTATTTTTTAATGTTTATATTAATGATAATAATTAATTCAGTAAACTTATTATTTTTTCAGTTGTTTAAATAATTTGACCTAAGAACTAATTAAAGAGATTATTTTAATTTATTAGTTATATAAAAAAATAGTTCTGAATCCATTCAATTAATTTGTAGTAATATAAAATGTCAGATTACAACAATGTTTATTATGTGTGCTGTAAGTTTTCTGATTTAGGATTGAATTTTGACAAGACAAATAAAAATACTTTTTATACAAACACAATGAATTTTATTAAAATTATCAACAAAAAAACCTTGCTTAAATATGGCAATCTTTAAAGTTTGAATTAAAAATAAGTAACACATGAAATAGTAAAATAATTTTTTTTAAACTGTTATTCAAATTAAATGTTACTGTTTATGTTGTAAATGCCATTTGTTAGTACAGACAAACCTCTTATCAAAATGGACTAATGGGAGAAGGAGTGGGGTCTGGTAAAGCGGATTGACCGTACATGGGAAAGGATTATTTTCGAGTTATAAAACCACTGTAGTAACTACCAGTAGTTATGATCATAATGTAAATACTATAAACATCTAAATAAATATATACTTAATATTAATCAAAATAACAAAAATAACAGATTTCTCAGAGATACTTTGTCACGCACACGCTAATGTGTTGTACTTTCCATCATTGTTTACAATTAAAAGGCCAGTCACTGCCACCATGTGGTCACTTTGGCAACTAATATGACTCAGTCCACAAGCCTGCAAATTTTGAAATACATGGCATGTCTCAATAATATTTTCAGTTGCACTCTGTCAGACAGTTGTGCTCAGTCCAAAGACAGAGACATCTGAGAAATGAAATGTAGTTTGTCTGCCTGAAGGCAAATACTACACTCTGATCCCAGCCAAAAGGCCGAGGGTATTTTTTAGGACACCCAGGTCACTACTAAATGTGACACAAGGTTGAGGTTTAAAGAAAATAATGTACAAAAATTACCCAAGCCCCTTCATCACTTCCCCTTTTGTGGATGCCTCAGGTGCTGGGGAAATAAACCCAGTCCTCTCGCAAAGGAGAGCTACTGCCTGGTGGAAAGCCCCCTGGGACTTGGGCTTAAACTTATTTGAACCTCTCTGAGGCAAAAGGCCAAAAATTGATAGCAGTAGATGCAGCATTGCTTTTTTTTTTCTTCACTAGTATTTTTCAGTGCACCCATGTCACAACTGAATATGACACAAGATTGAGTTTAATTTGGGTTTAACAGCAATAATGTCAAAAAATTGCTGAAACCCCCTTGGCATTTCCTTTTTTTGGGAGAGCCGGATAACGACTCCATCCCCCTTCCAAACGAGAAGTATTGCTTAGAGGATGGCCCACTGGGGCTTGAGCTAAGATTATTTTCAACTTCCCAAGCAAAAGTCAGTTTTACTGATTAATGTGGGGGACACAGAAAAAATTTAGCATTACATGAATTTAGAAAAGATGAATTCATGAAAAAGCATATAACAGTGTTATAAAGATCAATAAGCCTTTGAACATTGGATAAAAAAACATTCTGATAACAAAAAATATATGATGTTTTTGTTCCTAGTTAAATTAAAGGATTTTAATAGTAAGAAATGTATGTTGGGCCTGATTATGCCCATACAAGAGTCAGGAAAAGCTATAATGAATTTACAAACATTGAAAGATTTGAAAACTTCCAAAGTTACTATTTTGTTGGCAAAACTTAAAGAAGAAACAAACATTCCAAGTCAAAGGAAATAGTTCTAAGATGTATGAGTGTTTCATTGGCCAATGCGCTCATTAGCAAAAGATAAATCATCAAGTGAATGGATGACAACTATTTGTTTCTATTTATTTTACTTCCAAATGATTTTGAGCTTTATACCAGCCACCAGAGAACAGAACAGTGTCCCCTCAGAGGATAAAAGAGAAATCAAACCCCATAAATTTCTCTGTTCAACAACCAGACAATTTATGCTAACAAATGTTTGTTTTGGGAATATTTTGTTTCTTTTTATTTTTTTGGCGACATGTTTTAGTATTTGGTTTAGACACTGATCAAAAAGATTTTCCAAGCAATTATTTTTTCTTTACTGATTTTTCACTCAATGCCAGGCCTAAGAACAACCCAAGGTAGAAGATTACCAAACAAAGTTGTTGTATGGGTGTAATATTTAGTAACATTTCATCATCATTGAGGAAACTCTATTGGGGCTCAAATTCACTGCAGACATCAAGTGGAAATCATATTCATGATCCATCACTAAATAATGCTTGGTTCCTTGTACTGTTCCAGAAAGTACCTGACACCTCATACTATGCTCTACCTTTACAAGAACCAGATCAGACCAAAAATGGAGTATTGCTACCATAACTGAGCTGGAGTTTCCCAATCTTCAATTTCCAGAGTTCAAAAAGTATCTACATGGCCTTGTGGGTGATGAATTATTTTCCACTCCACTCCACTACCCCTTTCTCACAGATGAAATAAATCCAGCCTATCACTAATCTATCGCTATTTTTATGACAAATGTTCTGATGTTATAGCATATCAGAACATTTGTCATGAAAATAGTTCACGAGTTCAGACCTTCACAGTTACATCCCAACATGACACATACACTGGGATGAACCATCCCCATTCCTTCCCTTTATATTCCATTCCTAATAAGGAAGCACCATTCAAACAGCTTTCCATTTTTTGTGGAATAGACTCCTGAGAGGATGCTTCCTCAATCACTACAATTTTAACCTCTTGAAGTCTAGGGTCAATCATTATCTTTTCTATATGTACTAATGATATGTCCTTGTTACCTCCTCTTCTTACATTCATACAACAACCTCATTCAATAACCATCTACCTTGAGTGGCTCTTGGTCCTTGTATTGGGTGATCAATTAATTAAAAAAAAAAATTTGCAACTTGAAAACAAGGGTTCTCCCTATTTTGCATGATCAGTATAGACACACAATGTTATGTATCATTTTACTTACTATCTGAATCCACAAATACACACAGACACTTTATGCAAACTAATTTTAGTTATAAACTGTGGCATAAATCCGATGGTTAGATTTCTTTATTAGTTTGGTAAGAGCTATTTGAAATAATTGGATGAAAAAGATACTGACTTGCAGGCTAACAATTTCCTGAAAGGAAATCAAAGAATTCTTCCACCATCTTCCTACTGAACATCAAAGTGAGTAACTCCCTCCTAAAAATGATAACTACAGATTCCCAATGAGATGGAAATTTGATATCAATTTGGCATAGATAATTGGAATTCCGTAGTTTTCCCAGGAACTATTTGCCAAATTGGAGATACATCTATTGGCTGTATGATACCAAAAGCAGTGATAGCCATCTAGCTTCACTGACCCCGACAAGTCAGTTATGCTCTCAATTTGACCAACCATCACTCAGAAAATACAAGTTATTATTTCTTGAATGGCCAAAATAATTCAGCAAATCATCTCTCATGGTAGTGTAACATATATAATAATAATTTTTTCTAAATTTCATTCCCAGTTGTCATTCCCAGTAGATAATCACAAGCATTAAGTCGATTAAAATTTGATAGAGTTCAAAAGCATCTCCAAGCCTTTGTGGGTGATGAATTATTTTCTACTCTCCAATCTCTCTTCCATGAGTGGGATGTGTTGAGCCTCTCACTACTCTGTCACTACTGTCATGGAAAGTGCTTGGGCGATCTACATTCCTTGGTTCCACCAAGTTTAACATTCACAGGTAGGACCCACCATGCCATTTACATTGTAGTAAACCACCCACAGTCCCTCCATATTCCATCAGTGAGAAGATCCACTTGAACAGCTTCTTCCCGCAAGCCACTGCTCTGTGGAACAGACTGACAAAAGTATGTCTCCCCAATCACTACAATCTTAACCTGTTCAAGTCTAGAGTTAACTGTTATCTTCCCCTCCTATCTATATAAACCACCCCTCAATGTAACCCTCTATCTTGAGTGGCCCCCAGGCTTTGATTGGAGGAACCTTATTGTAAAACAAAAAACTACTATTATACTATTCACACCACAGATATTCAGCTGAATCGATACTAAGATGGAAAGGCATGTGAGTATGTATACAATAGAAAAGTCTTTATAAATTTGACATGGTTTGCTAACATATTGTAGCTGTTTAAGAAATGATTTTGGAATGTGGGGAAGAAAATTTGGAGAAGAATAAGGAAAAAATTCTGATGGAGCTACGATAAATTAGTGAAACATGTCTAATTTATAAAGGTTTTCCTATTTGTTCCTTATATAATCATTGTTGGATTTAATCCATTTTTTTTAATTCATATGCTTAATGTACATTTAGGCAGTAAGAATTTATTTAAACAAGGTTTATTAAATTCAACCAACAAAGTCTAAATATAGAAAATTTTAAACTATTTTGCAATCAATACCATCACTTGATAAGACACTAGAAGTGTTGAAACAAAATGGCTATTTTTGTAGCGATGTTATAACATGCATTTTTTATAATTTTGGATAAATATTATTTGCTCTACTCTGTATTGAGCACTCTTAAGAATAGTGTTTTAGGTTATCGGAATTTTATTCCTTCTGTACCAACCCTGTATTTGAGTATGTATGTGTGTGTGTGTGTATATATATATATATATATATATATATATATATATATATATATATATATATATATACATACATACATACACACACACACACACACATATATATATATATATATATCAAAATAAAAAAGAAAGAACAGTTCTTTAGCATTTTTTTTTAAACCAGTGCTCGATACACAGTAGAGCATAATATTATAATATTATTATTTAAAAATATGTATTCATCGTGACACAGAAATTACCATGTTTTGGAACTAAAAACTAAACTTTAAATTAAAATTAAAGTTTTTGTTCCATTCTCAAGTGATGTTGAATAACTTCCAAAAAAATGATCTACTTATTTAAGCTAAATTAGTATTATATAGTTTAAGTTGGAGGGGGAAAGGGGATTACAAAATTTTAAAAGGGTGTTGCCTTTTTTGATGAATCAGGGTACAAGTATAATTTAAGATGGCAAGGGGTAAATATAGGTTATGAGTTAGGTGTTGGTTTGTAATTTCTGCCTGTTGATACTGGCTTCCTTATATGAGAACGTGTCATCCTGTCTGTCTTCTTTTTTTCTTTTTTATTTAGGGGCATACATAAAGTACACTACAATACATTGGCATTTTTATTTATTTTTTTATTTATTTTATATTTATTTTATAAAATACATTGGGATTGTCTTAAAGAGGCTTCAAATATGATTAAGTCATATTTTATATATTTATATTTTTCTTTATAAAGATCTAAAATACTATATTTATTATACTTATTAGTATACTACATACAGTATTGTTAAAATTAAGATTTAAAATTTTGGAATTTAACTACGCATTTTCTTACTTATTTGTGATCAAATAATAGATATATAATTATGAATTTTTTTTTTTAATTAAACTTTGACAAGGTGTGGCATAGAGGGTTGCTACACAAATTGTCCAGCTATGGAATCACTGGAGAAGTCTTCTCAATAATCAAGTCCTTCCTTAAGTATAGGAACCTAAAGATAATCCTCAACGGCTAGTCCTCCGAGTCTTATGAGATCAATGTAGGCATCACCCAAGGCTTGCTTCTTGATCCAACACTCTTTCTGATTTGCATTAATAATCTGCTTAAGAGATTACTCTAATATTTTAGATTACTCTAATATATCTATGCTGATGATAGAAGAGTATATGGGTGCACTAGAGACTGGCAGCTGATCTCTACTCTGACTTAGCTCTAACAACTCAGTGATGGAAAAACTGGCTTGTAACATTCAATACCTCCAAAATAAACTACAAACATTCTATCATCACTAAGCAAAGCCTGAATTTTCACCTATCGCAATGAATGGGTTTTCACTAAAGGAGGTCCCTTGCCATGAAATCCTATTAGAATATAAGCTCACCTCAGGCCTCAACCGAAACTCATATATGACCCATAACTGTATTGACAGGATGTTTGAGAAAGATGAGCCTGGTGTAAAAAAAAATTTTTTTTCTGTATTATTACTTTTTTTCTACAAGTAACTGAAATTTCATCAAACTAGTCTCAGTTCAACTTTGAAAAGAAATTAAAACCTTTTTTTTTTTGTCAGGAGGTTTCCAGTAGGGCAGATATTATGTTCCAGGGAGGCCTCTAAAGTAATCTTCATATAACTATCTTCCAGTTTGGATTGTAAGTTTTGAGGAAGGTTATATATGATACTTGAAAATATATAATAATACAAGTGAAAATAAAAACATAATTAAGAAAAAGAATGTTTAAATTTACAAATCTATATTTTACATATATACACATGTGAACATAAACAGGTACATATGCCAGTGTGTGTGTGTGTGTGTATATACCTGAAGTTGATGCCTCATGATTGCCTTGTAAATGAAAGTTTGAGTAACACTGTGCAATAAGAAACAACTATATATATATATATATATATATATATATATATATATATATATATATATATAATGGACTCTCCCTTCAGTTTTGACATATGAGGATCTGACAACTTAACCAACTGATTCAGTTATGAATTTTGTGCAGTAATCTTAAGTGGCTCTTAAGACCTGCAAGTGATTTGCAAAAGAGGCCACATATGGAGCAAAAGTGAGGATTGTGAGATGAGGTCACTGTTAGATTGGCCGACCTTTTAGATTTTGCTCCCGCTTCTTGAAGACAATTCAAACTAGCAGATTACTGCATTCCTGTAGCCCTGATCTAACTAGCTGTACATTAGGATCTTGGATATCCTGTTATCAGACATTCTCAAGACATGACCAGTCCACCGCAACCGAGACTGTATGAGGAAAGTCTCGATTCCTCCAATATTACACTGTTAAACAGGTCTACATTGGATGTCCTGTCTTGAAAGCTAGCTCCACAGATGGTATGCAGACAGCTCTTATGGAATATATCCAGCTGGCCTATATGGTACCTGTATTGAGTTCACTCATACATAAAATAGGAACTTACTTTTCAATCTGTGTGTGTGTGTGTGCATATATATATATATATATATATACAAACACAGATTGAAAAATAACTCCCTATTTTATGTATGAGTGGCCAGCCATAGTCATGACTTAACACCCTGTGACTTTTCTCTTTGGGGTTAAAGCAGGAAGTCTATTATACCAAACCAAAACTTTGGAAGAAGTTGAAGGATGAGTACAAGAACTTATGTCTTCCATACCACACGAATTCCTGGTGAAATCAGTTTTTGTGATTCCTGGGTGGCTCGAGAAGCTGGTAGCAAACTCTGGTGCCCATATCAAATTTTAAATAAAACTTGATGCTAAACACTGTCCTCTCATCTCCATTTCTTGTAAAAATTATAGTTAATAAATAAATTATAAGTATTTTAAAATGGGGAGTTACTGATCAATCACCTTGTATATCTGTGTGTGAAAAAATTTCATATAGAGTATATCAATATATCAATGGTCAATATGAATAAAGACAAGAGGAAAACTTAACAGCCGATGTGTTTCATCCTCTGAGGGACTTTATCAAGACAAAAGTGAGGAAAGTAACTTACTTAGAAGGAAAATTCTCGAGAGTGTCACTATTGAATCTTATCAAAATATAAATCTGTGCCCAAGATTTTTCCAATATTTCCATTCCTGAAAGAATTACTCTTTTCCTAAGCAAAGATACATGACTAGAAAAATGTTAAAAAATTAAAAGAAAATATTTAAACCCATAACCACATGCTATCCAAAATATACAATACATTAATTAATCTCAAAATAAAATATTTTAAATTCTAATTTGCATACAAAAATAAAACTTTCATTTATTAGACATTGAATTGTATCAATTCATCTCCTCCATAACTTGCCTGGCTTTTCAGTTAACCTAATGAATTTTAGGTATATGAGTATTCATATACCTAAAATTTTGAAAAGCCAGTAACATTTTTGCTCTTGTATATATACTTATTACAAAATAAAATCCTAACTTTTGCCTTAATAAAGTCCCTCAGAGGATGAAACAGCAAAGATAAGTTTACCTTTGTCTATGTTACAGAGGAGGCACAGTGGAGTAATGCATGGCGGCTCGGATTGAGGAATCAGAGAGCCGAGTTCAAATTCCAGTCAAATCCATTACATTCACTTATGTGCTAATACCCTTGGGAAAGGTATGAATCCTCTTCTTCTAGCAGGACAGACTAGGTTCCATAACCTTGGATGGCAACTGGTCTACCACAGAAAGAAATGGAAACCTATTACGGGAAAAAATCTGCCTCGTCAGTCATGTATCTTTCAATACATGATCGCCTAAGTGTGTATCTGTTATAGTGGAAGACACCTAGTCTATAGGTAATAGACTCTCCCACCTATTATAAGTAAGAGTCAGTAGGTAGTCGAGGGAAGAAGTGATTAGCGACCTCAACTTGATTACTCTGCGTAACACTTTATTACAAGTTCCTAACGTTTCTGTACGTTTACCCCATTAGGACGCATTTAGTCCAACTACAAGTTCTATTGTGGAAATAACTCCACAACAGTATCACACATGGCACATAACTGATTGACTATATATATATATATATATATATATATATATATATATATATATATATATATATTATATATATATATATATTAAATTAGAAGTTTTGGGTTATCTGGAAAGTTCATGCTGATTTTTGCTTTTTCATATTCTAATACATTAGAACATGTCAAATTTATCAACAGATATAATATGCTTACATTTCCAATTAGAACACACTTTAGACTATCTCTTGAGAAAGAAAGCATAAAATTACTTAATTTGTGTCAATTTTGCATCCCTATGAAAATAGAAGATTATAAGGTGCATTTTAGACACTTGATGTTTGTTTTTTAACGTAAAGGCAAAAATGCCTCACAAACAACAAAAAACATATGTGCTGTGTACAGTGAAAGTGCTTTAACTTGCAGAACTCTATGGAAATGGTTCATTAAGTTTAGAGTTGGTGATTGTAGCCTTATTGATGAAGAACACTAAAGCAGACTCCCCCATTACAGATGATGAGCAAATCAAGACATTGATTCAGAATAACCTGCATTATACAAGATAAGAATTGGCAGAAACATTAAATTTATCAAAATCCATCATCCATGAGCACTTAGTGAAGCTTGTGTACTCAAATTGCTATGCTGTTTGGGTACCACATGACCTACGTGAAAAGAATCTTTTGGATCACATTTCATCTGTGATTTGCTACATAAATACAATGAAAATGCACTCTTTTTGAAATTGTGACAGGTGATGAGAAATAGATTGCTTACAACAATGTTCAGTGAAAAAGATCCTGGGATAAGTGACATGATCCAACTTTAGCCAGCTCAAAAACAGGTCTTCATCTTGGTGAGATTGGAAAGGAATCCTGTACTATGAGCTTCTACCAATTAACCAATTAATTGATTCGGAAAAGTACTGCTCGCAACTGAATGAATTAAAGGCAGCAATTCAAGCAAAACGCACAGAATTGGTGAACAGGAAAGATTTTGTTTTTCATCAGGCTAAAGCCAGACCTCATGTTTCTTTGGCAATCCAGCAAATATTGTTGCAGCTTGGCTGGGATGTGTTACCCCATCCGCCATATTCACCTGACATTGTTCCTTCGAATTTTCATTTATTCAGGTCCTTGCAAAATAATCTCAATGATAAAAACTTTATTTCTTTGGATGACATAAAAAAAAAACGCCTTAATGAGATCTTTGCTGAGAAACCACCAAAATTCTGGGAAGATGGGATCTTTAAGTCGAAGGCAAAATGGAGAAAGGTTGTGCAACAAAATGGTTCATATTTAGTTGAATAAATATTTAATGTCATAATAATTTGTTTTGTTTTATTTTCCCTTAAAAATTGGCCTGAACTTTCTGAACAATTCAATAAAAGCATTCCAAGAGGGGAAGGGAGGTCTGGACATTCGGTGACTGCAACCACTGCCACCATATATAAATATAAAGGGCAGGGGACATAAGCTCACATCATTTTTTTTTTTTTAAAGTATCACATTCACATGAAAGTTTATGTCGCCATGTTTTCTTTTTGTAATTTTATCTATGAAATATATTTACCATGCTTGTTCTGATATTTGATAAATGGTCAGAAATATAGAAAAATTAATAAAACAAACCTTAATAAAGAATTTTCGGTGATCATTAAGGAAATTTGTATATATGAAAAATAGCTCCCCAAATGCATCCAATATACAGGATGGCCCAAAAGTATCCAATATTTAATAATTCCTTTATTTTTTGTTTTAAATTTGCAATATCATAGCATCATGCACTGCATATTAGAAATTTTCTTTAAATTTGTTAAAATTTCACACCCTTCCATTACTTTGTTCTGCCTTATACAGTGTGTGATAGGTAAATTGTCACTATTTTATATTTTTAATTTTGTGCATGCGCATTATTTTTGATTTTGTCAACTGCACAGTATAGTAGGGTCAGTTGGGCACCATCTGTGAGAAAAAGAGTACCATGATGCAATTCCCTCTGCCAGAAATTTGAAAATAGCATGGTGGGCATTCACGCTGGAAGCTCTAATACAAACATTTCAGAGTTTTTGGGTGTTAATCTGAGGAAAGTACAGAGGATTCAGAAAGAGTTGGATGAGTCAAAATGGTGATAATGAATGCGTTTACAGTGATCACTAGTGATGACAATATGTCTCCATTCATCTTCCCACAGAGCCTCAGACTGAATACAGAGGCCTACATCAAGTGCCTTGAGGAGGTTGTGCTGCCCTGGGTCAAGAGGGTGGCTGCTGGAAGACTATGTCTGGCAAACAGGACTCTACACTATGCCGCACAAGCAGGAGAACCCATACATGGCTGTCAACAATTTCTGTGACATCACCCCTGACATCAGACCACCTAACTCCGCAAATTGCAAACACCTTGATTATTATATAAGACTCTTTGTAACCCTAAAGATGAACTGAAGGCAAGGATTACGGCAGCATTCACCAACTTAAACAAGGAGACCATCCAAAAGAGTTGCAGGAGATTCTGAAGTGGTCTGAAGGCTATGGTTGAAGCTAAAGGTGACTTTATTAAATAAATTTACTCTTTACTATTTCAAGATATTTTTGTTTAATTTTGGTTAATATATCTGTTAAAATGAGACATCAGTGTTATTTTCATTTTTGCATAATTTAGACAACAGTTTATCCATCGCACAGGGTGTGATATGGCAGTGGTGGCAATCACAGGAAGTCCAGAACTTGGGTCATCTTCCTCTCCTAAGGTCAGTGGCCCACTTTTGCACTGTTGATAAAGCTGGATTGTCTTCTCCCAATGTAGCAACCATGTCAGCATGATTGTCCTTGTAGGCTACACCCTTTTTCTGCGGGTGCTTCATAACACCATTTTGTTCATTTTCAAGAGAAGTCACTATTAGTTACTTTTGAAGTCTTCTTTGAACAGTCAGATCTGTTTACCTGGAATTAAACAATGCAGTTATTAATAAGAGTTGAAATTAATGCATGCAAGATTTCACAGCTCTGACAATACTTTTTCATAGTCAGCCTATGAACTTTCCAGCCCGCCCTTGTAGAAGCAGGAAACTGCAAGGAAAGTTGGTTCTCTGTGTCATGCCAGAAAGTTTTTCTTGTCCGAGTCCATCCTTCAAATCTATAAATCAACTATCCATCCTTGGATGGAATATTGCTGTCATATATCGTCTGGTGCTCCCACTGTACACCTCGAGGTCCTCGACAAAATCCAGAGATGAATATGCAAGATGATAGGTCCTGATCTGGCATCTAGTCTACAATCTCTGTCCGACAGTCTCTTCTACAAGTATTTTCATGGCAACTGTTCTGATGATCTACTTTTGCTGGTTCCAGGCTGGCAACTCGGTCCCACCTTTTCACTGTCAAAATGGTTAAATGTAACCGTCTCTTCTACTCAAAGAGTTTCTTCTCCCGCACTTCCCATCTGTGGAACTCCCTTCTCCTTACTTCTCTGATGACAATAATCTTCAAATATTCAAGTAATGCCAAGTGACATCTGACACCCTGAGCTTGTTCCCCATCCTTCTCTGTATCCTTTCCCTAACCCTGCCTCTTTACTCTTGTTCTAAATCCTCTGTAGCCCCTTGCATGCTAGTGGCACTCCCTTGCTTGGGGTGAATTGCTTTAAAAAAAAAAAAATCTGATATACTCTAAAACATAAAATATGTAAAAAATAAGGAACAGGTTCAAGGCTTCAAACAAAGCAAAGTAATTGAAGATCGAATGGAAATAAAAAAAAAAAAAAACAACTCATGCTATGTCTCTTCAGGAAATGGACAATAATGGCTCTCCACAGTTTCTTATCATTTATGGCTCTTAGTAAATTTTGTCTTGTCATTATCTCTCCTAATCTCTGTTCTGCCAACCATTTACACAACCCTGTTAGATCAGTCATATGCAGCTTTCTTCAGTCCTTCTTGCCTTCAATATGTCTCATGAGTTTTAAGTTTTCTAAGCACTCTTTATGTGCATTAGAAATTTCAGGTATGTCTTTCTGATGTATCCTTTTAGTTACCATTTTCTCTAAAACTTTGTTGTTGCTCACATGTTAATTCCATGGTATTCTCAGCATCCTTCTGTAGCACCACATTTCTGTTGTTTCAAGTAATTTCTTCCTCTATGAGAAGATTGTCCAGCATTCACTGCCATATAGGAGGACTGATATTACATAATATTTACATACTCTTTTCTTTTTCTAATGAGATTTTCCTTTTCTTAATACTTTGCTTATCTTTCGCTATCCCAATGCACCTTCAGATTTCGCTGTCACATTTTCTGTCCTCTGTTAAAACATTTGCCAGATATTTCAATTGTTGTACTTGTTTGATTTTGGTATCTCCAATTTGTATGTTGGGCTCTTCTTTTTGCTAACAACTATAAATTCTGTCTTCTTGCTTTCCTTCACTAGCTTCTGCAGTAGTTCCTTTTTATGTCTGCTATCAACACTGTGTCATCTGCATATCTAATGCAGTGTCCACTAATAATGAATCCTGGTAGGACTTCTAATTCTCACAAAATCACTTCCCTGTATAGATCAAATAAGTCTGATGTGAAGACACATCCTTGTCTTACATCCCCTTTTTGTATATTTATTGAATTCATGCTCTATCCATCTGCAGGTGATTTGCTCCCAGTATAAGTTCTGGATTATTCTAATATTCTTCCTAAATATATCAAGCTTACCTAACACTTTCAACAGTTCTTTGTGACATACTTTATCAAACGCTAACGTATGTGTGTGAAAAAACACGTTTGCTTATGTTTTATTGATTATGCAAAAGCGTTTTTTCACGCACATACATTAATATCACAGAAACTAATTCAATTGTGTATGCTGCTGAGAATGTGTTATATAAGTATATAGATATTCTGCAATGATTTACAAAATATATTTTTACAAATGATTTCAAAATGGCTTTCTTGAATGAGGGGGAATATTTAATTTTAAACTGTCTGTAGCAATAAGCATTTAAATTAGTTTTATGTAGCTTTCTAAAGGGCCATATTGTTTTAAAGCATACATTCTATTTATTCACTGGGTTTTCCTCCTCATTTTTCAAGAGAGAAAAAACTATTAAATCAATACAGAACAATGTCAACTTTAGATAGGTTAACAAAAATTCTTTTTAATGTTCTTAAGTAAAAAGAAAACAAAAGTTCATGAAAGATTTTTGTAAAGTGAACCTCTGGCAAACTTAATTAAGATTGTATACTATCATAATATGATCTTGCACAATATTATTGCTAAAAAATGTACCAAAAACCATTAATCATTAAGATTATTCTTGAAAAAATTAATGAAAAAATCATTTTCAACAAAAAGGCCAAACTAAAAATCCCTGCACTTAATTAAGACAACATCTTTTCATCTTGTGCAATACAGAATTCAAAATTAGTTTCAAAAATGGAGATTTTTAGCTTTCTGCTTCATATAACTGAATCAAAAACAAAATGACAGTTTCATATCTAAAATTAAATTGGAACAGAATTTCCCAAGATGGATCAATTACAGGAAGAAAAAATATCAGAAAGAAAGGAAAAGTAGACATTGAACAAATAGGGGAAAATAAATGAATTAAACTTTTTCAGTCTGATAAAAATTTCACAAGAAAGCACTATTCCAAGTATTTAGCATATTGAAATTCTAATGCATATATATCTTAACGTAATGAGAATGAAAATATATAAATTCTAACGTTCACAGCATTAATTCAAAAGAGGGCTCAATACTGAAAATAGAGCAATAATTATTTATTATAATTTTTTCATATAGACAAAAACAATTAACTCACTACAAAGATGCAACTTCATTTAGAGTAATGAGAATGAAAATATATAAATTCTAACATTCACAGCATTAACTCAAAAGAGGGCTCAATACCGAAAATAGAGCAATAATTATTTATTATAATTTTTTCATATAGACAAAAACAATTAACTCACTACAAAGATGCAACTTCATTTAGAGTAATGACAACGAAAATATATAAATTCTAACGTTCACAGCATTAATTCAAAAGAGGGCTCAATACCGAAAATAGAGCAATAATTATTTATTATAATTTTTTCATATAGACAAAAACAATTAACTCACTACAAAGATGCAACTTCATTTAGAGTAATGAGAACGAAAATATATAAATTCTAACGTTCACAGCATTAATTCAAAAGAGGGCTCAATACCGAAAATAGAGCAATAATTATTTATTATAATTTTTTCATATAGACAAAAACAATTAACTCACTACAAAGATGCAACTTCATTTAGAGTAATGAGAACGAAAATATATAAATTCTAACGTTCACAGCATTAATTCAAAAGAGGGCTCAATACCGAAAATAGAGCAATAATTATTTATTATAATTTTTTCATATAGACAAAAACAATTAACTGACTACAAAGATGCAACTTCATTTCGGTGCATTTAGTTGCACCCTGACTGGTGAGAACCAAAATGGTTAACCAGTCAAGTTGCAAATAAATGCACCGGAATGAAGTTGCATCGTTGTAGTGAGTAAATTGTTTTTGTCTATATGAAAAAATTATAATAAATAATATATGTGTGTGTGTGTGTGTGTGTGTGCATATAAAATCATGATTTGCTCTTGTAATACTTTTGTATATTCAAGGTTTCAACTTCAGCCTGTTTTTGAATGCACAAAATTTCAGCATTTACTTTCTTCAGAGCAAAACATTATCTCACTCACCCTCGGTTCTATTCCTCCTTCCTTTCACACAACTAAAATAAAACGTCTAAAATATTCAAACTCAAAAATAACAAATAAGCTCTGTCAGTTTTCATCTGAATCTTTTTTTTGAGGCGTTATAATTATTTATAGTCAGATTAAATAAAAAGTTCAGTTCAAAATTCCCTGAAGATTACCTGCACCAACAATTACCATTGGAGAGCATAATCATTGAAACCTTGTGATAATTTAATAAGTTAAGGACATTAAATTAGTGTAACCATTTCAGACCTATGCTAAACCTGCTATATCTATTGGGTTAAGTCAGGCCCATTCCTTCCATATTCCATCTTTAAGCAAGAAGTTCCACTCAGAAAGCTTTCTGTAAGAACTGCTACCTGCATGGATACTTCCTTTAACAATACAATCATAACCTCTCCAAGTTTAGAAACCATCATTATCTATCTTCTGTATCCTCATGATCTTCACTTCCTACTTCCTTCTCTCATATTCATACCACAAACCTCATTCGGTAAGACTCTACCTTGAGTGGCTCTTGAGCAAAGTAAAAAATAATAATAATGTAAATAAGTGTTGTCAGTAGTAAAGTATTGCCCCTTTTTAATTCAGTATAACAAGCAAAGTAAAAAATGGTGGTTTGATCCCACCGCTGCCTTGTTGGCGTTTAAAAAATTTTCTTGAGCCATGTTGCTTGCAAACCCATCCTCGAGCCCATCCATCGGGCCCATCGAGGGTGATCATTGATTCGTCTGTAAAAAGCACTTTACTGAAATCAGTTTTCATGTATTTTTTGCCCACTGCAATCTTCTTTCTTTATGCTTTTTTGTTAAAATGGGTTTCTTTATTTGATTTTTTTACATCAGCAAACTTCCTTAATCCTTTACACCTTGTTTCCCTTGACACCATAGGAGCTCCAGCGGCTTCAAATATGAACGCACTTGACGCATTTGGGTCTCTTATTAATTCTCATCGGATATGTGATAGATCTCACTTTGTTAAATTCCTGAATTCAGCCTGAGACTTTTTTTTTCCTTGGTTGAAATCCCATTTGACATATTTTCTTGATTGTTCTATGATCCCTTTTCAAATCCTTAGAAATTTGAAGCAAAAACTTTCCTTTGCTAATTTCTTTGATTATATAGTTCTTTTCATTCATTGTTAGTTCTTTTTTACGAGCCATAATACTAAATTCTAGTTCTTGCAAATAATCTCTTGACACTGCAAATTGCTATAATTACTGAAAAAATACTAAATATCAATCTGAAATTGTAAATTGGGACTTAATTGCTTTCATGCTTACTCGCTATACATAATAGTATAAATTATTTCATTGGATAACACATATCTATGAATTTTACATAAAATATTTGACAATACCTCTTTTGCATATAATCTCTAGACGCAGTTTATATAAGCCTACAACTCAAACCTCCTGCCTCTTGGCCAAGTGATACTTGATCCTGAAAGATTTTATATATTTATTCATTTGCTCTATTTCCTTTCTACTGCTTCTGCACAACAATTCTAAACATTAGAAAACAAAAATGTGTTAGATGCATATTTCTGAGCAAAAATTGTTCTTAATTCTTAGTGAAGATAAGAGATCTTTTAAAATAAAAAAAATACTCAAAGGTTGGAGAAGAGAATAGGTTTCAGTTTGTTTTGTTTTACGGTATATCAACACCTCAATGGGTTATTTAATGCTGACAATTTTTATTGCTGGTAATTTTTTTTTTTTTTCACAAATGTATTGCTGTAATATTTTTCTTCAAAAAATCTATTGCTGGTAATATCTTTTTCTCAAAATATATAGCTGGTAAATTTTCTCAAAAATGTACTGCTGGTAATAATGTATTGCTGGTAATAATTTTTTGCAATAAAGTATTTCTGGTATTAAAATCTATTTTTACACTTTCATAGTGTTTTGATCCCAGTTTGGTGGGGTTAACTATTTGCCCGTAGCTGGGACCCTAACAGGTGCTACCACCCCAGGTCAGGGTGGACCTGGGAAAACCAACAATTAAGAGGTGGTTCCAAAACCTCCTCATCAGAGGCCTTGCTGCCGGACGTAGTTTATCGCCATACCCAGGACGAGGAAAAGAGAATAAATCAACATATACCAGCTATGTACCCACATGTATAGATTGATTTCAGAATATACACACATGTATGAATACATCCGAGTTTGCAAATTCTGGCTGTATAGGCAGAACCATTCAATATTTAAAGAAAAGAATGATTCAACATGTGCTAGATAGTATATGCAAGAAATGATTTCAGATTATTTCTCCCCTTTTAGTCATGGTACACATTTGTTTTATTTCCTCGATCAAGCTCTGAAGAGAGTGGAATGAAAACCAGTCAGTTGTCTTTTTTTTTTTTTTTTGCTTTTGAATTACTATTCATAGTCATTGTAAAAGTACAGTGGCCCTGATAGCCTCATAATAATGCCTGAAATGTTAGTGATTTGAGGTATTGAGAGTAGAATTCTAAGTGACAGGATAACAATACTAGGAGAAAAATAACATATATGATTAGTTAACTAGATTGGAACCTAGGATAAGGGTTTGTTTTAAAAATATTAACCAGAACCTATAAAATGCTTATTAGGAAGACATCAGTAGGAACTGGACCCAAAATAAACCTAGTAAGATTTAATAAATTCAGTACAACTGAATTTTCCCTGCCAGACTTCTCATCCCCAAGGAAATTGTGGCAACAAGATTAATGTGATTACCAAAATTCTGCAAAAACCCAGCCAAATCAGGGAAATTTTTATTTAGCAAATTATTCAGCCAAATTTACATTGATTCTTACTAAGATTTCTAAACCCAGAATCTGACTGATGGCAATTTTGAATGGGTCATATCTGGTCGAAGGTACATTAAAATATAGCCAAATGCATTCATGAATGGCAGTTCTTTGAAGATACTATCCATCAATATTGTTCCCCTGGACAAATATGAGTCTACAGTTGCTTAGTTTGCAGAGTCATTTTTCAAATGCTTACCTGAGAATTGTTCTCTTTTCTCACAGAGATGTTGCAAGCTTCTCACTGGTCTATTGCTATTTCCACAGAAAGTATTCAGATAACCGACACTCCTTAGTTCCGTCAGTCCTAACCTTCACGTCTAAGACCTGCTATGCCATGCACATTGCAGTGAGCCACCCTCGTTTCCTTTGGTGAGATCTAAGTTCCACTTGAGTAGCTTTTTCCCACAACCCACTGCCTTGTGGAACCAAGAATGCTGCCTATTCTTCACAAACTAAAAAACACTAAAGCATCTAAACTTGCAGTTAACCCTTTCTAAGTACCTCAAAATCTTAGTAGAAAATCAATGAAGAGAGATTGTAACCTTTGGCAGTCTACAGCAGGGATCGGCAACCTTTTGCTGACTATGTGCTGACTTCGAGTTTTAAAATCCTTTAGTGTGCCAACAGCATATGTATTTTATACAAGTTAAGGTCAATATACTTGTTCTATAATATATTTTATATAGTAATATATACAATAATATGTAAACCACATTAACAAAAATAAAATGTTTCTAAAAAATTTTTTTTTAATTTTTTATTATTAATGGGAGTCCAACAAGTGAGCAGTTTTGAAACAGCTAAATATCTTCTTTGCGTTATAGTAGTTATTGGTTCAGACTTTGTGATGTCATTTGCATCTGTGCACCATTGGAAATTGCTTGGCATGCTGTGTGTGGCATGTGTGCCATAGGTTGCTGACCCCTGGTCTATAGTATTAAATTGTTAGTAGTTCAAACATTAGATTTTATTCTTTCTACCTTTAATCTTTTTGACTTTTAACAAAGTTTCCAGATTAAAAAAAGCACCATGACCCACTGGAATGAAGCAGAAGTATTCTCCAATGATCCAATCCTGATTGGTGCACAACAATAAACTACTACACGATCCCATCCAGAAGCCAACAACAGGTTAAAATACTGAATAGATGAAAACACCCACACCTGCAAAATGTTACACCTCACTTGGTATTTGGTGCCAATGACTATCAGAGGTGATATTTCACACTGTGACTGATTGCAGGTGTATAATCGTACCTTTTTCTTTTTTCATTTTCTGCTCACTTCTATCAAGAATGTTTTAATAGCAACAATAAAAGTTCATTTTTAACAAGATGATCAAGTGTTTTAACCATAGGACTAATTAGCTAATCAAGCTGTTTTTTATCACACACTTTCACCAGTTATGTGATATTATGTGGGGGATCGGCTTAAAATTAAGAAATAAGAGAGTCGAGTTTCTCTTTTTTTCTTTTTTTATGGACAATGATGTTCACTGTGTACAATGGCTGAGGGCCACTCAAGGTAGAGTTTTACAGAGTAAGAGGCTTAGCTTATATGGATATGTGTGTAAGATAACGGTTAACCTTAGAGTTGAACAGGAGGTTAACATTGTAGTGATCAGAGAAGCAACCTCTTGGGAGATCACCTCGTTTTAAAGTTGCAAATTTTTTTTTTTTTTTTTTACTAATTGACCACCCAATACAAGAACCAAGAACCACTCAAAGTAGATGGTTATTGAATGAGGTTGTTGTATGAATGTAAGAGGAGGAGGTAACAAGGACATATCATTAGTATATATAGGAAAGATAGCGGTTGACCCTAGACTTCAAGAGGCTAAAATTGTAGTGATTGAGAAAGCATCCTCTCAGGAGTCTGTTCCACAAAGAATGGAAAACTGTTCAAATGGTGCTTCCTTATAATAATGGAATACAAAGGGAAGGAATGGAGATGGTTCATCTGAGTGTATGTGTCATATTGGGACATAACTGTGAAGGTCTGAACTGGTGGAACTAAAGAATGTAGCACATCAGAACATTTGTCATGAAAATAGCAATAAAGCGTAAGAGACTTGCGATGTCTCATCTTTGAGAAAGGAAAATAATTTGTCATCTACAAGGACACTGAGATACTTTTGGGCTCTATCAAAATTACAAAATGAAGATTGGGTAGCTCCTGCCCATATATGGTAGAAGTAGTCTATTTTTGGCTTGATCTGGCTCTTGCAAAGGTAGAGGATAGCAGGAGGATTCAAGCGTTTGCTGGCATGTACAGAGAACAGACCATTATTCCTGCATCTTTAACGATAGATCACATGTAAGAGTTCCACTTGAGGACTGGGCTGAGTTTAAGTCCCAATAGGTGCTCAAGATACTGGACATCTCTGAGGGAACTCCCATTCATCATGATTGGTGAAAGTTCTGGGTCTGATCAACAATGGTAGAAACCACTGATTCTTATCAAATAAAACAAAATGTTAAACAAAGAGATATAAGGGGGAGAGTATTGATTAGTATAAATCAACAGATATTGTATAAGATTATTGATAAATATGAAAATATATTTTCTAAGACATTTCAGACAAAAAGTTAAATCAAAACCAATTCAACATGAAAATCATAGTGTTCATTTTAGGTTTTTCTTTGTAATACAAACTAAGAATTTAAATCCCAAATTAAGAGCAAATTTTTCTTATCAAACAATTTAAAAAGTGAGGAACAGTGATCCATTATCTCAAAAAAGATTTGTACACAATACAGTAACTTGGGCTTGTTTTGATTTTAACTTTACAGATCTTTTGTTACCATTTCTTTATTATTTTAACATTTCATGAGGGCATTCATTTTTTTTATTTTTTATTTCTGGACAATCAGAAAAAGAATAAAATATTTAGTAATCAACATTAAAAAATAGAAAATTTAAAAAGCAAAATATATTAAATAAACCTGTTTTATTGTTTGTCTATTTTCTTCTTAAGAATATTTACAATGTGAAAACAAAGGCTGAATGGCCAAATTCAAGAAGAAAGGTTTCATATGGACACAAACATTTGCTTACATCATACAAAGCAGCTGGCTCACTTTTTGATAACAACCATAGTAAAATTCATATAAAAAAAAATGTGACCTTCCAAGCAAAATGTAGAAAGAAATTTATTTCTTACTTTTTTTTTATTCTTTAGAATCAATAAAAATCTTAGAGAAACAGCTAAAGATATTGTCAGTGCTTTCAGACATTACACTTTCTTGGAAAAAAATTGTTTATATGCCAAAATCAGCACAAATTGCATGCATTAAATATCTCTTTCCATGTTTCAAACTTGTAAAAATTCTTGGCTGCCAGAAAGTCAAGCACTGCAAAACAATTTAGGTGATTTTGCAGTGATTTGTCATAACAAGTGGTTTATAATTTATATCCAAGAAAAACTGAATCTACAGAATTTCAAATTTACAAAAATAAAAAGATGAATGATTAGTCCTAAATGAATGTGATTCAATTACTTGACAGACATTTTTTTTAAGTATGAAATTTTTCAAAATAAACATTTAAGTTTATGTAAACATGCAGCAATTACTTTATCAGCCAAATTTTAGAGAGAGACCAATTGTAGTTCCATTAATTTCACTGTATGTGCACTTTATATATATATATATATTTAATACACAATAAATTCCAAAATTGCTTCATATGGGGAATAAGGTTATTTCAACCGACAAAGAAATATAATTTGTCTTATTCAACCCCAGTACAGACTGAGATTATGTTAGAAATAGAAATTTAACTGTGAAAGCTAAAAAAACAAAAAAGCATCAAAAAGCTAATACACAGTTTATCCATTTCAGTATTTCAGGGAAAGATGGAAGGTATTTGTCTTAAAGGGGAGAGATTTTATAAAATTAAACCCAGATATTAGCTTTATAACATTAAATTGGGGTTATATGAAGAATGAAATGTTAAATTAAAACTAAGAGAGGAATAAAACGGGATTTAAAAACCTTTAAAAATATATAAAGTTATATTTAAAAATATAAAGATATACTTAAAAGTACAAAATCATATTCCAAAAACAAGTTATATTTAAAAATATGGTTTGGTTTGTTTTCTTTTATGGCATATCAATGGGTTATTTAATGCAGACAAAATTATTATTGTTGTTAATATCTTTTTTTCAAAAATCTATTTCTGATATTTTTTTCTTCAAAAATCTATTTCCGTTAATAATTTTCCTTCAAATATGTACATCTGGAAATATATTTTTTCCAAAAAGATGTATAGTTGGTAATATTTTTTTTTTTCAAAAAAATTTGTAGCTGGTAATAATTTTTTTTTTCTACAAAATTGTATTGCTGGTCTTAAAACCTATTATTCCACGTTTTGGCCCCAGTTTGTGGGGTTAACTATTTGCCCATACCTAACAGGTGCTACCTATAAAAATATAATGAGATAAAATAAATTATATTTTTTTGCCGGTCGAAATAAGCTTATTCCCCATGTGAAGGGGTTTGGGATTTTATTGTGTATTAACTTTTTCTCTATAACAATAAATACATTGAGTTCTATTTGTGGATCAGTTTTAATAATCTATATTACTAAGATCCACTTGGATTATGTACCAATGGATTTATTACCTTTACTATATATATATATATATATATATTAGAATTGGACATAGTCCGACAATTTATTTAAAGACATTTATATTATGTTTAACGTTCTTTTTATAGATACAAGAATGTCCGAGAAATTTTCATAGAAAATTTTCGCTCTCCGACATTTAAATAAATTGTCGGACTATGTCCAATTCTAAAATATATGACGTCATTTGTTTACATTTGATACGCTAGAGCAGATATGAATAAAAGAGATTCATGGAAGATTTAAGTTTAAAGATAGTAAAATCGACCTTGCTAACCAGACGCTTCTCTGTGGCTGAAAGGTTAAGGCACATCATGCGAAATGATGGTTCCGTATAGGATACAGGTTCGATTCCTGTCGGAGAGCGAAAATTTTCTATGAAAATTTCTCGGACATTCAGGCCGGTAAATGTTATTTAATACTGTTTATTATAAAACAGAGCATTTGCTTAAATACTTGTATCTATAAAAAGAACGTTAAACATAATATATCTATATATATATATATATCTATATATATATATATATATATATATATATATATATTTCTTATAGCATATTACGTTCTAACATATGTAACTGCTACATGAATGCATTCATGTTTTGATGCATATCAGCACATCTCATCATGGTTATTACAATTTTTTAATTTATTTATAAACAATTTCTTTCCCTGTGAAAAAAAGAAAAAGAAAATAAGAAAAGAAAGAAAGAAATACATAAGATACAGTCTCATTTAAAAAGAAAAAAAGTAATCTTTACTAGCAGTGTGAATTGTTATTCTGTCAATTTAATATTTATCAATGTTTTCTTCTGACAGAATATTGCTTGAAAAGGATCCTTAAAGAAAAGGACCCTGCACTGTAATAAAGATATATATATATATATATATATATATATATATATATATGTAAATATAAATTTTTTATATATCAAGAAAAATTTTAAGGGAAAGAATAAAAACAAAATGGAAAACGTTTTCCTGTGATGCATTTCATCCTTTAGTCCAAAGGACAAAACACTTCAGTAATAACAAATAATTTTTTTACACAATTTACCCCAAGCAAGGCGAGTTTTCCACTAGTACGCAAGAGGCTACCGAGAGTGTAAGTAAGAGAAAAGACTTGGTATGGTGGGTAGGGTTGAAGAAAGAATAAAAAGACAAATGGAGGAGGATAAAAAGGAGAACAGGGATCAAGGTAACGGAAGATGTCAAGTGACATTACATTTAAATTTTGAAAATTATAGTTATCAGGGAAGCAAGTAGGAGGAAAGGAGTTCTACTGCCGGGAAGTGTGAGAGAAGAAGCTGTTGGAGTTGAAGAGGCAGTTACATTTAACTGTTTCGAAGGTAAAAGGGTGAGACCAAGATGCCAACTTAGTATCATGCTTAAATTTATGCAGTCGGGACACTAGTGAAAATAGCTCGTCAGAGCAGATGCCATGAAAATATTTATAGAAAAAATAGAGAGAAGTCCCATTACATCAGTAAGAAAGTGACTGGAGTCGAGACCCCAAGTCAGAACCGATAAAACAATACTTTCCTTTCAATCACAGGACAAATAGAATGCAAACAATTAGCAAATATATAGCAACCTCACCAATATGGCTTTACAAATTTTCACATCATTGTATCTATTGTTACTAAGCTATTTAGCTGCTTAATGACTATTTGCCATTCACATAATCAAACAAAAGTTGCTTATATTTGGAGATAACATGAAGGACAAAAATAAGAAATCTTTTCTCTCTTTTTTTAATCATTTCACCCCAATCAAGGCAATAAGGCCACTAAGATGCAAGAGGTTACTGACAATAGAAGAAACAGAGAGGAATTATTAACATTAAGGAGAGAAGCCTATAAAAGAACAGGATTCAAGGAGACAGAAGTTGATGATGAGGATTGATATTGTATTTAATTTTTTGAAAATTGTAGTTGACATGAAAGCTGGAAAAGAGTTCCACAAGCAAGAAGTGTGAGAGATGAAACAACTCACATAGAACTTATGGTTATAACTAGTAATTTGAATAGTGAAATTATGAGACCAACCTGCCAATCTAATAATGTGCTTAAATTTGTGAAGTGAAGGTACTAACAAGGAAAGATCATGAGAACAATTATCATGAAAATATTTATAGAAAAGACACAGGGAAGCTACATTACAGCATTGGGAAAGTGACTGAAACTGAGACACTAGCAGAAACCTATTGATTAATTTTTTTTATGATTTATCAAGCTTTTGTGGGTTATTTAAAACCAAAACATATTCTTGGATCCTAAGAATATTTTTTTAGTAAATATTTTATTAACAATTTTTGAAGAATAATTTTTTTTTTCCAGATACAAGTTCTACTATTTAACCCATAGTTGGGGGAGAGATGGATTCATAACTTTTACAAGGGTATTTGAATATAAGTGAATGTAATTAACTTAACCAGTATTTAAACTCAGCTTTCAGACTTCTTTTTCCAAGACTCTATCTTTTACAAACCCCCACAAACTTAAAACGCTAGTATAAAATTTTACTGATAAAAAAAATGCAACCTGTAAAAAAATTGAAATATTTCTTAAAGAGTTTCACTATTTTCAAACTAGAGCCACACTGACAATAATTATTTTGCAATATTTAAAGTTTAAAAATTCAATAAATAAAGTTTTAAAAATTAATGTTTAAAGTATTTAAATTCATTCCTAACCATTTTTTTTAATTAAAAAAATAAATTTATTATAAAAGAAATCTTTTAGAAAAAAAAATTCTGGAAGCCTGAACATATGCAGCATAAAAATAAAAGTAAAATTTGGAATCATATTTTGAGACCAATCAAAAAATCATTTGAGAACATCAGGTAATTTTCTAACAAAGGCATTTGCAAATCTGTCTTGGATACAACCGATTATGATCAATATGACTTTCTCAAGTTTTCAGATAATGTAATTTGATTATTTCTACACATTTTTTACCCCACTTTTCCATCTCAGTTGATTTTGATACATGCTCCACATCAGTCAAATATTGTGTTAAAAACAACAAAGATAAAGATACTACTTCAAAAGATAGAATAATTATTCTAAATGTGAATATGACAAAGTTAGAACTAGTTAAAGATAGTATCTGAGAATATTCTGAAAATTTGGCATGTAAAATATTTTTGTCTGTTCTATCATAAAAAGAGTGAAGAAAATTTTTTTAGCAGCAGTCATGGTTACATATTGATTGGTATTGGAAAAGTTGGGATTATATTTTTTTCATATTTAAAAAAAAAAATAATACAAAATAACAATGAGAGCCTCTGTCAGTGAGTGTTACAAATTCATTTCCAAAGTAAGTAAACAATTGTCACATCAAAGTGAAACCTGTTAGAAGTTGTTGTCCAAATAAAACCAAAAGAAAACAAAACATTCAAGACACTCATTCAGCAGCTAAGCAGCATCAAGGAAGAAAAAGGAGGAGCAGGTGCTTGTCACTTTTATGCCAAAAAATAAATACAAAGACAAACAAAAAAAGATTGGACAAAAGAGAAAATTTATTATAAAAATTATTTTCTTCTTTCAAATAAAAACAGAAATATTTGCTATCTTTAAACAAACTTTGAAATTAATTATGAAATAGAAGCAGAACCAAATATTTTTTTTTAATTCTTCATAGATTAGAAGAAAAAAAATGCCAAGCTTCTAAACATTTTGGAATAAAACCAAATTCATATTCTCAAATGCCACATGAGATCAACATATAAAATAAAAACAAACAGAATCAATCTTTTTTTAATCTTTGGTTAAATTAAAGATTAATTTGGAAAACAAATTGAAAAACCAACAAAAATAAAAAGCCAAAACAACTACACATTCAAATATTTTCTTATTTTTGCAGCTATGAAGTTTTTAGACAAAATATTCTTAACAATTGCCAGTCAATTCAAATGGATTGGTACACACACGCACAAAGATATGTATGTACAACACTTATAATTGTCCAATTAGTTGAATACCGCCAAATTAAGTACCACAAAATCAAAGAATCAGTCATCAAAATCAAGTAAACAAAATTTGCTTTATTCACTCGATAACTAAAATAAAACATCAAAACAATAAAGATTAATTTTTTTTAGTCGCATGCACTTTCAAAATCTCTAAATGGAAATATTTGCACACAAGATTTCTACAAAATTTGTTGCTCATTGCATTAAAAAATATAGTTTTAATTTTTCTCTTCTCCCAATTCTGTCTGAGACTTATTTAGAAAAATGCAGGAGACTGGAAACAGGCAAAAATTTTAAATCCCAGTCAATGATTTTGTAGAGCTCAGTGATGTTCAAACATACTCTCAATGGCCTGCAAGCATATCATCAACAAAAGTAATCTATATCAGTAGTATAAAAATAGAATACTCAATTTACTTTCTGCATATTTACTATTATGGTATCTGGTTTCGTTACCATTCAGTCATTTTTGTTGTTCATGTTTCTTTATTTTAACTAAACTACTTTTTACTTTACTTTTTTTTTTTTTTTTTTTAAATCACAAAAAATTAATTTGCATCATCCATACATTTTGGAAGCAAGGAATCACTAACATCTGAACCTATTGAATAAAAAAATATATATATATATATAGAGTAAAGCGAGGCAAAAAGTACCACCTTTTTTCAAATTACCATACTGACCATATAATTAAAAACAGTTATTTAAGCTGTACATTAACATTAGAGTTAAGTGAACATTATGATGAGGAGCTATTCTGGATGTCATTTCAAGTTAAGAACTAAATGTAAAAAAATGAAAATTGTAAAATGTTACTTTCTATCCCACCAGTGAGTGGGGCAAAATGTAATATGGTGGGGTAAATTCTAACAACTAAAATTAGGACAATGAAACCACTGTGATATCTGATTTATGCTACAAATCCAACCTTATTTAACATTAACAAATATAAAATGATAATTTGAAAACAGTCTAAAAAGTGATAAAACTGTCTGACTATAATAAACAATATACAAAATAAGTGAAATTCTACTCACATGTGTCGATTTTGGATATTCTACTCTCCTCATTTGATATTCAAGGAATGAGGTGAGAAATGGATAGTAACACTTAAGAGAAAATAACACAGGTGCACATTGCAGTGTGAAATAATAATTTCACCTGTAAATCCATGTATTACTTTTTACCCCATGTTACTTTATGCCCGCTTTACCCTACTACATTGGATTTCCCAGTTTTATAGCAACAGGGTACAAATAAAGCAACAAAAAGTTTTTATATAGGGAAATATACAAACAATACAAAAAATTACCTGGCATACAGTATTTATAATATTGGAAAATTTAGGAGAATGAATATTTAAGTTGATGTTCTTTTGAGTACAATGGGTCATAAGAAGTTAAAAGATAAAAAAAATATATATATAGAGTAAAGCGAGGCAAAAAGTACCACCTTTTTTCAAATTACCATACTGACCATATAATTAAAAACAGTTGCTTTTTTTTAAAATTCAACCTATACATCCGAGGCAATTCTGAGAGAATTGGAAATCTTACCAGGATTCATCATTGGCAGCCACAATCTTAACAACATAAGTTATGCAGATGACACAGTATTGATAGCAGACACAGAAAAGAAATTACAAAACCTCCTACAGAAGTTAGCGAAGGAGATCGAGAAGAAGGGACTGAGCATAAACTACAGGACAGAATGTGCGGTAATCAGTAAAAGGGTGAGCCCAAAATGCGATTTACAGGTCAGGGACACTAGAATCAAGCAGACACAGAAGTTTAAATATCTGGGAAGTATTTTGACAGAGGACAGTAAGTGCGACATTGAGATCTGAAGACTTACTGGGATGGCCAAACCACATTCCAAAAGCTAGGCAGAGTATTACGATACAGGAGTATTTCTTTGGTAACAAAGAAAAGAGTACTGAGCTGCTATGTGACATCTGTCCTCCTTTACGGCACTGAATGTTGGACGGTCTCCTCAAAGATGAAGAAGAGACTTGTGGCAATGGAGGTATGGTAAGGATTTCATGGACGGAACATGTGAGCAATGATGAGGTTTTGGAGAGGATGCAAACAAGGAGGAAGCTTATACTTAACATCAGGAAGAGGCAGCTGAAATTTCTGGGACACATAATCAGAAAGGAGGTCTGATACTCACAGATCGAATAGAGGGAAAGAAAGACAAGGGAAAGCAACACAACATACCTAGTGGGCTTAAACAAGTGGATGACAGAATATGGCCTGAGGGAAGTAGCAAAGGGACAAAACTTACTGAGAGCTACAAGGGATAGAGAGAAGTGGAGGACCATGATCGTCTACATCCTGAAGGGACACAGCACATAAAAAGAAAAAGTAGTACATAAATATCAATGGCAAAGGTACAGTTTCGAACTTGATATTTGTTGAAGAAAACAAAATAATTTTTATCTCATGACAATGAATCACAAAAAATGAATTCTCTGCAACATTCATACATTATGAATCATTAACATCTACAATTAAACTACTGAATTAGAAAAAAAATTTACTACATTGATTTCCCAGTTTTATAGCAACAGAGTACAAATAAAGTACAAATAACTCTTGATGAAGTTAGAGATCAATTTGACTCTATATTTATATTATGAACAAGACTCTTTTTTTAAAATGCTAGCGAAAATAAATAATATATTTTTTATTCCGACAAATGCCATGGCTTGATAAATGTCTAATGAATGCGAATCTACAAAAATTGTTAAAATATATTCATCTTTATTTTTTGTGAGCAGACTAGTAAATTTAAGTACTGCATAAACATGGAAGTTATTCAAAAATTTTTCATTAAATCTTATACATAATTGATATTTATTTGTAGACAAGATTCAAATTTTTCTTATAATTCTAAACAATGAAAGATTCAGTCACTTCTCTGTTGTAGTTCATCAGAAACACACATACACAAGAAGCACTACTTGGACACTAAAATTTAAACAAAATAACTAAAATAGATTTTTCATTGCACAATAAAAAGTGTACAACAAGTGAAGATCAAACAAAATAATTTCAATGGATCTAAAGAAACATTGAAAGTTCAAATTAGTTAAACTAGCAGAAGCAATATCTAAAAGCAACAAAAGATCAGAAATCATCACTTGGGCTAAGAGTTAATGAGAACTCAAGTACTACAAAAACATACTCTTAGAACTATAAAGTAACAGCCGAGATCATTGTCCACACACAAAAGAATGACGTCATGGAAGACAATAGAAAGAAGAGCTTTACAAAAGAAAAAGAACTTTTTCACAAATATATGTGCACATATATATCAAAGACTACAGAAGCATTGACAAAAAAAGTTCATTCGACTTGACAATATTTGTTATACAATCAAGACTTTCATATGGAAGTCATGCATGGTGTCAAACCCATTCAGGAATATCTAGACTGTCAGCTATACACAACCACTTTCTAAAATCAATGATTAAAAATGTCTATGAGCAAATGAAGCATGAGGGTCTTGGCAAAAACCATCCTTCTTTGAACCTTGTGGACTGATGCTATAGAATCATAAAGGACTGTACTAAATAACAGAAACCATATGACTTCAGGACTATGAACAGCAGCAACAGCTAAAATGGATAGCACATGTTGTCAGTATCTGCTTGCATCCAAGCTTCAGGAACATCATCCTCTCTCCCTATTCCCTTTCTCTCTCCTGGTGGCAATGGCAGAGATGGCTGTGAATCAAAGAGAGTTTGACAAGGCCATTTGCATAAATTTGATTTTGGTGGACAACTCAGTGCAAGTGAAAAGCCCACACATTTGGCAAGAATTACATCCCTCGAGGCTCAAAGGAGATTGAGACAGGTGAAATCTGGCTAAACTGGTTGCATTAACCTGACTGGCACTGTCCTCTTCTGCCAACTTGGCCATTGACATCATGTAGATCTTTGCTTATTCTGCCATTGGCATCTTTGGGGGTTGATTGTATTCAGTCTGGTCCTTCCTCTTCAAACTTACTACCATGAATGACACCTACAGGAGTTGGAACTTCAGACAGCACATGTAATCTAAAACTTGGCCATGGTTCTCCTGCTAATATACTTCAAGTGCACCCACTGAAGACAACAATCACAGACCACAGAATCCATATTATTCAAGTCCTGCCTACACAGCACAAAAAACCACTGTGTTAATAATAAGTTCTAAAACACTATTTATACTTACCAGCAAAGTAGCCTTGGTGTCTATTTAACCAGGACTGGCAAAATAATCTATTCAGTATTTTTAATACTGCTCAGTTATTGCTAGTCCTGTTTCTACTGAGTCTGAGTCTACAACCTAGACCAGGAATTAAACTCACAATTACTATAAGACCTAATGTTGTTATTGCTGCTGCTGCTGTTGTTGCTGCCTAGCTGCTTCTTTTTCTCACTGTTGCTACTAAAGTCTTGCTGTCAAACTTGACTCTCTTTGCCACCATGTATCTTGCTTTCAGTTAAGTGCCATAAGCGATACACGCTTTGGTGATTATGCCTCTTTTGATTCAGGACTGACCAAGACAAAATTTTTCCTGCAGTAGTTTGCAGTCTCTTTCTGCTGTAGACTGGTAGTCAACCAAGGTTATAGGACTTTGTCTGTCCAACTATTAAACATATAGATTTGGGGAGAAAAGATGGATTTATATGTTTCCCAAGGGTATTTGTGTGCGAGTGAGTGCAACAAACCCAACTGGAGTTCAAACTTTATTACTAGCTCCAATATGGTGTTTATATCAATGCTAAGCCTATTGAGAAGGCTGTCATAGACTAGGCTATGTGCTGATTCCTTCAAACATCTTCAAAAATCTTGCTGTCAAACTTGACTTCCTTGCCATTCTCTTTCTTTATTAATGTTTCCCATATGGTATTTAAATCTACTGAGATAAACATAACCTTTGTGCCAATTCCTTCAAATTTCTGATTTCATAACCTTTGTGCCAATTCCTTCAAATTTCTGATTTCATAACCTTTGTGCCAATTCCTTCAGATTTCTGATTTCATAACCTTTGTGCCAATTCCTTCAGATTTCTGATTTCATAACCTTTGTGCCAATTCCTTCAAATTTCTGATTTCATAACCTTTGTGCCAATTCCTTCAGATTTCTGATTTCATAACCTTTGTGCCAATTCCTTCAGATTTCTGATTCTCCAGTGTTCTACTCTGACTAGTATTTTCACTTACTTCCACAAGAACAAAAATTAATCTAACCCCACAGGATAAATAAATTGTTCAGTTTGAAATTCTTTGTATTTAGGTTTTATTTCGCTTGCCACCATACCAGTGATTCTCAACCGTTGTTGTGCTGCGACACACTAATGTGCCATCCTTTTAAGTATGCTGCAAAATATTGTCACTGCATGCATATATATGTGTGTATAGAAGCAGTAATGGTACAGCATTAGTATTTGAATAAATGAATAAGTAATAAGCTTTTTTTCAAATAATTCTTTTCATGTTATTTTAAATACCTTGTTTTAATATTAATTTTTTTTAAAGTATTATTTGTTAAGGGCTCAAAATAAAATATTTGATGGTACCCATTGATACATTTTTGAATTCAATACAAAAGTAATATCCCACATTAGCTAAAAAAGCTTTATCAGTTTTATTGCAATTTTTTCGATTTCTTATGTGAATTAGGCTTCTCAACCCTAAATAACATCAAAAATAAGAAGCCAGAAAGACTATACTCAACTGAATAAGAAATGAGGATTTGCTTATCACACATTTGACCAAACATTGAAGAAATAAATAAAAAAAAACACCAGGCACATATTTCATACTAAATAAGGTGCAAAAATAGTTGAATAAAATCATTGAAATAAAATTCATATTGTGTATGTATTTTAAAAAATCTATGGTTTTATTTCATGACATTTTAATGTATACCCTTTAAACATTTTGCTACATGTGCTCCTAGGTGTGCTATTGCTTAAAAAGTCTGACAAACATTGCTCTATACAATAGCAAAACAAAATCTTGAAAAATAAACCTTATATTTCTCAAAGGGACATTATTTTTGCGCAATGTGCATCATGTTATTATAAGCCACCAAATGTTGAATATTGCACAGGGATGATGTGAAGTAATACAAAGTAGATGCATTCAAATACCTCCTTAAATTGCATATGCAATTGTCTTTTTATCACTTCTTACAAACCAGACAGAAATGGGTTTTTTGTATTGAAAACCAAGTGGAAAGAATGAAATTAAATGCTTTGCCAGTATTTTTAGAAAACATTATTTCCTATTTGAATTTAATTATTCAGAAATTACCTGCAGTTTTGAAATTAAATGCTGTTAGCCTCCAAACATAAATATGTAGATTTCAAAATAAAGCAAAGAAAAAAATCCCATGTTGATGGAAAAATAAACCATTGTCAAGAAATGGGAAAAAAAGAATTCAACAAATTCTTTATAACAATTAAAAAAAAAAAATTATTATATACAACTTGTAAATGTTGTACTTGATTTTCCTTTTTGAAGATTTTATAGAACAAAAAAACAATTTTCGTGCATTAAACTGGCTTTTATAACTGATGATGCTGTTTCATCTTCTGAAGTGATTTGACAAGCATGATAAAGAAAAAAAATGTTATTCAGGTTTTTCTATAACTTTCATTTGCACAAAAATCTTAAAAACAACATGATTATTTCTTAATTGTAAAAATAAATTAAACACTGAAATTCAAAAATGTAATGTTGATAACATCTGATAAGAATATGAGAGAAAATTTTTCATATATAAAATAATTGTTTGTTTAGAAATTGATGTTAGCCAGATCAAACAGTATGTGGTTTCAGATCATTCCTCAAATGTTCGATCTTCTTGCAAAGGTGCAAGTGATCCTGTCTTCTACCCTCTCAGGTAGGGATTTTATATATTTTTATACAATAAGTTCAGATAGGTTGACTTCCTGTTTTTGTTAGTGCAACCATCCTTGGAGGCTCAATTGGTATCTTTGAAATTTTCTTGGTCAATCCTCAAGGTACTTAGGTTGTCTGACATTCTGGGGTAACACCAAATATAAAATTTACTTTAGAATCTTAGAATGAACTCAGTACATATCGTCGTCACCAGAAATCAACTCTTCTTATAACAAAGGTTCCAAATGGATATTATAGTCAGTTCAGACCTCTGGTATTTTCTCATGTGAATCACATAATACAGTTTAATTCTTAAATAAGAAGCTTTATTTGACATGTAACATTTAACAGATATTTGTGAAGTGAATTTTTTAAACAATTTTTGTTAAATTACTGTATCTTTTTGGCTCATGAATTTGGCATTTAGCTATCCAATTATTGATTTCATACTTTCTAAGACTTAGTGAAAAGTTGGTTGGTTGATTTGTTTAATGGCATATCAATTCTTTATGGGTCATTTAATGCTGATATTTATTTTTCTTCGGAGCTTTCAAGTAATAAAAATATGAAATTTTAAAATGTGTATCTAAAAAAGAACAGGTGATACTCACAGATTTGGAAATCTACACATTCTAAAAATGAAATTAAAAGCTTTTAATTATTTTTGATATTTAATTTTAGGTGTATTCACTAGATAAAAACAAATTTATTTAGAGGAAAAATAACTCATTGAATTTCCTTATTTAGAAGAAATTTATTTGCAAAACCCCAATAATAGTTGACTGGAGTACCAGAAAAGAATTGCCGTTTTCTGTTTTTTTGTTTTGCTTGCTTAATAATTTTTGAAGGAATTCGCTTCTTCAGGTCAGAGAAGAAATGAACATCTTCCTGGTTGTAGTTTAAGTTGTCTTCTAATTGAATGTACAATTTCAAGAATATTGATAAAAGATTGGTCACTTTGATTTTGAAACAAATTAATGTGTAAAATTTACTCTCAAAAAAAAAAAAAAAAAAAAAATCATATTTCGCATTTTCGGCTGGTCAAAGCAAAATACCGTTTTCTGTAAAAAAATAATTCAATGAAACTGCACATACAAATTACATATTTAGAAAAAATATGTTATTTTCTTTCCAGCTATATGAATATTTTTAAGATTGACCCATAAATACACAAGATATTGCGAGTTGCAAATTTATCAATCTCAAATGAAATCATTCGGTTTTTTTCTTGACTGGAACTCATACAAGGTGTGTTATTGTGAAGAGGTTGTTTGCTGAGGAGTGGAAATATCAGTAATACCAATGGGGTGTAATTAGTTTGGGTTGATTTCCTTGGTTTGAGTAGGGCGCAAAATGATAGAACCAAAAAAATCCAAAGTATGTTTTGCAGAAGATAGCCAGTGTCATCTTGTCTTTTCTACAAACTATGACTGTAAATATATTTTTCCTTCCAAGTATTTGGTTGGTTTGGTCAGGATGATCAGATTTCTAGCAGTTCTACTATTCATACCATGGGAAGAAAGAACTATTCTATCTCTGTGTTTTCATTCTAGCCTGATCTTGGGATTGGAGTATCAACAGTTACACCTGTTACCTACCAGCTTTAAATCTCTCTCTCTCTCAAAATCACCAACTACTTCACAACTCAAAATGAATGTTTTATAGACTTCACTCACCCAACTAAAATCAAATCATTAATTTCATATTTACAAGGCTCTCTTTGCTCTCAAGTGCTTCACAAAACCATTTGGCTCAAGGCCTAGTTTTGGGGTTTGGAAACTGTTGTAACCTAGGGAAGGTTACTGAATAGAATAATGAATGATAATACTTAGGACATGAACAACACATATAAGATTTGCCAGCAGCACATAGAAGTAGTCAACTGCTAGAAGTGAGTCAAGTGAATTCCACAATGAATCTCCAACTGCAGACCAACATACAGTATTTACTACTTTATTAACGTGAATAGGGACATACCCATTATTGTCCGTAGGTATGCTACAACAGAAACACACTTCTAAAAGTTTTTTTTCCTTGAGAAAATTATTTCCTTGAAAGTCAATACAATTTCAGGAGGTTGGTGGTTTAAGAAAGCAACCTTTAGCCAGGTATCATTTTGTATAGGAATTAAACAACTGTCAACGGCCACACTTAGAGGTTACCAGTTATACTCAAACTAAGTGAATATCCTCAAGTTAAATTAAGGTTCAATTCTTACAAGTATCTCAAATCCAACTTCACTTATCAAACAAACCTAATTAACTTTTCTAATTAATTTTTTTTCTTCACTGCACTTCATTACAATATAAGAGTAGTAATAGCAGGTATCTATCAATCATGAGAGATTATGGAGTTTATTACATTTGTGTTTTGTCAGCACCCACAGAGCCAACCTGTGGTTTATACTACAGCTATGCTGAGCAAACCTTAGTTACTGTTTCTGGGAAAGAGTGCTTAACCTGACATGATCAGTAGTTGAACAAGGCCAGTATGCTCAAATGCTCAGTCACGATGACCTGTAACTTTGTGATAGTACAACCCTCAACACCTTCTGAACAGTTTCATCTACCCAATTTCACTCATACGGCTTGGGTCAACCTGAGATATGGTTTTTCAGACATTTTCCAATGATACTATACTCTAGGATTGTCTCCCCAGGCTGATGTTATTGAATAATAGTAATAATTGATAAAACTTGATCTTCATCAATAAATTGAGTGACAGCACTTCATCAGATAATAGAAAAATTCAACTTCAGTAAACTTAAATAATGCCTAAAGGTTACATCCACTTTGACAGGAAGGGGGGCAAGCCTGCTACTATATCTTCAGAAATTTGTTAGCCAAGGATGGTGAGTTCAATCCTTGGTAGGACCACAATAGTCAGCATAGTTAACAGTAATTCTAATAAAACTTATACTAACTCTACACTAACAAACCAGGAACAATCGATATCCACATCTTACAAGTTAGGATGCCATCACTCTGATAACAGTAAGGAATCATGACAAACATTCTAATAGGATAGTGGCAATCGGCAATGAAAGAAAACCAATTCCCGGTTCAGGAAATGTCAAAGAAAAACCATACTAATGTAACATTTAAAATGGACTATAGTTAAAGGAGGACTGCAAAGCTCATATATTATTAGTAAACAGCAGATCAACCAGACATGATTGATGACCATCTTTGCCTGATCACACAGAATCATTTATTATGCCATCAGAGACGAAAGTTGTTTTGTTTCCATTGGAGGAAATCAAAAGGAAAAAAGAAAAACCAAAGCTCATGGTTGAAACAAAGCATTTCCAAAACACAATTGGCACATACTTTTGATTTCCACAAGTATTTGCTTCAGCAGAATGGCCACAGTTCTACTGAGAAAGGTCACCAACATGTCAAGTGATGAGGTCACTCAAAAGCAGTTATCTAATCAGAAAAATATGCAAAATAGAATTTTTTTTTTTACATGTTTTCACACATCCAAAATGCTAAACACTTAAAAAAAAAAAAATAGTCATGATAGTTTTGGGGATGCAGCATTAACCGTTAAACAGCAGAGAAAAAGTTGCACAAATGTGCATGTCAAATGAATAAAAAAAAAAAAACAGGAAAATTAATTTTTTAAAAAGTAGATTTTATGCTTATTTATCTTTAGGAGAAGGCACATTGGAACAATGGATAGCGGCTTGGATTGCGGAATTGGAGAGCCGAGTTCAAATTCCAGTTAAATCCCTTACATCCACTTACATGGTAATACACTTGGGAAAGTTATGAATCCTCTTATTAAAGCTAAGGATAAATAGCAGGACAGACCAGGTTCTATAGCCTTGGATGGCAACTGGTCTACTGCAGAAAGACATGGCAACCTACAGCGGAAAAAAATCTGCCTCATCAGTCATGTATCGAAAGATACATGATTGCCTAAGCATGTATCACATATGGCACATAACTGATCTTAATTGTATTCAAAAACTATAAAATGTGTATATTAAATCTTAGATGATAAAAATGAAGAAAAAAATGAGAAATAAAACAAATTTTATGTTCCTCTTTAGGAACATAAAATTTGCTTTATTTCTCGTTTTTCCAGATAGTTTAATGGTTAGTATCTTGGAACAAGAAATTAATGAGCTGAGTTCAAATTCCAGTAAAGTTTGTCACATTCACTTTTGCACAAATATGTTTGGAAAACATATGAAGCCATCCTCTAACCAGCTATGGGTTTAATAATGCAGATTAGGCTCACTAGCTGTAGTTGGCAACCCATTCAGGAGAAGGGCAAATCTGATTTCAAAATCATATATAAGCCTGGCAATGCTCATACTATACATATATTAAAAAGATTATGGTGTTTACAATTAACTACACCAAGGAGTTGTAAATTCTATAATCTTGATTGAGGTCGAATAAAATTATTTAGCTATCTATTGATTGTTTGAGTCATTGATTTTCTATGATTTATCAACCCTTTGCAGGTTATTTAAAGCCAGAAAATATTTTTAGATTGTATGGATTTTTTTTTTTTAGATAATGATTTAGAAGTCTTACTAATTATCCCATAGCTGAGGGAAGAAGAAGTGGATCCATACCTTTCCCAAGGGTATTTGTATACAAATGAAAATAACAAAAACAACTGGAATTGAAAATCGACTCTTCAACTAACAATTCCAAGCCATTATCCATTAACACCACCTGCGCATCCAAGCTTACAGCACCTGGTATTCCCAAGTGGTCACCCATCTAGGTATGGGCCAGGCTCAACATTGCTTAACTTCAGTAATTTTGGTGTCTCAACATGATATGATTGTAAACCTATCTATTTATCTAAACTGTAAACCTGGTGAGACACATACTATTGAAAAGATGGTGGAGTTCACAATTAAGTACATCACAGAGTTGTAGACTATGATCTTGACTGACGTCAACTTGTACTGTAGCTTCCTACATTTCATATTTTTTAGCAGTATCATACTCCTTCAAGCATTCCAAGCACAATGGAATTGTACACTTTTTTATACTAAATTATGAACATTTTTTTACTATCTTTCTCGTCAAGTATGCAGATATACTATTCTTTGGCTTGTTCTTCCAGTTTTATTTGCAGGCAAATACTCCAGGAAATGATGTATTCCTCATGACTCCTAGAGTTGCCAATTAGTCATTTAGACTCAATTCATGAATGAATGATGCCCCATTCATTGGTAAACATTTAAATCAGAAATTGAGGATATTTGCTGATATCCAATGTAACATCAATTGATGATGCCCACTATTTAAGGGTTAAAGGAATTCTGTATTAATATAAACCCTGATACAGGGTGCCCCACACAAAAATATAAACCCTGATACAGGGTGCCCCACACACAAAAAAAAAACAAAAAAAACAGGAAATTTTACATATAAAAAAAATTAACTATATATTTTACTATATGAATGAACTAAAAAAAAAAAAATTAACTACCATATCAATTTTTTAACCATTTTGTTGTTCCAGGATGCTGCAGCTATCAAATTTTCAATGTGAGGCAATTGTTCTCTTTAAGAACACACAACTTGGGGATTGAAAAAATGCCAAGAAATTTTGCCAGAGTTCTTTAGTTTGTGCTTTTGTTCTGTTTTAAGCTACTAAATTTCTATCAATGGATAGAAATTTAGTAGCTTTCATTTCAAATAATTATAACAAAAATTCCAACAAATAAACTGTACCAAATTTCCTGTTTTTTTTTGTGGAGCACCCTGTATAATAAAAAGCTTTCTCTATGGAAATGGAAATTTTGTTTTTGACAAAAGTATGTGTAGAATTAGAAAACAGGTTTTGCCTATGTGACTCCAATGAGAATCTTTTCTTTTCCAATGTTTTGTTTAATTAAAGTGGATCAGATAGAAATAACGAATAAATTAAGATTTTTAATTAAAAGGTTTCTTTGCATTATACAGAGAGAGAATGAGAGCTAAGATTTAGCTTTATGCATAAAAACAATAAAACATTCAGTTATGTGGCACGGATATCCAAGAAGTTGTTAGTGATCAGAAATTTGTTTAGACACAATCAGTTAAAAAAAAAAAAAAATTCAAAATGAAAACAGAAAACTGTCAGAAATATTTTGTCAGATCTGTACCAAACTAAAGAATAAAAAAAAGACTTACATCTTTGGAGACAGACTTTTTAATTTTTTTTTAATTATAATGAACATGTTAAGTTTAAATATCGATTGAGGTTATTTGCTGCAAGCACAATTATCAGAAGAACTGGCAGCAATTAAATGAATCCAAATAACAAATGATTAAATTTACCTGCAGAAAAAGACTGATCAGTGATTAGTATATATTTTATGCTCAACTTAGAGTAACAGTAGTTGTGAAATCTTCCTGGTACTTTTTCTATAAATTGTTCAGATTAAATGTTCTGCTTTTTATTAATCTTATCGTCATACTTCAACTGACACAGTGTTTGGAATTCTTCATCAATTGAAGCAAAGTGATTAAAACAAGACGAGAATGTTACTGATGGAATAATCATATTATAATTCTACAGGTTTCTTTCTTTGCATGTTTGCTATGCTCTGTCATTACCTCAGATAAATAATAGACCATCCCATTTTAATTGCAAGGAAAGACAGAAGAAAAAGATATATCAAAGTGTGTCAAACAGAAAAATCACCTACCACAAAAAAGAGTTTGCACCTTGTCCACAGTTTGCCAAAAAAAAAAAAAAAAAAAAATCCTAGATAATTACTGCCTGACATATGGTAATTTTTTTTATCCTCTCCAACTATTACGACCAAGCAAAAACTTTACCTCTTCTGGTTCATAGATGAGTGCATGTATACTGTGTGAGAATCTGTGAGTTGGATTTTTTTACCCTATTTCTGACGTTGGACTTACGATTTCTAATTTCTGTATGGCTTGTCCTTCCTGCCTTTCAGATTTGGGAAGCTAGATTTGAACTTTTTTTACCACCCTTGTTGTTTTGGATGTTTGACAGATTCAAAAAGCCATCTGGTTTCAGTGAGAAAAAGAAAGCATACATAATAAGAAAGAAAGAGAAAGAAATAATGCTACAAGTAACATATCTGCTTCAGTGAAATAATAAACTTTTTCAGCATATAATCTTTTCATTTGTACCCTCTTACTTCTTTAATTACCTGCATTCATATTTATGATTGCTATTGCAATAGTTTGTTAAATTCGTTAAGCACAAATATTTAACGATGCAATAGCAGAGTTTACACAAGTATTTTATCACGTGGAAATCACAAGAAATATATTCAAACATTAAATTAAAAATTCAAACTTATCAGATAATTCAAAACATAGGAAAACCATGAAATATTCAGGGGTACTGCTAGTATCTACAAATAACAATATCAATATAACTATTTTTCACTTTGTTTCTTTTAAGTCTCTTAAGGTCTAAACAATTTTTATCTTATTTCAGACACACCTCAAACAAATAATATCTACATTTCATAGATACTGTTAGTATCTACAAGTAACAATATCAATATAACTATTTTTCACTTTGTTTCTTTTAAGTCTCTTAAGGTTTAAACAATTTTTGCCTTATTTCAGACACATTTCAAATAAATGATACAATTTTTTAGATCATTTTAGTAAAATATCAGATTTTCCAGTTTTAAATATATAATATGAATGATTTTATTTAAGTTTAAGTGTGTCATAATTTTTAAGTATTTGGTAGTTATTTCACAGATTATTTCATTATTAATATAAATTTTCTTGAGTTCTGGTTGTAACAATTACTTCACAAAATTTTTTAAAAATAGTTTTGATAAAAATTTCGTTAAAAGTAGATACGAGTAACAGAAAAATAAGATACCGAAATTTAATGACTTTTGTTTAATTTAAATTTATTTCTTTTTTTTAATTTTTGCTGATTTTCCAAAGAAAATAAAGTTTTGAAGTTCAATAAAAGAAGCGATTTATGTGGGAGAGAGAAAAGAGTCCTTCTCACTCCATGTGTAGTACAGGATCACAGCCCTACCAAATTATGGTTGTTAATGTGTTTTCCATAACAAGTAAGCTTTTTTCAGAGTGGGGTTGCCAGTCCCATGCCCAACCAGCTTTAAATTCAGAGGTATCCTTCCCATAACCCAGCTGCCAATAAAGGCTAAAGGCTTCTATACTATTTCATCCACAACTGGAAGGAAAAGAAACAGATTCATAGCTTTCCCTAGAGTATTTCTGCAAAAATGAACAATACAACCTCAACTGGAATTTGAACTTGGTATGCTGATCCCATTTTGCTTGCCAGTAACCACATGACTACACAACTTACAGCACCTTGATCTATTTCTCCTTAATGAAGACGTGCTAAGAAGTCAACCCATCCAGACAGAAGAAGTGCAACCTCGAAACTGAATTCTCTCATGTTCCGCCAGTAAAGCTATAAACTAATTAATTCACAGAGAAATTTGTAATTCTATCAGCTTGTGAATACTTATAAAATATTAATTATTCAACAGTTGTAAATATCAGAATTACATTTGCGGCTGAATAATCTACAAGGGGTGATGAAAAGTTCTTGACCCAAACAAGAAAACTAAGTAAAATATTATTGAACATTCAGTCAAGATTTGGAGAAGTGGGTTAAAGCCAGGAACTTTTCAGCATCGCCTCATAATGTAAAAATTCTCATTTTTTTTTTTTTTATAGAAAGGTCAGACATCCTTATTTCCACTGTGATTTTGAAGGTCACCAAGCAAAGAGACACAAATATATGACATAATAATATTCAGAGGTTTTAGAATGAAAGTCAAATTTCCAGTCTTCATGTGGAATTTAATTAACAATGAATAGTCATGTGTATGATGATAGACTACATTTGGCAGCAAGGCTTCTGATCGGAAGATTGGAGCTTTTGGGAGCATGAAACCACTTAATTGCTGTTGTTACCAGGTCCACCCTGACTCAGAGTGGTAACACCTGTTAGGGTCTCAACTATGGGCAAAAAGTGAATCCCTAAACAAAAATTGACAATACATTTTTATAGTAAAATTACCAACAATACATTTTATGATCTACAAAATATATATCTAAAAAATATACCTTTACACTGAAAGTATAAAATCATATACAAAATATCTGTAATTGAAAGCATAAAATTACATAAAAATATTTAGATTTCAGCATTAAATAATCCATAAAGGTTGATATGCTGCTAAACAAAATCAACGAACCAAATAACCAATATGAAAGAATTCTTTCATGACATTAGTCTATATAATGTCCTACAATTTCATAAAGAATTCAAACTATATTCCAAAATATAACTTCAACAAAACTACAACATAAAACACACATATCACCTCTAGTAATCATGTCCACACAAATATGTATATGCACAAAAGCTGAGTATCATCTGTTGAACATGTTCACCGTAGTCTGAATGTAGAAATTCAACGCAAGTAATTTGTTCAATGAAATAACACCAATATCCAGTAGCAGCTGTTCAAGGTCTTCCATATCAGAGGTTGGCAGTGAATATTCGGAGAGAGTAGGAAAGCGTAGTTCTTCAGGTCTTTCATCTGACAGGTTAGCAGTGGATATTCCGACAAGAAAAACAAAACAAAATGGCCACCTTTATACACACCAGATTGAATATTTTAAGTCTTCTGATTGGTTAACCTTCTTTTGGTAAACTATAAAATGAGTCAGCTCATTTCGGTTGGCTCACTAGTTAATAAGGATGCATCCAAAAATTGTAACATCATCCACCATATATTCAATTGTGAAAACAAAATAACATATATCATTTTTATTACTTCAAAGCTCCTGGGAAAATTAAATTTCAGCATTAAATGACCCACAAGGAGTTGAGGTGCCATTAAACAACAATTAAGAATGAAGCCAAACTATTTCATTCTGGTCTGGTGCTTTTGCTATGTATTTAGAGATCCTTGACAAAATCCAAAGATGAATCTACAATATTAATGATCCTATTTTCATAGTAATTGTTCTGATCAGCTTTCCTCCTTGCTATCTTGACTTTAAAAAATTAAGTGCAGTACTAGTAAGTATCTGACTCCTCCTGCTATACTCTATTTTTACAAGAGCCAGATCAGACCAAAAACGGAGTATTGCTGCCATATCAGTACTGGAACAGCCCAGTCCTCACTTGCCTGTCTTAATAGAATCTAAAAATGCCTATGCTGCCTTGTGGATAAGGAATTATTTTCAACCCTACATCTCCTTTCTCACAGATGAAATATTGTAAGCGTCTTGCTGCTTTATCACTATTATTTCCATAACATCTATTTTAACAAACTACATTCCTTGGTCCCACAAGCACTGTTCTTTGCAACAGGGACCCACCATGCAACATACTTAAAGATGAATCATGCCCCATTCCTTTCACATTTCATTAGTAAGAAAGAAGTTCCAGTTCTTCCCAAGAACTGCTGCTTTATGAAACAGTCTCCCAGCAGGAGGTTTTCCCAATAACTATAATCTTGACCATTTCAAGTCTAGGGTTAACCATTATTTTTCCTGCATAAGCCCATAAATTTCACTTCTTGCCTTTTCTTATGCTCTTTCAACACAACACTAACCCTCTACCTTGATTGGCTCTTGAGCCTTGTATTGGATGAATATTAGTATATTAAAAAAAATACACAATTCCATTCATTCAGGACAAGGTGAATGTTGATTGGTGATCAAGGTTTGATAACCCACTATTGTCTAACTAATGTCTACTCCCAATGAAAATAGCTGAGGGGTACTTAAAGAAGAATCTTCCTCCTGTGGTAATGAAACTGGATGATTCCACATTGACAAGATGTTAAGTTCTCTCTTTAGCAACCAGTGACATAATTCTCAGCAAAACTGAAATTGCCACAAGCCTGAAACAAGAGACATTTTTTTCTCTTAACAACTTACATGATTTGCAAATTATCACAGCAATAAAATAAGTGTTAACCTTGAATCGGCATTGGAGTCATCTTTGTTGAATCCTAGTATTTGAAAAAATTTAATTTCAGTCAACAACCCAGAGGATCAAAAGAAATCCCCAGACACATCCCAACACATGTGATGATGCAACTGCTTTGTGATCCAGTTGCAAAAATCCTATAGTTCAATCTCCCTAGTTTACAACTGGTAGCCACAAAGTACTAAGTATAAATAGTTATCTATCCACATGGCTAATCAAATGAAATGGGACATAAGATCAAGTTTAAAGTGGGTTGATAGCCCACACAAACAGACTGGGAGCAAAAATTGATCAACATCTTCAGCACTTCCCATTTTGAAAATAACTCAGGTGCCATGTAATGATCCTGGCTCCCTCCTGGGGCTCAAGCTAACATTTAAATACCCCCACATCAGCACAGACAAATCCAACCAGTTTTTATTAATGGTTTCCAACATAGATCACAAGAAAGAAAACAAAATGACTGCTATTTTCTGTTGTTGTTTCAACATTAAAACTTTGTTATGCCAACAACAATGTTCATCTAATATAGAAAACAGATTGTGATTCCAGATTGCAATTTTGCCTATTTGTTGCCTCCAGATTATCATCTTTGCCTATTTGCTGACAACAGATTGTCATCTTGCCCATTGGGTTTATGGCCATATCATTGTGACGTACCAGTTCACTAACAGCTAGCAATAAATAAAATAGAAAAGAATCAATAAAAGAAGATAAAAAAATTCTTTACCTTATTTCAAATTTTTACTTCTATGAATTTAAATTTTTCCCATAACTTCAATTAATAAATAACTGATTGTATGTGCAAAACACAAAATGAATTTGAGATCTTTGCCAAGTTTTGACCTTTACTATAAAAGCCAAATTTACATGTGCCAAAAGAATTCTCACTTCTTTCGTAGCAGTGAACAAACATCAGATTTTCATTACTATTTTGAGCATATTCCAGCTTTAAAAAAAGTTTTTCAAACTTTTCTCATAACTTTCAAATTCTTTTTCTTCATATTTGTGTAAAGATAGAAACATAAATAAATGCCTAAATAAATATGAATGTATACTTTGTATATCAAATTTGTTTAGGATTTTCTGTAATTCATACTTTTTAAAACATTTTGAAAAGTGTAATGAGCTTATTTTTTAACTGAAAAGAATAACCCCTCCCTCACTTGAAACCTTTTGAATGTAAAAGAAGCATGCAAAACATGAAACCAATAAACCAAAAGACAAAGAAATTCTTTATCTTCAAGACAAATTTTCAGTGAGAAATTCTGTTTTATATCTTATGTTGACAAAGTGGATGAATTATCTTCCATTTTCTTTTTTTTTACTGTCAGTTTCTATTATTTTTTTTTTTTTTTTTTAAAAAGGAAAAAAATAGAAAATGGTAAATCTTCAAATGCTTGGCAGAAATCTTTTCAAAGAAAAATATAATTCAGAGTAATGCTTTCCACCTGCCAGTCCTGAAATACCAAAGAGTTCTATCCATTTCTGTTAGCCCTATTCTTACTTGTTTGTTATTGTAGTAGTAGATAATAATAATAATAATAATAATGATAATAATAATAATGATAATTCCATCCAGGTATGGCTCTGATAGCTTTTGATCTTAACTGATTTGAAGTGTTTACCTGAGTTTTTATAACTACCACAGAAAGTAACAGCACCCGACTGCAGGAATTCTTTTGCCAAGTTAGACAAGAATTGAAAAAAGACATAAGCACCTATGGAATCTGATTTTTTTTTTAGGGTTTACAAAATATTCAAGTTTTTTCTTCTTTTTCTTGTCTCCACTTTTATGATTTTATTGCTCAGCCTAGGGTAGTGATTGTCCAGACCAAGTCAGGAAGGAATGTAAGATTCCAATGTCGTTTGTCAAACTCTGTCAAATTGTGCAATGTGCATATATATACATGTACTTGTTTGTATATTAAATGTCCCAAGCACATGAAAGTCACTCATGCACAACATAGGAACATGCATATATGTTGCATATGCAAAGTGACACTCAGATGGTGTATGACGGACAGAGAATCAGCTCCTCGTTTATAATATAGATGACACACCATGTCAGATTATGTTTTAATCAAAAAGGGAGAAAAGATTGTCTTTAGTTAAAATGAAAAATATCATTAATTCAATGTCCAGAATTCAAAACATGGTTAACTTGTTTCACATCTGGCTTATCGTTTTATGCAGAATTGTTTTAAATCAAAAAGCATCTAATGTCCAGAACAGTTTACTTTGTACGTTTTCTGCCTTCAAGGTTCTCATGGCTTATGATCACATCATGTTGAAACACTGGTTCTTGTATGATCACCAAAGTTCAGCAACATTGAGCCTGGTTAGTACCAAGATGAATGACTACTTGAGAATACCAGGTAGTGTAAGCTTGGATGGGCAGGTGTAACAGAAAATGGCTTACAACTGGAAATCAGATAGGCTGGTTCCAATTCCAGTCAGGTTTGTTATATTCACTTACACACAAATACCCTTGGGAAAAGTATGAATCCACCTCTTCTCCAGCTATGGGTTAATTAGTAGGATCTGTGTAAATCATTATCATCTACAAATGTTTTTTTTACAACTTAAAGATATTTTCTGGCTTTAAATAACCTACAAAAGGTTGATAAGCCATAAAAAACAAATCAATCAATCAATCAAGGTTCTCATTTGATCATCAAAGTTAGGCATCATCAAGCCTGGTCAGTACTTAGATGGTGAACCACTAGTGAACAGCAGGTACTGTAAGCAACCTCATAAAATCTGGAATATTTTTTGGTACTAAATAACCCGCAATGGGTTGACAAGCCATAAAAAATCAATCCCTCTTCAAAAGAAAGATTTTCATCACCAATCAGTTTCAGTGTGTGTGTGTGTGTGTGTGTGTGCGTGGATTGGGTGACAAGCTAACACCATCTGCTTTTTCATTGTTATACCTGTGAACCAAATACTTGTTTCAATCAATTTGCTTATTCATCAATCAATCAGTCCTAACTGATTGATTTTTCGTCTATCTCATTAACGATCTTTTAGATATAGTAGATTTACTTTGACTTCAAAAGACATTGTTTTTTTCCAGGCTGAAAAAGTGAAAAACAACAAAAAAAAACAAACAAATTCTTATTAACTTTTGTTTGTTTTTTTTTCCATTAACACAAAAGTTAAATAATAATTAACAAAAGTTAAATAATAATTAACACACACAAATTGAATATAAATGATTCCTTCATAATCACTTATACAGGCAGACACTTGTCAGAAACATGTACATTTTCTAAACTTGTTTACGGCTGCAAATTCTTAATATTTACAAGCCTATAAATACTATATGTGAGCCTTTAAGAAAGAAAGAACATCATGTGCCAGAAACAATAGCAACTGATAATAACACTGAGGTATAAAAAAAAAACACTGCAATGGCAAAAGGACAGCAATACAAAACAAAGAGAAACAGCAACAAAGAGAGCTAAGCTTGATAGCAAGGCTCCAGAAACAGCAGAGAAGGCCAAAAGAACATCAAATTTAAAGCTCTAAGTTGTAGCTTCAGGCCTGTCCCATGGGACAATGGCATAAAAGATTAAAACACTGCTTAGTAAATTTGGTGACATGATAATCGTGAGTTCAATTCCTGGGCTGGGTATAATGAATATACTCAGTGGAAACAGTACCAGCAATATAAAAACAATTGACAAAGATGAAATATCCCTAGACATGGACAATGGGATGAGAAGATTAAATAATGTGTTCAGTTTGAAATTCCTTGAAGGTTACATCAATTAGGAGACACTTGAAGAAGGCTGGAGAGCTCATGAGCCAAAAATGAGGATATTAGTCTGACTGTAAATAACTATAAATATTATATCAAGTATTTCTACTTATTCAAAGAGAGCAAACCAAATGAACTTTCAAATTAATTTTATTATACGTGGAATTTAACACTTCTACAGTGTTAGGCATATTTATACATCTTTACAAAACTTACACTGTCTGCTATCAACATAGGTTGTGTTGAATGGACATGCTTCTATTTCATTTCACATTAAAACAAGGAGGGTGCTCCAAGTATCTATCCTTGGATCTATGTTCTTTCATATCTTCAATGACCTTCCCAATGTTCTCAGCTAGGTATTTATGCTAATGACAACTATTTATCCTGTCTTAATAGTAAGTCTGACAGATCCAACAAAGTAAAACTGGTAACTGCTCTTGAAAAGGACCTCCAGTGTTTAACTGGAGCAAGGAATGGTTTGTAAATATCTCCAAAACAAAACTGCTTTCATTTAACCACCATAGAGAAGCTCTTCTGCCTGACATCAGCATGGCTGATTCTAGCCTATAGGAGAGGAACACTTTGTACCTTCTTGGGCTCACATTTTCCACCGACATGAAGTGGAGTGATTATAGTGAATCAGATGCTAGGTCAACCGCTAAGAAAGTTAGTTCACTGTCTTCCATCTTGTGTAGTTTTTCTTGTCAGAATCCATATTGCACATTTATAAATCTATCATTTGTCCACACATTGAATTTCATTCTATATGTGGTTTGGTGCTCCAACTATATATCTCGAGATTCTTGACAAAATTCAAAGAAGGATCTGTAATATAATCGATCCTGATCAGGCATCTCAACTTCACTCACTTCCCTCTGTCTTTTCTACAAATATTATCATGGCAATTCTTCTGATGAGCTTTCCTCCTTGGTGTCTTGATTATATTAATCTAAGCATACTACTAGATTGCACCTTTTTGCTGTTGAACTATCTAGATGCAACCATATGTTCAATTCAAATAGTTTCTTCTTTTTTTTTTTTGCACTTCTCACCAGTGGAACTTCCTCCCAATTTCTTGCTTCCCTGCCACCTATAATCTTCAAAATTTTAAATGAAATGCCAATCACAATCTTCTGCTTTCCTGAAGACTGTTCTTTTATTGTCCTTTTTCCATACTAAAGTCTTCTCATTCTCTTACACTCTATTGTGTCCAGGTGACATTGTTTTGCTTGGGATTAAATTTTATTTATATATATATATATATATATATAAAAGTGAACATAAAAGTCAACACTTAGAGGTGACAGTCTGTTTCATGCTAGATGCAATCGTCAGGCCACGATTGCATTTAGCATGAAACAGACTGTCACCTCTAAGTGTTGACTTTTATGTTCAATTTTATATTTACACACACTATCTGATATTGAGCACTTTATCCCATAAATATATCACACTTTAAGACTATATATATATATATATATATATATATATATATAAATGGATTTTTCATTTATTAATCCAACATATTTTATTAATTAAACATTATTTTTAGTGGATACCCATAATCGTAATAAAAAAACAAGCTGGAACTTGCAGATTTCTTGAATATACAGGCCAGTAGATGTAAATAAATGAAAATATACTGTTTAATAAATAAACAGACAATGTACTCAAATATGGGTATCCACTAAATATATATATATATATATATATATATATATATATATATATATATATATATATATTCAAGATGCAATGAAATGTTGGTCCTTATGTACTTTTATTATGTGTTTGGATGTCACTTAGCTTAGTATTTTATTTTTTTAAGGTGTTGATTACATTCTTACTGAGAACGACTGCAAAACACTTGCCCCTCCCCTTTTATAGGCAGAAGTTCACAAATGCATGCTGGGATATTTTTCTTAGCCAATAAAATAGCCCAGATCTGCCTTGTCTAGAAGACAAACCACCACGTTCCCTTGTCCAAACTTGCTTTTGTGTGATGATGTCATTTCTTACTTTGTGAACTTTTTGCCTTCTTACCTGTTAACTTGCCTTGCAGATATTGCTTGTTTGCTTGATTGATATTATTTCATTTTTACCCTGTTCCTTTTTCTTTTATTGCAAACTTGTTAATGACCATGACTACTCAATCCACCTAAGATGGAAACTACAACAATCAGAAAGAGATAGATGAAATGTCTGGGAGACATAAGGAGAAAATAAGAGCTGAGTTAACAGGTCCTTTCAAAGGAGGAGGAGGAGGAAACAGTGAATAACTTACTGAGTTTGTGTGAAGGGTTTACAGAAAAAATATTCCCTTATATGGAAACATTTGGCATTTATTGACCGAGCAGCCACTATTAAATAATAAAGTATAAGAAAGAATAGCAAACATTTGGAGGTAGGGAGCCACAACCTATCGTGTGATCTCTATTAATAGGGCTTCATTTGTTATTTACTAAGATGTGTTTGTTCACAAGTATATGGCACCCAGTGGCACTCACTACTCATTTGGTCAAAGAGGTTAGACCTCTAATCATTACTCTACAATGAGGTTCCCCTTTTGTTAACAACTGGTAGCTTCAAGTGTTATCATTTACTAAGCTTAACTTTGTCACAAGGCTACAATTATGGAATATCCAGTGAAGATTAAACTCACTATTGGCTAATAATAATAATGATGATTAAAGCCGTTTCCTTTTAAGGAAACATTTGGCATTCATTGACCGAACAGTTTGTACTAGTGATAGCTGAAATTTATAAACACTTTCTCAGGAAAATAGATTTCTCAAGTTCAGTAGTTAATGTACTTTCTAGCACTGACGGGGTGTAGTGTGAAATGTCAATATCTTGATTATTTCATTATTTTCTCTTTGTGTTACATGTGCTATCAATTTTAGCTGTTCTTGCTGTTGAAAGTCTACAAGTGATATACTTTCTGTCATTTGGTACTGCATCTGGCAACAAAGCCTCTGATAAGGAGATTGGAGGTTTTGTGGTGCATGGAACCACCTCTTAACTGCTGTTGTTCCAATGTCCACCTTGATCCGCAGTGGTAGCACCTGTTAGGGTCACAGCTATGGGCAAATAGTGAACAACCAAATAATCTACAAACTATATATCTAAAAAACCTACCTTTACCCTGAAAGTATAAAATTATGTACAAAATATTTAGATTTCAACATTAAATAAATCACAGAGTTTGATATGCCACTGAACAAAAACCAATCAATCATTTGGTACAGTTCTTTGTGATTCTATAGCACCAGTCTACAATGTTCAAAGAAGGACGGTCATGCCAAGACCCACAGGCTTCACTTGCTTAAAGCCATTTTGAACCAATGATCTCAGAAATCAGTTGCACACAGCTGACAATTTAGATATTTCTGAATGGGTTTGGTGCCATGCATGATATTCATATGAAAGTCTTGATCTGACAAGGCAATTTAAGAACAGGGCTTATTTTTTCAGGTTAATGTTTTGGTTTTGCAGCAATTTGCATTGAGGGAATCTTTGTGGAGAGCCATAATTATCCAAGTCCTGAAGGCATACAAAAAGAAGAATTCAAAGTGATAGAGGGAGCAACAAGTTACACTGTATGAAACAAGAAACAAAACATAGCCCAGAAGACATTACAATTACAAAAAGGCTTACGGCCATATCTCATTGAAACACTATCATCACCAAAGTTAAGCAACCTTGAGTCTGGTCAGTACCTAGATGGGTGACCATTTGGGATTACCAGGTGCTGTAATCTTGGATGTACAAGTAGCATAATGTATAATGGCTTAGAATTGGAATTCGGTTTTCCAATTTCCTAGTTGGGTTTGTTATATTCACTTGTATGCAAATACCCTTGGGAAAAGTATGAATCCGTCTCTTTTCCCCCAACTATGGGTTAATTAGTAAGACTTACAAAACCATTATTATCTCTAAAATATTTTTACAATGTAAAAATAACTTCTGTCTTTAAATAACCTGCAAAGGGTTGATAAGCTGTAAAAAAACGAATCAATCAATAAAACAATTATAAAACAACAGTTCAGACTCCTGCAAAGAAGACAATGTCAAACATTAAGCAATTAAACAAAACTCTTAATAGCATAACACACCACACACAAAAATGTCCCCAAGGACACATGGCCCAGTGGATAAAAGTGTTGGTTTAAGTAATCCAATAGGTGGCTTGACCCAATGAGTTGTGAGTTCAGTACCTGGCCACAGCAGAGGGGAACAAAAACTTGGAGTGTTGAGTTACTAAAGGGAATTAACTAAAAACTGAGATACTGGTGGAACTAGAACAATTTACCCCTGTGAACTAAATAAAGGATTCAGTTCGAAATTCCAATGTATATCACCTGAAGAAGGCTGGAGCATACAATGTCCAAAACTTCGTGAATATAACAATAAGGATGTGTACAACAGTCCGAACAAGGTAGTGTAAATAGTTTTTTTAAAAATAATCGACAGATGTTGGCACACAGAGTTTGACATGTTTATTTTCCTGGTTCTATTAAATATAGATAGTTTACTGAACTTTTACCAAGCAGTTCTTATTTTTCTTGTATTTTCTAGACTAATAATTACCTATTAATACTCAAAAAAAACCCTGTTCACAATATGTCAAGTCTCATTGCCTGCTTGTATGTCTATAAACAGGTAAACATGAAAAAAAATTTACACCCTACTATCCAGACAAAAATTCACATTCTGGTTTACTGGAAGATGTAAACTCAAGGCAAAATAATGAACATACGATTGATTCATTTCCTTCCTGGGAAAACTAAATATATCATCCGATAAAAGTGTGTCCGATGAGGAGAAAGCATTCCTGGGGCAAATAAAGATGGAAAAAGATCATTAGATGAAAGCATAATAGGTGATCATTTTTTTTTTTTTTTAAATTTTTTTATTAATGCACCAGCACAACTAGAGTTTAAAAGTAGTGTGTGTTCTTGGGAGACTTAACAGTTTGGTGGAGATAAATCATATCAGTCAATGACAGCTTCTTAGTGACCTCACTCCATACAGTGACCAAAGTGGCAGCCAAATTAGTTTCTTTACAGCAGCTAAACCTTAAGGTTGCTTTCTTTACCTTGGGCTCCCAATGGCCCGGGAAGATGCTAAATCTGCCACCCCAGTAGATAAAAATCTATGGTGCCATTTGCCTTTGGGAATATATCTTTCCCAGATATAGAAAGAAATTCCAGATTGCAATCTTCAATTTAGGAAACCCCATTTCACTGTTTTCCATTCATGAATCAAGCCATTTGAATCTGGAGTCCTAAAAATGGCTTCTCCAGACACAGGAGTATCTCTATTATATTTAAGACCTTTCCTTTTGTTTCTCCTTACACTTTGCTTTGCTGTGTAGAAATATGATGTAATTTCTCTGCATGGGACATGTCTGTATATATATATATATATATATATATATACTTTTGTGTATGTTTTAGTGATATAAAAGTCTCTCTGAGAACAAATCATGTTTGTCATTCCTTTTCCTTTCAGCCATTCTGTTCTGCCTGTGAATTATGGTATTATTATATCACAGATATAATAATGTCCATAATGGGGGAAATAAAAATGGAAGACTAAAACTTTCTATTATAGCTCTATCCCATCACAAATTCTAAAATTATTTTTAATTATAGCAACAACAAATAAAATGGATAGCACATATAGCTCAAAGAAAAATAATGATATAATCAATATGTTGACATTCCACACTACTTCAAACAAAAGGTTAGAAAGGGGAACCCATATCAATAATTGAAAGAGTCAGAACAGCTACTAGACTTCAAAAACCTATTTTCCTGAAAAAATTGTTTTATGTGAAGTTTATAAATTTCACTTAAAAGTGGTACTGATTGATCAGACAATAAACACCAAATGTTTCCTTATACAGAAACGGTTGCTATTACCATTACTCTCCAAGTTCATGCTATGAGATGTTGTTATGTAACAGTGTCCCAAACTTAATTCCTTAAAAATAAAAAATGTTCTGATTTAAAAGATAAAAGGAAGTAAGTTAATTTATAACAAGTTGTCTTTGACAAATCACAGTTTTTGTTCATTTATTCGTTGAATCATTTGTGTCTATCACTTTTATGGAGATCAGGTACTAAGTGTCCGAGTTAGCAGAGATGTGTGTCTGATTAAAACAAATCTCTAGCCTCTATAGTCAGTAATGACACTTTGATTGAAGACAACACCAAACGTAAGTTCAATGTAGATTTCTGCCAAGATAGCACACACAATGGTTTGGATCAATAACTAGCCACACAGACTGCTTTATTTTTGTTATTTCTCGCAACAGAAAGAAATTCCCTTGATCTGATCAATACTTTTGTTTTATTTGTTCCTATTTTATTAATGATGATACAGGGAAGGGCTGAAGATTCTTTCTCCTATAACAAAGGGAACAACAACAACAACAACAAAAATAGCACCAAAATCACTCAACCAAAACTTTAATCCTCTAGTTTTGATTTTATTTACCATCTTTCTCTTTTTTCAGACTTGAAACTTACTAAACTAGTTTTTATTATCACATCGAAAATCAGTTTCAATCGAGAGGAAAAGAAAAAAACAACCCCCCACCCCACCAAAAAAATTGTTCAAAAATACTAGCAGGCAAAGAATTGATTTCAACCAACATCCTTATCTGGTAAATACTTTTAGACAAACTACAGAACTTGTCTGAACGAACATCTTTTTTAATTCTTTCTAACACACTTCACCTGCTTACCTTCAGAATCTCCTTAAAAGACAAAGTGATGATTTAAGAAACACTTGCTACAATATTGCTGACAGGCCGAAATCAAAGTTGCATTGGTCAGGTGGTCTGTTTTTCTTCTTCAATGATTCTATAAATGAATCCCCCTGCCAAGTGCTGATGGATTTGCATTCAATATTGTTCTGTCATAGTTTGCTCATGGGAAGACAGTATCAAAATGACGGATGAGAAGACAGCTTCAAAAATGTGAAAGATTTGCTTTTAGTCCAACTAAATTACAATTATTCAGTAGGATTTTATTATAATCACCTCAGAGAACCTTTTCTGCTTGCCATCAGCATGGCTGATGCTAAACTCCAGGCGAGCAACAAGCTACACCTTCTCAGCCTCATGTTTTCCACTGGCATGAAATGGAGTGACTACATCAAATCAATTGTTTCATCTACTGCAAGGAAAGTTGGTTTACTGTGTGCCGTGCCAGAAAATATTTCTCATCAGAATCCATCTTGCACATGGAAAAATCTATTATTCATCCATGCATTGAATAGTGCAATATATAACTAGTCTAGTGCTAATCTTGAGATTCTTGACAAAATCCAAAGAAGGATTTGTAATGCAATCAATCCTGATTAGGCATTTCAACTCCAGTCACTTTCTTACTGATATGACGTGGCTTCTCTCTGTCTTTTCTAAATATATTTTCATTGCAACTGCTCTGACAAGCTTTTTTTCAATGGTGCCCCGACTACATGAAATTAAACATGTTACTAGAGTGGCAATTATGTCCCACCGTTTCACTTGTTGAAATAGCTAGTTGCAACTGCCACTTCTACTCCAATAGCTTCTTTTCTCATTCTTCCATCCATTGAACTCCATCCCATTTTCAAAAATTTAAATGCCACATCAATCGCCATCTTCTATCTTCTTGAACTCTGTTCATTTTTTGTCTCCTCATTTTCTTTCACTCCCTGTAACCTTCCCGCATCTTAGTGATATTATCACCTTGCTTGGGGTGAAATGATTAAAAAAATAAAAATAAAACATATATATTTTTAGGAATTAATTTCTTTTCATTGATTAATCCCACCTCTTTTAACTTATTGCTTAAATGTTATTTTTTAATGGATATTCATACCTGAGTAGATGCTCTGTTTTTATTTATTTATTTATTAAACAGTATATTTATTTCCATCTACTGGCCTGAATATTCCAGAAATCTCATTAGAAAAATAAGCAATAAATTAATATATGCATGTGTGTTTTTATATATATATATATATATATATATATATATATATATATATATATATAAATATAGGTAACTATACTCATGTCGAAAAACCTTCGAACTCTTGATTTAACAATAGCCAAATCAATCACAAAGGGAAAAAAAGGTTTTAAAAAAGAAAGAGCCAGGAACATGAAAGTCTGTCGAAAATAATCGCACAGATACAGGTTCAAGGCCCAAAGAAAAAACCCCGATACGAGTAAACAACTAACTAAAGAGCTCAATACAAACGTAGAGCAAACCTAGTCAAACCTAATGAGCCAGACAAACCTACCAAGGTTTCACTTAGGCAGATCGTCAGTGAAACCTTGGTAGGTTTGTCTGGCTCATTAGGTTTGACTATATATATATATATATATATATATTCTAAAGAAATAAAGTATTTTTGATTCATTAAGCTGACATTTTTATCACTTTAAACATTATTTCAAGTAAATACCCAAATTTGAGTAGATGCTTTGTTTATCTTACACAATATTTTATTTCATTGACTAGCCTGAATATTTGAGAAATCTTATCAAAGAAAAATACCAGAAGGTCCATTTCTTTATTTTTTTATAAGATTTCTCAAATATTCAGGCCAGTAGATGAATTACAATAATGTTTTACTTTTTCTTATTATTTCACACTTAGTACCCTCTTATGTCTTAGTAGCTTTATTGCCTTGCTTGGGAGTGAAATGTTTTAAAAAATAAAAGCAAATGATACTACTTTTATACAGTGGTATTTCACTAAAGTTGTTATAGTTTTCTAAACTGTGTCTATGCAAAAGAGGTATTGTCAAATATTTTATGTAAAATTCATAGATATGTGTTATCCAATGAAATAATTTGTACTATTATATATAGCGAGTAAGCATGAAAGCAATTAAGTCCCAATTTACAATTTCAGATTGATATTTAGTATTTTTTCAGTAATTATAGCAATTTACAGTGTCAAGAGATTATTTGCAAGAACTAGAATTTAGTATTATGGCTCGTAAAAAAGAACTAACAATGAATGAAAAGAACTTAGCAAAGGAAAATCTTCGCTTCAAATTTCTAAGGATTTGAAAAGGGATCATCGAACAATCAAGAAAATATGTCAAATGGGAATTAAACCAAGGAAAAAAAGTCTCATGCTGAATCCAGGAATTTAACAAAGCGAGATCTATCACATATCTGAAGAGAATTAATAAGAAACCCAAATGCGTCAAGTGCGTTCATATTTGAGGTCGCTGGCGCTCCTATGGTGTCAAGGGAAACAAGCTGTAAAGCATTAAGGAAGTTTGCTGATGTAAAAAATCAAATAAAGAAACCCATTTTAACAAAAAAACATAAGGAAAGAAGATTGCAGTGGGCCAAAAAATACATGAAAACTGATTTCAGTAAAGTGCTTTTTACAGACGAATCAATGATCACCCTCGATGAGCCCGATGGATCGGCTTGAGGATGGGTTTGCAAGCAACATAACACAAGAAAATTTTTTAAATGCCAACAAGGCAGTGGTGGGATGATGATATGGGCTGGGATTATTGGTAATGAGCTCGTGGGTCCATTTAAACTGAAAGACGGGGTTAAAAGGAATTCCAAAAGTTACTGTGATTTTCTAGAGCAATATTTCTTTGAATGGCTTGATAACCACTCTTTAGCCAAGTGTAGATCTATGATCTTTATGCAAGACAACTCATCAAGGCATGCATCAAAGTTTACTAAATCCTGGTTGAAAGAAAAGGGATTTGTTGAAGATTCTCTTATGGACTGGCCTTCAAATAGCTGTGACTTGAATCCCATTGAGAATCTGTGGAGCATCCTCAAGAGAGATATTTATTCTAATGGAAGGTAATTCAACAGCAAGTGTGACCTCTGGGAGGCAGTTAAAGTTGCTGCAAACAACTTACCAGCTGCTAAAATTGAAAATCTAACATCAGATGTTGACAATAGGCTGCTAAGAGTTATTGAAAAGAAAGAAGCATTTGTGCAATAAATTTTATTATTTTTTGTTACTATATCTTTTATTTTTAAAATAAAATGTTTTTTTTATGTTTTTCCTTTAAGAAATTGATAAATTTGTTCTAAAATCTTTTCATACTATTTTTTTACATTAGTTTTACAAGGTATAATAATGTAAAAGTATCAAAATAAATAGTTGCAAATAAACTACTGAGTCAAATTAGTCTGTTTTGTTAACTTAGTAAAATTTTTTCCAACCAAAAACAATAGTTTTCTCTATCACTATATATCTAAGTTAATAATATTGAGTAGAATCTAAACAACATCATAATAGGACTTTTAACATTAAAGACGCAACTCTTTATACCAATTCATAACTTGCATATAATCTCTAGACATAGTTTATATGAGTTCATTGAATAAATCATTGTTTGTTCCTTTTCATTAAAGAAACAGCTGAAATTTCTAGCAAACATTGTATTATTTGACACTCACAGGACAAACTGAAGGAAAATGGGACAGGGGAAGGCAACAGGCCACCTACCTGATGAGATTGTGTGAATGGAGGGTAGAAATGGCATTGGGAGTCTTTGCAAAGGGACAAACATTGTTAATGTCTACAAGGGACAGTAGAAAGTCATGATCACTATGTCATATAGTATGATAGAAGATCCTTTCCAATTGATTCTTCTTAAAATTCTTTTTGCTGTAAAGAAAATGGTCAATCAAAACATCCTTGGGTCACATGCTCTGTCAGGAAATATGAATAAGGCCTATATGGCAAACTTGGACCTTCGTGCCCACAAAAAAGTAATGTATCAAAAGGATGGTTTTTCCTTAACATTACTATTTTCTTTAATTACTTTCACTCCTCAGCAATGTTTTTTTTTTAAGAGTCATAATCAGAATTGTAATAAAACAAACACTTGATGAAAGTGAATTTATACATTTTTATTTTCTTGAGAATTTATAACAAAAAATATTAAACATTATTAGATTGTTTGTTTACAAGAATAATTTTATATTTACAATATTCTAAAAACTAATACAATTAGAACTAATGCAATGCAATATTTACCCTTTATCAATTTATAAAGAAACTAGCAGCCATACCCAGCTAGTCAATCAGAAAAAGCGTTCAATTAGAATGAGAGCAAAAACAGCATCATGTTTAGATGTAACAGAGTCTATCTTCTACAATTACTTTAAAGTAATTTAATTAAAAAAACATTTTGAATTAATGCAATTATTGATATAATAGAAGTAGTCTGTATTTATTTAATCAAAGTTAGCCAAGGACATAAAGGGTAAAACAGGCAAAACTTCAGACCACAATTATTTTTGAGTTTTTGAAATTCAATTTGTCAGTGTGCTACCAGGGATGTAAAAGAGGATACATTTATAAAGCGATTGTTAAGTTTGATGAAAATTGGTTGAAAGATCAACGAAAAATATGAAAGAAGCCAGTAAAAATCGCCATTTTTTGCTATTTACACAGGTTTTCACTATATGAGTGGACTCAATTATCAAGTTAAATGGCTGTTAAACAATCAACTTATTGAGTGAAGTTTGTATTAGACTACTTGAAAATTGAAGGAGTTTTTAGTTTAAAATTTGTGTTGAAATCTATTTTCCGTTTTTCACTAAATGCAGTTAGCTTAGAAATAAAAAATGAGTTAAGTAACCTAAATACCGAGTTTGAACGAAATTGGAGGTAAAAAGTTGAATTTATCAATATTTGATCGGCTTTATCGATCATTAATTTTTTTAAAGTTATCTCTTACATTGTACAATGTATATGCCAAGTTTGGTCAAAATCGGTTGGCTGGATCTCAAGTGAAAAGGTGACAGACAGACACATAGACATCCTCTGTTTAATATATAGATAAATATGAAAACATTTTTTATTCATAAACATTTGCTAAAATATGTGAACCAACTATAAAGAAATCTTTATTTAATATTTTAAAATGTTTGAATCAATTAGCTGATGTTTTGCCAACCATTCCAATAAACAATGTAATAAATAGTGTTTATTATTTTTATTGTCAATTCTCAAGTACCAAAAAATGTATAAATTCACTTTCATATCTTTAGGTTTTATTACAATTCTAATCATCACTTTTTAAAATACTAAACATTGCCGAGAAGTGAAGGTAGTTAAAATAAAAGTGGTGTCAAGGGAAGAACCATACCTTTTTTTTTTTTTTGCAAGCATGAAGGTCCAACTTTGCCATATATATTAAAGAAGTGGCTATGCAAAATATTTTTCCTATGGCCAATCACGAGAGTCACAAAGGTTTTATAAACTTGTGATTATTACCAGCCAGTGAGTTATGGCAGTATGTGAGCTGTGTGAGGATGGATTTAGTGACCTACAGATATTCTGTGAATGATAACTTCAAGACCTATCTTTCCTAAAGTTGCATGAAAAAAGAAACATTTTAAATAATCATATTCTGCATAAATTAAATAGATTTCTTTTTCTGAGGCATATGCTTGATGATTCTAGGACCATTAGTTTTATAGCTGTTCTCTCTTTATTGATTTGCACTTAATACAGTGAAGAATCAAAAACTGAAACAAAACAGATAATAAAACAACAAAGTTCTTCATCAAATAAATCATTGCTTTCAATCCGACTTCTATAGAAGTTGTATATAGAATAAACACAGGAGTAACAAAATACAAAAGTCAGACAGAAAAGCAGTAATAAGAGTCCAACTCCACTGAAGTTTGGGTGTGTTTGGGTCAAAGGTGGAATAAAAGAAAAAAGAAAAAAAAAAACAGAAAAATCTGAAAATTGAGAAACAAACGAAACAGTGGAATCTATGAATGTCAAAATGGAATAATTAATTAAAATTGCTGTCAATCCAAATTGGTTGACTATAAAGACTTTCAAAAGATTTCAATTCACATCAGAGAAATAATCTTGTTAGAGTTCAGCAAATAAGTCTTTTATACATTTTTGTTTTGGTAATAAAATTTGGAATTATTATTATTATTATTATTTAACATGTTTTGCCATTGATCCTGTATCTGTCAAAAAAAGAACTTTATTTCCCCAAAACATATTTAACATTGCATTATATACCCATCCAACTTTACTCACATGTTGTGTTATACATATAAACAGAAAACTATGTGTATGTGTTTAGATATATAAGAGTGGAATTGGAGAAGAAAATTCCAGTCAAGTTCATTATATTCACTTAATGCAAATACCTTTAGAAAAAGTATGAATCAATCACTTCTCCAGCCAGCTACGGGTAAATAGCAGGGCAGACTGGGTTCTATAGCCTTGGCTGGCAAACAGTCTATGAGAAGGATAGCTCTATATTTTGTATTTTAACTATTTAAGCCTCAACAACCTGTAATTGGCCAAGTCTGGTGAAAATAGCTACACTCCTGAAGACATGGTCAATCAGGGAGTGGTTTCTTTAATAATAGTGAGATTTAAACATACATACACACAGGAAGTGCAGAAAAGAAGGGTTTTTTTCCACACACCCTGTGTGTGTGTGTGTGTATATATATATATATATATATATATATAAAAATAAATTTCCAAGAGGATAGAATCCAGGTAGAACTCAATGTCCAGAGTAATAATATAATAAAAAAATTCGAACACTAAATTATAACCATGGAATATTAGTGTTTGAGCTTTTTTATTGTATATATATATATATATATATATATATATATACACACACACACACACACACACACACACACACACACACACAGGGGTTATGACTTTTTATTAAATAATTGAATTCCTATATCATAGTTCAATAAACTTTAGATAAAAAATAAGGAAGAAGGGTTTAATACAGTATTTTTTTTAAATTGTCACCCCCCACCAACACAAAATTTCTAAAACACATAAGAATATTAGTACTAGGGCATTTTGGAGCCTTCTAGAACTTGTTAAAGTTTTTTCATAAGTTTGTATGTTATTCTATTAAAATAAAATGTTAAAAGTGTTATAAAATACATAAGTACTATCCAACTTCATCATTAGCAAAATGAAAAATAAAGCTACTGAAAGTTTGCAATTTTTGTTTAAGGTAAGGTTCTATGTTATGTTAGAGCTATTAACTGTTCAATGCCTTAAAAATACATAAGTTCTGTCCAATTGGATCATTAGCAAATTGAAAAAATAAAGCTTCTGAAATGTTTCGATGTTTTACTTGTATTGCATAAATGGCAAAATCTAATTTTCAGTTTAGGGTGACCTGTTTCAAGAACTAAAAGAAAGTAATGCCTTTTTCATTACTTTTGAACAACAGTTCATTGATTTATGGCACAAGAACATAGAGTTTAAAAAACAAAAAAACATAATCCTAATATATACATACGCACATACATACATACATACATACATACATATATATATATATATATATATGAGAGTTAAAGAACAGATGTAGATTGGAATCCAACAGAATAACAAAAAGAACAAATAGGAAATGTGTAACAATCTATCATATCTCACATTTATTGAATTCTGTCTTTTTGTTTGTTTTCACTGAATCTCTGATGAAACTTGAATATAAATAAAAATGCTAGATTGATATGCGTTTCTTATTTGTTCTTTATTTCATCATTATACATATATATATATATATATATATATATATATATATATATATATATATATATATATTGCAAGGAAAAAATAAAATCTATTTCTTATAGGCATTATGAAAATAAAAAAAATAAGAGAAGAAAACACAAACAAGACAGGCCAACCGGTTTCGTTCCCAAGCTCATCAGGGTCGACTGGGAACATAATAATAATTTATTTCAAAATTACATTTACTTGCAAAAACACCCTACATACAATTAAAACATTAAAAATTGAAAGGATTAATGGTATGAGGGAAGACAAAATCAAAAATAAACAACGCAAATTTGCGCAGCGAAAGAAAGAAAGAAAAAAACACAAGAAGGTAGGGGGAGGAAGAAGAGGAGGAGAAAGGAAGGGGAGGAGGGGAAAATGTATGATTAACAAGCACTAGAGTATAATAACGTGAAGTCCAAGGAGACAGTCTTTTTGCTTACAAAGAGACGGTTCCCTGGACCGTATGTACAGAGACTCCAGTGCCCGTAAATGGAAAGGAGAGTGCGAACTAGCCAGAACAGTGAACCAGTTTGAACTAAAATTTACTGCACAATCCCTGCAATTTATGAGATGTTCAGTAATAGCTGACTCGGAAGTATTCACCAACCGGCTCTTACGGGCATCCGGATTAAGAAATCGTAATGGGACATGCTGCCTAATCCTACAATCTAGTTCTTCCTATGTAGTTGCTACCACAACCGCAATTAAATGAACAGATCACCAAGGAAACATGATGGGGAGGAAGAGGATCTTTACGCATAGAGGGAAAGGCAGAACGAGTCACAAAATAAATCCTTAGTTGAGCTGAAAAATAACACAGTTGGACAGCAGACGAGATCCGCTTAGCCAAAAGCTCGCCCTGCAAACCAATAAACGGAAGTCGCAGGTAAATAGGACATTTCTGAACTAAGTATTGTTTATCCTTCCGAAAATTAATAATCTTATCACGCATGACACTATCAAGAGTATCACTAGGATATCCATCTTTTAAAAGGGTGCAGTGGATAAAATCCAATTCATCATCCAAATATTGTTCACTACAGATCATCAAGGTCCTTTGAGCTAAGGTCTTAATGAGATTAATTTTATACTTTTTGGGACAAAATGAGTCCCAATGCGTATACAAACCAGAAAATGTTGGTTTGCGAAACACTGAAGTAAGAAGTTGAGAAGGAGTCCGATGCACAAGGACATCAAGAAAAGACAGACAAGAATTAGACTCCTTTTCAATGGTAAATTTCAAAGATAGATGAAGTTGCTTCATAACTGAGAGGAAGGAATCGGCTTCTTATTCACTATTAAAAAGACAGAATGTATCGCCCACATACTGCAGGTACATAGACGGTGCATTGTCATAAGTGTAGAAGGACGACTCATAAAAGCCCACAAAAATGTTGGCCAAATATATATATTAAGATATTACACTGAAAACATGTAAAAAATTGCTACACAATTGCAGTCATGTTTCGATGCATATCAATGCATCTCATCAGTCAATTCTAAATTACTGGTGAGTGAACAATTTATTTAGATTTAAAACCAAAATACAACCGCATTTTATGAAGAAAAAAGAAAAAAGTGGGGTTGTAAGGTTTGTGGGCTTTACTCTGATCAACCAATGAAATACAACTTACGTTGAATTTAAACTAAGTGAAAAAGCAAAAATTAAAAATCATTTTTTATAAATGGGTCATGACCCATAGATTGGCAGCTAACAGCAGCACAGGCATAAACAGAAGCAGATGTGAATGGATACATAAATTATACAAATTAGACAATGCCATTTTCGAAGAAATAAAAATGGGGTGGAGAAGTAATTTAACAAAATGCTAAACAAGTTATATGCTTTGTGAGTTTCCTACAGAAAAAAGTTTATTGTTGATAAATAAATAGCTTCATATATAAATATATACACACACACACACACACATATAAATATATACACACACTACATACATATATAAATATATACACATGCACACACATATAAATATATACACACACTACACATATATATATATACACATACACACTACACATATATATATATATATACACATACACACATATACACATACACACTACACATATATACACACTACACATATATATACATACACACAATACATATATATATATACATACACACTACATATACATACACAAACAATATGAACTGGGGCAGGAATTGGCTGGTTAACTTTAATGCCTCAAAAACAAAACTGCTCTCTATTAATCACCACAGAGATCCTTCCCTGCCCCCCATTAGAATGTCTGACTCCCAACTTCTTGAGACCACCTCTCTGCGGCTGATCGGTTTCACATTGTCTGCTGACCCAAGATAGAACAAATACATTGAGTCAATTGCTTTGTCCACCGCAAGGAAAGTTGGCTCCCTGTGCCATGCCAGGAAATTTTTCTCCCCTTTCGATCCTTCAAATCTACAAATCAACCAATCGCCCTTGCATGGAGTATTGTTGCCATATATGGTCAGGAGCCCCTTCTGTTTGTCTCGGGGTTCTTGATAAGATCCAGATACAGATATGCAATGTAATTGGCCCTAACCTGGCATCTTGTCTGCAGTTGCTCTCTCACAGATGTGCCGTCACCTCTCTCTGTCTTTGTTACAAATACTTTCATGGTAATTGCTCCGATGAGCTGCTTGTGCTGGTTCCCTGACTTCATGAATTCAAGCGTCCCACAAGGCTGGCATCTACTCCAATAGCTTCATATCTCACACCTCTCGGCCGTGGAACTCCCTTCCTTTTTCTTGTTTCTCTGATAGCTATAATCTCCAACTATTCAAATATAATGTCAATCGACGGCTCCAGATGCCTTGATCTATCCCCTATCCTTCTCTTCATCCTTCCTCTATCATTCCTATTTGCTCTAGCTCCAACTCTCTGTAACCCCTTGCTTGCTAGTGGCTTCCTGCCTTCCTTGGGGTGAAATGCTTAAAAAAAAAATACACACACAATGCATATATATATATATATATATATATTATATATACATACACAGACAATATATATATATATATATATATATATATATATATATATATATATATAAAAACAATATATATATATATATATATATAAAAACAATATATATATATATATATATATAAAAACAATATATATATATATATATATAAAAACAATATATATATATATAAAAACAATATATATATATATATACACACACACGATATATATATATATATATATAAACAATACATATATATATATATACACATACATACACACACGATACATATATACACACATACACGATACATATATACACACGATACATATATACACATACATACAAAATACACACACACACACACATATATATATATATATATATATACATACATACAAAATACACACACACACACATATATATATATATATATACATACATACATACAAAATACACACACACACACATATATATATATATACATACATACATACAAAATACACACACACACACATATATATATATATATATATATACATACATACATACATACACAATATATATATATACACACACAATATATATATATATATATATATATACACACACACTACATATACACACACACATTACATATACACACACACACATTACATACATACACACACATTACATATACACACACACACACATTACATACATACATATACACACACATTACATACATATACACACACACACACACATTATATACATACACACACACATACATACATACATTACATACATACACACCTTGCGATCGTTATGATCAGAATGCTATCAGAGTGATTAATATAAAAACAGAAAAAATGTTTACCTATGCTTCATAGACAACATAAAAGCATTAGATAAGGTACAGCATAAAGATCTATTTGACCTGATAAGAAAACATGATTTATTTCGGAAAGATATCAGAACAATCCATAACATTTACTGGGAACGAGCAGGCAGCAGAGGAAATGCATTGAGCACAAGAGTAGCAACTGATGCAAAACAAGCATGTGACTTCTCATTGGATTCCTTCAAACCCTACAGCAAGATAACTGGAAGCCTTATCATGATTGGTGGACACAATCTTAACACCATCAGATCTTCAAATGACACCATGCTCATGGCAGACAGAGGAAGCAAATTTCAAGAATGCAAATATAAGGATGTAGAGGAAAGCCAGAGGAACGTGCTAACCATCAATTGTAAGAAGATGGAATGGAAGGTGGTTAGCAAAAAGAAGAGCAACAAATGTTAGATGACAAAATTAACTAAGTACAGAAATTTAACAATAACAGATGATGGAAAATGTATCACAGAAATTATAAAGATACATATGAATAATGAAAGATGCCTTCCAAAAACTAAGCAAAGTATTAACAAACGGAAAAATTTCATTAGAAACAACGTATGTAATTGCTATGTAATATAAATCCTCCTATATGGTAGTGAATGCTGGACTATTTTCTCACAGATTAAGTGGAGACTTGAGGCAACAGAGATGCAGTTCTATAGAAAGATAATGAGAATACCATGGGTGAAACACATGAGCAACAAGTTTTAAGAAAAATGGAACAAAAAAGAACACTCGTACTTAGAATCAGAAAGAGGTAGTTGAAGTTACTGAGATGCATAATATGGAAATAAAGCTTGAAGCATTTGACACAGAACATACTGAAAACAAGGAGGAGATACACAGTAACCTACTTAACAACCTTGTGTAAGTGAATGGCAGAACAGGGACTGGGTTAGTGAAGGGGCAGGTATTACATTACTTAACTCTGTAGGTGACTTTTTTCACCAAGCAAAATGTTAGTCCTGCCAAATCAAGTTGAATTTGAATTTCTTGGTTGTGTAGTCATATCCTTCTATGGCAACACCTAAAACAATCTAGGCTGAAATTGAGAGCCAGGCTACTGCAATTTCAAATATATAGAACTAATATATAAAACACTATATTCTAAGGTGATTTCATATAAAATAAAAGGTGAAGTAATATTTATAAATAATGCAGAGTGCGAAATGTTAGACCCACGAAGGACAGGAAGTTGGGGAGATCCATGATCACCCGTGTCATGAAGGGACAACACATAGAAGAGGAGGAAATGTAAGAAGTATAAATCTTTAATGACTACACCAATTCCACAAATATGAAGTGTGAGTAAAGACAGTTGAGAATCTGATGGAATGGTAAAACTATAAGACAATTTGGTAAATCTTTAATATGTTTTACTCATCATCAGGTGCCATTAAAAAAAACAAATTTAATGCATGAGAACAAAATCTACATAAGCAAGACAAAACATGATTTGCACTAAGAATCTGAATGTTTAGGTTTTTACATTAACTGTATCATTATAGGAATTGTTTTTGTTATTTTTTGCTGTTTCTTTTTTAATCTTTGAAGGTATACATATTCTACATCATTTCAACACAAGTAAAAACAAACAATAAATTAAAAATAGCTTGATCATATATTAATCATAGATTTTGATTGATTGATTTCTTTTTTTACAGCTTATCAACCCTCTGCAGGTTATTTAAAGCCAGAAAATATTTTTAGATTGTACCAATTTTTTTTTCAGTTGTCACCAGTGTATAGCAAAATATCAGTCAACCTAGCAAATCTGTTTAGCTTTTACTCATCTAAATTTAAACTGAATTGATATTTTATTATTGATTAATTCATTCATTTTCTATGGCTTATCAACCCTTTGCAGGTTATTTAAAGCCAGAAAACATTTTTAGAGTAAGAGAGTTTTTTTTTTTAGATAATAATGATTTAGTGATACAAGTCTAACAAATTAATCTATAGCTGGGGTAAGTACATGTGGATTCATACAAGGGTATAAGTGAATATAACAAACCTGATGATTAACAATTCTGAGCCATTGTCTATCACACCACCTGCATATCCAAGCTTTCAGCACCTGGTATTCCCAAGTGGTTACCCATTTAGGTACTGAACAAGCTTGATGTTGCTTAATTTGGGTGATTGTATGGGAACAGGTGTTTAAAAATAATGCAGCTATAAGCCTATTAACCATTGAGGACTCATAGACCATGGCATTTTCAATATAATTTTCATCTGAGCAAATTATATTCACTTTTTATTAAAACAGTGTTTTCCAGGGGAAAATTATGATCTCAAAAGGTTTCAGTGAGACACAAGTGTATTAGATATATTGTTTAATTCTAAGTCCCTATTACATCCAGGATGTGTCAGAAATAGCTCCCACATTTTAAAGGTTGGAAAAAAAAAAAAAGACTAAGATAATTGCTATTAAAAAATTTATTTCACTGTTGTTTAAACAAAGAGCTACAGTTTTTATTCATTTGTGTTTAAAAATGACATCCTCCAAACAGTGGCCTCTCTGAGCTATACATTGTTGGAAATGGTTTCTAAAGTTTTCCATCACCCAGAAGTTTGATCACTTCCAGGACTTTCTTTTAAGTGCTGAATCTGTGACCCTGAAATTTTCAACCCATAACAGTATTTCTATCCAGAATTGCATCATGCCAACATAACATGAAATAAGTACGAAAAGTGCTTTGTGATGCAATTATAGATTCACTAGTCTTAAAATACGTTTCAATAGCAAATGCACATTGTGGACTGCTCCAAATCATGATGGTAATTGACGATATATGAAAAAAAAAATGGATAAATATTAGCCCTTTTTTTTTTTACTATAGGTCACCAAATACAAGTCCCAAGAGCCCCTAAATGTAATGAGTTACTGTATGAGGTGCATGATATGAATGAAGAGGAAGTTAGAAGTAAAGATTATGAGATAGATAACTGACCATAGACTTGAAGAGGTTAAGATTGTAGGGTTCCAGGAAGCATCTACGCAAGAGCCTGTTCCACAAAGCAGCAGGTCTTGGGAAGAATTTTTTTGGAATAGAATGCTCTTCTTACCAAAGTAATATGAATGGAACACTGTCGACAAAGCAAAGCAAATCTTGGTCACAAAGCTACTAGCAATAAAGAATGGAGCTCATCTGAATATTTACTCCTACCAATTATATTCTATTATTTTATATATTCACCATTATAAGAAATATTTTAGGTCAGCAAGTATTAAGACATGAAGCAAGAGAGATAAGGAAGGATTTTAGAATATCTAAAAAGATGGGGAGAAAAAGAAATGATAGACAATATTAAATAAATAGAAAAGGAACCACAACAAAGGCATACCAATCAACAACCATTCCAATCATATTTTGTCTGTTTCAAATTAGAGCCATTATCTGATTTATTCTACTAATTCTCCCTGTCTGCATCTTTCATGTTTAGTGCACTAGAAAAAAGTGTATCAATAATTTGAGAGAAATTCTGATGTCTGTCTCAGGAAAAATCCATCTCCGACATCTTTTGTCTAAATATCAATGGTTTTAGAATTTTAAAATAAAAAGAAAAGTATAATAAATATATTTATACTATGTAGGTCTTAAAGAATCTTTCATCAGATCTCCAAAACAGGTGCTGCAGAACTACCAAACAAAGAACTTTACCACCTAAAATTAACTACATCACTTCAAAATGTTCAACACCAGCAAGAAATAAAATAGATAACACTCAACTGAAAGAGAAAATAATGACACAATCAAGAAGTTAATTCCCCACACTACTTCAAGCAAAATGCTAGGAAGGAAACTCTCATCAATACTAAAAAGAGCAATAACAGTGGACTTCATAAACCTATTTTATTGAAAAATTATTTGAAGGGAAAGATTTTATAAATTTCAACTGTTAGTAATGCTAATTGTCAACAAATGCCAAAAATTCACTAATAAATAAATGGTTAATCTCACTATTACTATTTCCATATATATATATATATATATATATATATATATATATATATATATATATATATATATATATAAATGTTTTCCTAAACAGGATGGTTTACCTTGAATGGTTCTTTTTTTTTTTTTATGGCTTATCAATATTTTACAGGTTATTTAAATCCAGAAAAAACATTTTTAGATAGTAATTTTTTTTTTACATGAATAATTATTTACTGATATAAGGACCATTAATTAACCCATAGTTGGGGGGGCAGAGAATAGCTGGATTCATACCTTTCCCAAGGGTATTTGCATGTAAGTGAATATAATGAATTTAACTGAAATTGGAATTCAGCTCTGTATTTCCAATTTGGAGTTTTTATCCATTACACCAACCACAAATTCAAGCTTATTGCACCTGGTATTCCCAAGTGGTCACCCATCTAGATACTGACAAGCTTTGACTTTGCTTAACTTCAGTGATCATACAAGAACCAGAACTTTCAACATATGTCCATAAGCCAGCATTAATAACACACAAAAATTTAAAAGGAATATTTTATATAAAAATATATATAATTATATGTAATTTCACAATATATAAAGTTTTAGACTTTAGAATATATATATATATATATATATATATATATATACCTACACAAACATACAGTAGGACCCTAACATCCTCAGACTTGCCAATCATTTATCTATGCGAAACTGTGGTATTTAAAACATTTTTTTACAATAAAGAAAAAAGCACATTGGTCTTTAATAAGAGTATTTTCAGAATATAAAAAAAAATAATCAATTTAAATGTTTTCAAAGACATTGAAGTATGAACCCCCAGATGCTGAGGGGAAAAAACCCTTTTTAATTAAAAATGTTTGTTGAAATTAATTTCATTTTTGCAGTTGGTTTGACGCAAGTCAAGTCAGTGTATAGTAAAATATCAGTCAACCTACCCAATCAGTTTAGTGTTTACTCATCTAAATTTAAACTTAATAAATGGATATTTTATCAGTGATTGATCAATTCATTTTCTATGGCTTATCAACCCCTTGTAGGTTATTTAAAGCCAGAAAATATTTTTAGATTGTAAGATTTTTTTGAGATAATAATGATTTAGTTATACAAGGCTTACTAATTAACCCATAACTGGGATAAGACCAGATGGAATAATGCCTTTACCAACATAAGTTAATATAACAAACCTAATGGTAATTAGAACTCAGCTCTCTGATTTACAAATCTCAGCAATTCCCCACTACACCACCCACACATCCAAGCTTACAGCACCTAGTATTCCCAAGCAATCACCTATTTTCTCAAAAAAAAAAAAAAAACAGAATTAAAAAAAAAAATAGTTGTATGTATATATACATATACATACACCCATGATGTATTGGTAACCAAAACTCCTTCATGTTACCATACATCAATTTACTATAAACCAATGTTTACCCATTTACATATTCAGTGGGATGCATTTTGTCCTAAAAAGCAGAAAATTAATTAATTTAATTGGGACCCTAACACATAGAGCCCTAAAGATTTGTTCAAAATCAAAATTAGGTGAAGAAATAAAAAAGATCAGTAAGACTTTATCTAATAATGGATATCCTTTAGGTCAGTTACCAGTGAGAAAATATCTGATTTTTCTGAAACTAAACCTAGTATGGTTAATAAATTCCCAATTTATTTTTGTTTGCCTTGGCTGGGTATAGTAAGTGAGAAATTCGCCAAACAAATTACCTCCACAGTAGATCATTGTTATTTCTCTTCTAGGTACTGTTTGGTAGTGAATTAAGCAAATATCCAAACACTGAAGCAATCAAAGTAAATATGGAAACTTCTCTGCTACTGCTGTCTTCTCTCACAACAGATTAATGGCCAGCATGGACCCTAACTTGATGTCTGACTGATGACTCATTGCCCATCCCCCATTACTCATCACTATACCACAACATGTAGTTTTCCAAATCTGCCTCTCCACATATCTACCAACATTAGCTCAGATACTGGCTATTCTGTGAAAAGAAACCTATGACTGGAATATCTTAACTTCTGGCCAAGCAACACTTGATTCCAAAAGTTTTATTTATTTACTTCACTTTGAAGCTCTCATTTCTACTCTATACAGACATAAAACCTGCCCCAGATAAAATCATTTAAACTTCACTTAATGAGTATTTTAAATTATAGTCAGTTTTTATTGTGTTACAATACAAAGAACACTGATGTGTCCACTAAAAACCATAAAGTACTGATTTTAAGCAAATTAAAAATTCTTAAGATGCAGAAAAAAAGTTACATGAAGAATTTTTTTTTAAATTCCTAATTAAAAAAAATCTTTTCAATTTATGAAATTTGCTGCTGTCTGAATATTCCAAAATTGTTGGTGCTATTTACACTATTTACATCGTTCAGACTGTTGGGCTCATTTTATTGCCATATTCAAAATGTTTCAGCCGTTGTACACTCTGGCCTTCTTCAGATGATATATGTTGAAATTTCAAACCAAACCCTTTATTTAGTCCACGGGGTAGATAGATCTAATTCCACATCCCATACCTTTTTTGGATATCACAGTTTCAGTTTTCCCTTTAATTCAACTCTCCAAGTTCATTTGTTTTTATTTCCCCTCTGCAGTGGCCAGGTATTGAACTCACAACTCTTTGAGTCAAGTCACTTTTTTGGATTACTCAACCAACACTTTTATCCACTAGGACATGTGTCCTTGGGTAAATTCCAATGTATATCACCTGAAGAATGCTGGAGCATACAATGGCCAAAGCATCATGAATATAGCAATAAAGATGAGGACAATGGTCTGAATGGTGTAAATAGTTATAATACTTCATTTCAGAAATATAGACAGATATTGTTGGTTCTGTTTAGTAGTGAATTAAGCAACAATCCAGCAACTCAAGCAATCATTAGCCATTCTTAAGTTATATTGGAAATAACTATTCTTTTACATTTATATATTGATTACAATCTACATTTAGTTTGTCTTAAAACATTTAGTTTTCTGCATTTGTTGAGAAGATTTACTTGGATTTGCTTGTGCCAGCCATTGTAGGCGTTTCTGGCAATTCTTTCTGCAGCCATTGTTGTGAGATTAGTTAATTATTGGTGCTGGGTCGATGTCAAGATTTTCCAGATAGAAGTGAATAATCGGTGGCACATTTAAAACATTATTTACCATCAATCATTGTAGCACTGAATAAAAATGCAACTTATATGAAAAATGTATAAAATAACAAAAACTAGGGAAACCTAGGAAAGAAAAATATATAAATTATAAACACATATAAAAAAAACATTCACATAAACGCATATAAAAACACATGCACATAATATACACAGAGCAATTTGAATATTCAGATACTCTAACTACTAATGATAACGCTGTCAAAATTACATGGCATTTAAATTTTAGGCTGCAAAGGCAGAAGGTCTGATTTTAGAAACATGTCTGACCTCAAATGGTCTGCAAGTATCTTTTCACAAAAATTGGTTTCACTGAAGTAATTACACATTGAAGCAGGTAGAAGGAGTTGAAGAGAAAACATGATTCGAGAAAACAGGGCAAAATTTTCTTCAATTTAACATTGCTAAGATTGGACGTTACCAAATGAAAGGAAACCTTTCATATTACTGCAGAATTTCCAGTGATGAAGAGAACATTTAATTTTTCTCCTAAAGACAAAGATCTGTCTCGATAAAGACAATAGCTAGATATTTCAGGATAATGTAGATTAAAAAGCGTTTCTACTCTTTAATTCTAGCCAATCAATTTTATAACAAGAGAGTCAATATATTTATTTACATGATTGATGAATTTGTTTTTTGACAGCTTATCAACCTTTTACAGTTTATTTAAATCTCTGTACTGATCCCACAAAACATCCACAGTGATGCAGAAAAGGTTCACATTATCTGTGATTGTCCTGAACACTGAGAGGTATGGCATGCCACTGGGACACATGATTAGCCACCATCTATATCTAATTGCTGGACATGGTAGTTGAGTCCTTGATTGAGAGGGTGGCTGAAGAGAAGACAGAAAAATTCCATCAGGACTGATCTTTCCTGTATAGCCCATGTAACATAGAAGTGACTGGCCATGAATTTGTATGTTTCATGTTACTCCTAACATGTGGTCCCCTAGCTCTCCTTTGGATCCAGTGGGGACATTGTCAGGGTGGAAATCAAGCAACAGCCTCACAATACCTCACCAAAGACCATTATGAATGCCCATCAGGTATGTGAATAACATGATCCAAGTATGTAGTTACTCCCAAGACCACACCAAAGCTGTTCTTGAAGTTGAGGGCAGTTTTAATGAATTATGCTTTTTTCATCCATTTTTTCTTTTTAAGTTGAACATGTTTACATATGTTTAAATATAATTTCTTTATATTAAAATCTGTTCTCAGTTATTTGATGCATCCTGGAAAATGGGCAGGGGTCTGAAAAGCTTTAGGAACTTTTCAGCACGTCTTGATACTAATTAGCTTACAGCTTAAATCAGTGGTTCTCAAATGCCCCCCTGCATACCAAAACACAACCCTAATGCCCCCAAAATGTATGGACACAACTCTAACACCCCCAATGTGTTGTCAAATTAATATTGCATGTCAAATGAGTATTTTAATATTTCTCATAATAATTGCTATATAAATGGGATACACTGTAAATTGAAGGCAAGATACACTTCAGCTACAATGTGTGTGTGGTGTATGTTATGATTCTAATGTGCCACTGCCACCCTCTGACTACCCACATTTTTTTCTCACCGCCCTCCTGGGTCTTTCGACCACCTCAGCAGTACCACCCATTTTGAGAATCAATGGCTTAAATCCTGCTGTCATTGTGTATTTTCCAGATTTTTTTTTATCAAAAATTCTGAATTCATATATTCTATAGTCTGCTAGTAACTTCAGCAACCAAGCTGCATTAGTGTTGCTAGATGATATATCAAGTTTCTGTAGTATGAGGTATATGCTTGAGACTTATGTGAGGCAACTTCTTTGTTCTGAATTCCTGTAAATTAAATTGAAAACCAAAGACTATACTAACTGAAAATTAATGGCTCAAAATAAACAATAAAACAGTGAAATACTATGTAGAATAATTGTTAATAATTTGTTGATCAGATAAAAAAGTAATCAATGATGAAAAGGCAGGATTCTTCTGAGTCAGATTTATGAGGTCATGTTGGTCTTGATAAGACAGGTAACATTACAGTCATACATTAGAAATGAAAACCCAAGATGGAATCTCTCATACATAAAATTATTGTTTATTTCATTCTGAATTTTATTCTTCACTGCCAGCTATTGAGTATATAGATTTGGGACCTTCTCTGAATATGAATTTATCCAACAGTCTTCTTTTGCAAGCAGTAACAACAAAACTGGTAAATATCCTAAACAAAGTCTGCCTATTATTTTCCTCTTTGTCAAATTAGTATGGAAATATGTCCAATGCTAACAAGTAGCTTTTGCAGTTAAAAACAAGAAGGTTGGTTGGAGAGAAAAAAGTCAGTAACATTTACTATAATACATTATAATCATATAATATATATAATATAGTTTGTCTTGTATATAGCATTCATACCAGAAGTCAAGACACAGATTTATTTTTCATGGAAGTTTAAACTAGGATTTATGAAGACATTTTATTAAAAAATAAATCAATCTTTGTAAACTTGGAAATACACAAAAATAGAAAACAAAGTAAGACAAGGAGGTATTTTCTCACTGGGTTTATTTAATCTATGCAGCAAGTCAACCCAAAGAGGATCAGATAACCTAGTAGATAGAGATAATCTGAACAATACATGACATGTGAATAACACTTTCTGGATGACAAAATCAGAATGAGAACTGAAAGAATTCTGAGAAAAGGCAGAAAAATAAATAATAGAAGAAAACAATATAAATATCCCAAAGAATCAGTATATATGCTAGGCTATGAGGACCTCCTTAGTAGGCCTAGTATAGAAATGTATACAATACGGGAGCCATTAATAAAGAAAGAGAAATGATAGCAAGGCTTCAGCACCCAAAATAGAAAAGAAAAGTTGCCTCAAGATCAGGCTTCTTTTCCTCCCAAGTATATGTTTATATATCTGTCATATGGTTTTTCCCACATGTACATATCCTAGGTACAGATGGGTTGGCTATGTATTTACCTGTTATGGCCAGCTACTAACATCATGTGAAGTGCTGATCTACACTTGGTGTCTAGAAGGATACCTTTCTCTGACATCACACAGTGCAAAGTCAATTATGCATCAGCTGGAGTGAGTCACATGCTACAGACACATTGATGGCAGAAATTACATAAAGAATGAAAATAAAAAGAGATATTTTCTTTGCAGCTCCACAAGTTTTCTGTTATTATATATATAAATTTTTTAATGATTTCTGTAATTTTCTTTGTAACTACAAAAAACTTTTCAAAATTTAAAGAAAAAAGGTGAAAACTTAGTTTTTGGTCGTCTGCACATTGTAATTCAAAATATCCTTATACAGCCATATTCTTTTTTCCCTCCCTTGCTTATGAAAGCAAGCATTTGTTACAGCCTTGATCTTTCAACTCTCGCTAGCCCAACATCTCGTTTTACACTATATTTTCCTTGTTTACTGAAGAGCGCATACGTGATTATAATGGATTTTACAAAGTATGAATCAAAGTACGGATGAATGCCATAATTATAAAAGCCATGAACAATAAGTCCACATGTGTTTTCTGCAGTTCACTCATAGAATTGGCTGCACATTGTTGAAAAGGTCAATAACGAAAAAGCGCATATAAGAATGTGTGCAGATGTATGAAGGTTGCACATATTTCTGCATGACATTCTCTTGAAAAGTTATTTTAAATCAAATGAAATTCAGATGTTAATTAGAACTCTTACAGTGAACTGAATTCAGATTTGAATGTTCATTTATGTAGTCAAGAATTTCTTTGGGTGGTGAACTTATTTCTCTCGTTTAAAAATTGCCAATTCCCAGATTTTAATATCCTAAAACTTCCTCTAATATTTTCCCCGCCACCTATTCAATAAATGAGCTTTGTTGCAATGTAATTGGAAAACTAGTTTCATAAAATGGCAGTTTTAATTGAATTCATAAGAGAATCAGAACTTTTCAAAATTAAAAAAAACAAAAAAAGCTAGATGCTAAAGCACATGTTAATACTGAAGACGACCAGCTAAAATTTCTGCTATATCTCAGCAGGAGCTGCTGCCCGATTTTCACTTTCCAGCCTTGACAGAGTTCAAAATCATTTACACAGTTTTGTAGAAGATGACATATTTTATACCCTGCAGCCACTTCCCCACAGATGCAATGTCAAAAGCCTATCCCTACTCTATTGGTACTTCTGTGACAAATGTTCAGACAAGCTCCATTCTCCATCTCAGACCATTACAACCAAGACCAACCTTGCTATATTCACCGGGTTGAATCAACCTCATTCCCTGTATCTTCCATTATTAAGAAGGAAGCTCCATTCAAACAGCTTCTTTCTAAGAATTGCTATTTTATGAAACAGACGCCCATGTGGATGCTTCCTTGAATACAACAATCTTAAGCTCTCCAATTCTAGGGTCAATCATTAGCTATCTGCCATATCTTCAACATTCTTCACTTCCTATCACACAGCTTGTACAGTAACACTCTACTTTGAGTGGCTCTTGGATCTTGCATTGGGGGAACATCAGTATGAAAAAAAAAGAGAAAAAAAGAGAAAAAAATTAATCAACAATAAAAAAAATACTAAATAAAGACAGAGATTAATTTTGATACCAAATTCCTATTGACAGTTAAGCAAAAATAATTGGTCACACTGAACGTATTAAGAGAAGCTGTTACTTTTTAAAAATTGTGGGAAGAAGAAATAATGAAATGAGCTGATGTTGGTTCCAATTTCCATGGGAATGACAGCAAAACACTTGCCCCTCCCCAATTTATAGGCAGTAGCACACAAATGCATGCTGGGATTTCTCCTTGCCAATAAAACAGACAGGTTCTCAGTTTCATCTGACTCAGTCCTGGTCTGTCTTATCTTGAAGTCAGAATGCTACATTCCCTTGTACAAACTTTCTTTTGTGTGTCAACTCCAATTCTTGGTTTATGAACTTTTTGTCATGTTACTGTTGCTTTGCCTTGCATATATTGTTTTCTTGCTTTATATTATTTTTTGTCCTGTTCTCTTCTTTTCTTTTTCTTCTTATTGCTTATTGCAAACTGTCAATTCTGTTTGTTGGACAGTTCTGTTACTTATTTTACATTTGACCATGGCTACTCACTCCACAGCTATTACTGATAAAGAAAATTGGCCTAAATTTGTTCCAAAATAATCACAAGATCAAAAATGTGGAGAGAATGGCAAAATTTATTATAGAATGTATCTTTACTTAGCCACTACATGGCAATGACCGAGTAGTTTGCAGACCTCAAACGAGGCAGTAAAGCCACTAAAACACAAGTGGTTACTGAGTGTGAAAGAGTCAGAAACAATGGAAACATTATTAAGGAGAGAAAACAATAGAAGAGTAATCAAGAAGACAGTAGATAACAATTAACATTGCATTTAAATTGGCTGAAAGGCAAGAGAGTTCCACAAGTGAGAAGTGCAGGAGGAGAAACTGTTAGCATAGAACTTCTGATTAAATCTAGCAATTCTTTCAATTCATATCTGACTAGGCAGAAGATTTTCTTGCAGCAGGTTGCCGCCAATCTAAAAATGCACTTAAATTTACACAGCCTAGTTACCATAGAGGAAAGTTCATCAGAACAAAACTGTTGGTCATTGGGTAAAACAAGGCTTAAAGTAAGCAATAAAATCAGTATGATGATGAAAAAAAAAAAACAAGGGAAAAATTATTCAATTGATATTCTTTATTCTTCTAGCTCAACTGCAGTTTTACTTTGTATTTATATTGCCCTCACCCTCCAAATCCAATGACAATCAACAATATAGGTACCGGCTTGAAGATTGTGCAGACTTCTTTAATTTCCTCCTAAATTCTTCCCTGAAGCAAAATACAATGCTAAACTGATTTTTCTATTTTTGTTTTATTTTTGTTTCACTGTCGAAAGAAAACAGAAAAAGTCTGCTGAATAAAAGCCCCCCACCAATTTTACAATAGTGACTAATAATAGATCAAGACAACCAATAACAACAAAACTGGTAAAAATCCTAAAGAAAAGTCTGACTATTATTTTCCTCTTTGTTAAATCAGCATGATTAGCTTCTTCAGAAATATGTCCAATGCTGAAAAGTAGCTAAAAACAAAAAGATCGGTTGGAGAGAAAAAAGTCAGTAACATTTACTATATTATAATCATTTAATATGTATAATATAGTTTGATTTGTATATAGGATTCATGCCAGAAGACAAGAAAACACAAATTTATTTTTCATGGAAATTTAAACTTGGATTTATGAAAACATTTTATTAAAAGAGAAATATAAATATTTTTTTTAAGTCATGTAAAGTTAGAAATACACAGACATAGTAAACTGAGTAAGACAAGGAAATATTTTTTCACTGGGTTTATTTAATGTATGAAGTATAGTGGGGTCAGCTTGGCACCATCTGTGAGAAAAAGACCATGACGCAATTCACCCTGCCTGAAATTTGGAAATGCCACGCTGTACTGCTTGACATTCATGTCAAAAGCTTCAATACAAACATTTCAGAGTGTTTGTAAGTCAATCTGAAGACAGTGCAGAGGATACAGAAAGAGCTGAATATGGTGATTATGAAGGTAAGAAAACACATTTATCAGAAAACACATTTATCATTTCAATAAGAACTCACAAATTTGTTGTTGAGGGCCTAAAACTCAACATGGAGGCCTACATCAAGTGTCTTGAGGAGGTAGTGGTTCCCTGGGTCAAGAAGGTGGCTGCTGGAAGACCCTACGTCTGACTACAGGACTCTGCACCATGCCACACAACCAAAAGAACCCAGTTATGGCTGTCAGATGATTTCTGCAACTACATCACCCCTTAAATCTGGCCATCTAACCCTGCAGACTGCAAGCCCTTTAATTATGTGTAGGGCACAATTGAGCAAGAGACCAATAAAACTCATTGCCTTCCTTCAGATTAACTGAAGGAAGGCAAGGATTATGGCAGCATTTACCAAAATGGAGACCGTCCAGAAGAGTTGCAGGAGATTCCAAAGTCTGGAGGACATAGTTGAAGCCAATGATGATTTTATTGAAAAAATTTAGTCTTTAGTATTTCAAGATATTTTTGTGCAATTTTGGTAAATATAGCTGTTAAAATGAGATGTCAATGTTATTTTCATTGTTGCATAATTTAGATGACAATTTATCCATCACACCCTATATATATATATATATATATATATATATACACATACACAGACACACACACACTGGTGAGCTCAAAGATTATAACAACCTATCCGATAAGGCAATGATACGCCACGTACCCACAAAGTAGCTATCATAAAGGTCTTTACTCATTTTTCAAAGATGTGTGACTAAGTACAACATGAATGATAAGACCAAGTGTTTCCCATCAGAACATTTGCCAAGCCTCCTACAGCTGGTTTTTCCCCCTCATACATCCTGCTACTATTACTTCCTCAGGATAATGGCACACATGTACTTGTCATCTGCCTTCTTCAAGGGGAAAACAAGACTCACCAAACTAGACAACACTCCCAACACTAATGTGTCCATTAAAGACACTTTTGGTGATGGACATCAGTTAAAATGAGTATTCTGACTGGCCTACAGCTATGAGCAATTGTCATGAGACAGTAGCAGTAATTCTTGCCACATATCACTGGTCATAAATATTTTAGCTGATCAAAGTGTGTGTGTGTGTGTGTGTGTGTGTGTGTGTGTGTGTGTGTGTGTGTGTGTGTGTGAATAAGGTATATTTAGGCAGCAAGTATTCATCCAAACAAGTTTGATTAAAAACAACTGACAAGTTTTTTATATTTTATTATATTTTTCCAATTTTTGGATAAGGTGTTGAGTAATGTTCTGGAAGTAATGGATAAACTGTCTGAAGTTCATATTTTGTTATTTTTGCTCAAGTACTTTCAACTTTCCCAGTCATTATTAAGAACCAATGTGGTGTCTGTGTGGTAGTTAGAATTCTTTTGTCTGCATCCTGGTATTCTTTGGGAAGCTGGATGTTTGAAATTGTCTAGCATGGTGTCATGTGTAACAACTATTTCGAACAAGGCCACATTAAAAGAATGTGATTAATTTATTAATTTAAATTTTTATTTTATTATTGTAATACTGATAAAATATGTGCGCACATTACTTCTATCATATGCACTTTAAGATACTTTCTCTTGCGTTGAATGATATTTTATTTAATGTGGGTTGATTATTTTGTATAATAACAGCTTCTAGAGTTTTGAGACTTTCCTTGCATTTGGTGCTGTAGAGTGATATCTACTAGTATTTGTCTTATGTTGATAGTTGTACTTTGGCTGTTCATGATGTGCTGGTTGATGTGTGCACAGATTGCACTAAGTTTCGACAGGTGACAGGTCAATCTGCAAGAGAATGTGGTGCATGTGTGCTCAATGTAAGTATTTAATACACATATCCTTACATTGAATATTTCTGCCACATCTGGTCTGATGCACTTGCTATATATCTCAAGATTCTTGACAAAATCCAAAGAATCTGCAATGTCATGCCCTAGTATCTCGGATTCAGTAACTTTCCCACCGCCATAACATAGTTTCTCTGTGCTTTTTCTATAAATATTCTCATGGCAATTGATCTGATGAGCTTCCCTCTTTGGTACCTCAACTTCATGAATTTAATTAGGACTCATCATGTTATATAGCTGAAATAGCTAGATGTAACTGCAGATTCTAGGCTAATAGTTTCTTCTCTCCCACTTCTTGACTGTGGAACTCTCTTCTGGCTTTCTTGTCAACAATGATCTTCAAAAATTTAAATATAACATCAATCAGAATCTGCTGTCTTTTTGAGTCCTGTTTTTTCATTGTCATTCTCCTCACTAAGATTTTCTTATTTTCTTTCCCACATTCTATCACATCTCAGTGGCTTTATCGCCTTGATTGGGGTGAATTAATTAAAATTATATATATATATATATATATATATATATATATATATATATATATATAGCAATGTCAAAGACAGTATGAATCCCAAAATGCTGACAGTCAGTGGGATATTGAGAGAAAAAGAATTTAAGGTAAGAAGTCATTGCAATAAAGTGCTCAATACCAAAGATATTGCATTAATAGAATTAATATAAGTAAAAGGTTTGTAACTTAGCTGATTGATGCTACCTTCAGCATCCTGACTCCAGGGTTTCATGGGTGGACCTGTCTGTCTACTCATCAGTGGGTGATACAAAACTCTGGAGTTGGGATGCCAAAGGTAAGATCAATCAGCTAAGTGCCAAACTTGTACTTATATCAATATTATATATATATATATATATATATATATATATATATATATATATAGGGAGAGAGAGAGACAAAAGAAAAAGAGTGTGTGTGGACATAGAAATCAATGTTGCAGACCATATGATGATTGTTTAAAGCATGAAAGTGACAATCATGATGCAATGTTGATTTCTATGTCCATACTATTTATATCTACAAATACTATCTCTGATAGTGAGCACTCTTCAACCATAAATACACCAATTTTTAAACAATTACATATGACTGAAAAAATGTTCTCAGCTTGCCCGAAAATTCTGAAATCAGTAATTACCAAACATATTGATTTTGAGTAGTTGGTTAGGCCATGAATTTTTCTGCACCCCCTCATATGTATATGTGCATGTGTGTGTGTGTGTGTGTGTGTGTGTACATATTTGACTTTATGAATGAAGATCTGAAGAGTTTTCTACATTTCTTGCAAGCTCTGAGATGGTTAACAAGGGCTGTAAGTGAAATGCATGATTTTCTACATTGGATGCAGGAGATAGTCCGGCACCAATTACAAGCCTCAGCCTTCAAGAACTGCTTCTATATATGTAAATAAAAACACACAGTCAGTCAGTTAAGTGCCATATGTGATACACACTTGGGCAACCAGGTTACTTTCAATCCATGGCTGACTAGGTAGATTTTCCCCACAGTAGATTGGACTTTCTGTGATAGACTGGTCACCAACCAAGTCTATAGTATACAGTCTGTCCTTCTATTTAACCCATAGCTGGAGGAAGAACAGATGTATTCATAACTTTTCCAAGGATATATGCATGTAAATGAATGTAACGAACCTGATTGGAATTCAAATTAAGGTCTCTGACTTCTCATTTGGAGCCATTATCCATTACACTACACCACACATCAAAATAATCTTATAGAGGTCCTACCAAGATATACAAACTAATATTCATAAATTTCTTCATCAATCAAGGCAATTAAAACCAATTCTTTCAACGTTGATTTCTAGTCTACTAGATATACAAATGAAAAATTAACCTAAAGCTATTTTCTCTTTGTCACTAACATGGTCTGAACAATATAGCACATGGTTCTCAATTTGATACTCCAACAATGAAATGTTCTGTAAGCTCAACATTATTTTGCATTAATTTTAGTGTCTTCTCATGAAACCTCCTGACTTCACATCATGGATCAAAATTCTTGACATTTAAAAACGTTGGATCAACTTTAGTCTATTTTAGACAACATGAAAATAGCTAATGAAAAACCAACAAAGAGCAGAGTTGAAAAAATGTCTAATAAAGAAGCTGAACTAATGCCAAAGTATCTTAAATAAAACTGTTCAAAAGGCAAGTTAATGGGGTAGCTTTTGAAAAAGCCCAACCCTTGAAGAAAGTTTGTTTGACCACCAATGGTGAATGACCAAACTATTCTTTTCCAAGACAACATTATTCTTAATGAACTGCATTCAGTTTCCCCTTCAACACTAAAACCATCAATTCAATTTTATCGACTTTCTAGTCGCCATAAGATGTCGCTAACAAAACTGGTCAGTCATTGGTCAAGAGAAAGACTTTTGAACTTGTCTTTACTTTAGTATCTAAATTAATTCTAAATTAATTAGTATCTAAATTAATTTTAAGAAACAAAAATGATATTGGTAAAGTGTAGAAAAATGAATAGCACTGATGTAGTGAAACTTTAACACATCCATTTTGCTCACTTAAAGCAGAATTTGGGGTACATGTACCTCTATGGGTACTTTGTGCTACTGCATGAGATTTTTTAATGTTAATTTTTAAAAATATCAGTCCCATGTAAGTCCTAAAATAATTATATTAAAATAAATTCAATAAAAAAAAAATGCAAATATAAGTGTGATAAAAACATTTTATGGAGAGCTGCTGAAAAGTTCTGAAGCTGACCAAGCAGTCACTGCAAAGTAATTTCTGATGTTTAGTCATTTGGTCAGATTATGAGAAGTGAAATGGACAAAGAACTTATCAGCATACCCCTCATATATTCAATGTTTCTATTTTCAATGTAATTGGGAACTGTGATACATTGTAAAAACAACAAATGCAATCACTATATAATCAGTTGGATTGATAAATTTTATGACATAATCAGGAGGAGTTAAGTTCCCCTATCATCCAGTTCACACTCCTCCCTAGTCTTTCGAACAAGAGTAGAATTTTATCCCTTCTTTCCAGTTTAGGATTAGGCTTTTGGTTCCTTTTAAAGTCTACATCAACTCTATATTTCTAACGTCTTCGTCTGAACTCTGAAATTTTATTTACTATTTATTTTATTTTCTCAGCAATAGCAGGAAATATGTTCACTCATCATCTGGTTCACTCTCCTCTCTGGTATTTTGAACAAGAATAGAGGTTTATCCTTTGCTTTCTGTTTAGGATTGGGTTTCCAGTTCATCTTTTCATTCGCTTTCATTCCCAGTAGCCCCTTGCATTTTAGTGACATTATTGCCTTGAATAGGGTGGATTCATACCTTTCCCAAGTGAATATAATGTACCCAACAGGAATTGGAACTCAGCTCTCCAATTAACAATTCTGAGCCATTATCCATTTCACTACCTGCACATCCAAGCTTACAGCACCTGGTATTCCCAAGTGGTCACCACTGACCAGACTCAAAATTACTTAACTTTGTTGACTGTACCCTGTTACTTCTTTAAACAATGACCTGCATTCATTCTTATGACTGTTAGCATAATATTTTATTAAAGTTGTTAAACTCAAATATTTAACACTGTAGGAGAATTTCCATGGGCATTTTATAGTTGTGGAATTTGCAAAGAGCTTATTAAGTTTTTAACTTAATAATTAAGACTCATCTGAAAATTCATATAGCAAAACCATAAAATTGTCTTGGGTATACCACTAGTTAATTTTAATTGAGCAACAAAACTGTTGTAGCACACCTACGGACGATAATGGGTATGTCCCCATTGACATAAATACAGTAATAAATACTGTATTTTGGCCTGCAGTTGGAGATTCATTGTGGAATTCAGTTGACTACTTCTACGCTGCTGCAAATCTTATATGTGGTGTTCGTGTCCTAAGTATTATCATTCATTACCAACCTTCATGTGTTTATTCTATTCAGTAACCTTCCCTAGGTTACAAAAAAAAAAAAATGTTCTCCAAACTCTTATGTGCTGTCTCTTCAGGACATGGACAATCATGGCTCTCCCTTTCTCTTGCAGTTCTAAGCAACATCTGGCTCTCTCCCATGTCTCTTTGTCCCCATTCTGCTGTTCCTTTCACACAAACTCATTAAGTCTCCTACATGCCATTTCTTTTTTGCTGTGTAGAAAGACAACTGGCTTTCTCTACACTAATTGTTGGACATGGATTTATCCATCTGCTATCAGTAGAACATCTGTTCATAGGAGCAGTCATCGCAAAGTGGGTCGCAAGGCCAAGTGTTTGAGTCACACTGACCTACAGTATTCTATATTACTGTATTATTAATCTACATGTATTATACAAACTTTAAAACACTTTTGCTTTTCATGTCATCAATATGTCCCGTGTGGAAACTTAACAGTTAGATTACACTCTTATTTTCTCTTCTAATTACATGTGCTGATGATTTTGAAAGTGTTTCAAGTGATGTGGTTTTTGTTATTTGGTAAACCTCTTCTTCAGCTGTGATTTTGTAGTGCCAGTCTATAGGGTCTGATGAAAGATCATTATCCTTTAGATTTGGAGGAATTCTTTTTTATAAAATCGGTTTCATCCCAAGAAAGCACATAAACCATTAGAAACAGAAACATTAATAATGAGCGGGAAGAGAAAAGAATAATCAAGAGGACAGCAGACAGCAATTTACATTGCATTTTTAAGAGAAAGAGAAAAACCCACCATAATTATGACTATTTGCCATTCATGGCAATTGATGTAATGGAATAACCTGTCACCTCCATGAGTGACTACACTATAGGTAGTAATTACCTATAAGTATCTAAGTCAACAGACTACAGAGCCTAGCCGAAATCTTTTCGGCTACACAGTCAAACTCTCTGCCTTTGGGCAGAGAGGAACCTGGATGAGGCTCTGCCGAAGGGCAGAGTCTCGTTCGGGGAGGTAGACTGAACCTGAACCTGTTTATACAGTTTCAAAAGGGAATATTTTTGGCCAACCCTACAGGCTCGGAAAACACACGTTAAATCCGGCCTTGTGCCACATTCGGGCAGAGAGGAACCCAAACGAGGTTCTGCCATAGGGCAGAGTCTCGTTCTGGGAGGTAGACTGACCTGATCCCATTTATGCAGGTTCTATGGAGATTTTTTTGACTGAGCCTACGGGCTTGGAAGACCCACGTTAAACTTGGCCTTGCGCCACATCTACCCTCATGTTGTTAGTAAATATTGTCTAGCTGGAATCTTTTCAGCTATACAGTCGAACTCTCTGCCTTCAGGCAGAGAGGAACCCAGACAAGTCTATGCCGAAGGGCAGAGTCTCGTTCGGGGAGGTAGACTGACCCGATCCCGTTTATGTGGGTTCTACAGGAAATTTTTGGCCAAACCTAAGGGCTCAGATGTCCCATGTTAAACTCGGCCTTCTGCCACATCTATCCTCGTTGGGGGGCAGGGGGGCTAGTAAATACAGTCTAGCTGGGATCTGTTGAGTACGACTCAGACTTACGCAAGAATTACCAAATTTCCAATAGTAGCACTCACTACTAAATTGACATGCGATGACCTTGTGCATAACTGTTATCTTATATCTTATTGTACTGGTTTTTTACAATAAACCTTTACTTATTTTATGCACCTTGTTTTTCAAGTATATATTCCTATTAGCATGGAATATACCAGCAATATGAACTAACCAAAGCATGGCTGAGAACATAGCATAATAACATAACGGGGGCCTCGGGATTGCTCCCCAGAAATATGTGCAGGGACTCCTACCCATACCCAATATGGCACTACAAATACCCCAATATTATGCGACTGTTGATCAGAGTAGGCCCTCTAAGCGCTTCCAAAGAGTTTGGGCTTCTAATGACCAGTCAGAAGCAGCAGCCAACCTGCTACCTTCATAATGGAAATTTACAGCGACTAGTTGCCTGATCAGCAAAAAATAAAGATAGTTAAATCATTATGGCCCTGGTAGAATAAAGAAAGAAAGAACCAGTAAACCATATCCTGAACAGTGAACAAGAGATGAACCTCTACTCCTGTTCAATAGATGTGGAAGGAGTGCAGGCCAGACATTAGGTGAGTCTATCTACTCAAGCCTTAGAAAAGTTTCCAGTACCATTTTTGAAATCAGGAGGCTAAATTGAAACATGCGTTTTTGCTGAAAATTTTGTACACACCAAATATTTGCTTTGATTTTAATGAAAAATATTTTCTATTTCATTCTTTTATAACATCAAACAGTATTCAATATACCAGCTGTAACAGCAAAATTGTCCAAATTGTGTCACAGCATAATTGTCCATCCCACAAAATGTTTAATATCTAAAAGACACTAAATTAAATGAGTTTCATTTTTCCATGTTTCCAGATGTTTAGCCATCTTGACACCATTTTTCATAATCACTGAAAAAAACCTTTTAAAAAAAAAAAAATCATTTTGTGTCAGACACACCATCTCACAAAATGAGCAATGGCGAGAGAAAAAGGATCATTCAGGCCTTCAGTATAGGTACCAACATTCATACTCTGGCTTCCAATTTCAACGTCAATTCAAGAACCATCAATACAACAGTGAATACATTTAAAAAAAAGAGAACGGTAGAGAGGAAAACTGGATCAGGAGGTCACAACAGGAAGAGGGCTCATAAAGAGGTCAATTAGAAAAAGATTGTAGTATAATAGTGACTACAGAATATTTTATCCTATAGAAAGAGATTGAAATATAATGGTGTTTGGCCTTGTTAAATATTTTAATAGTGGCCCCAAAATCAATTGCCTCATAAAAGAATACTTTAATATAATTGTGACCCCAAAATCTTTTTCCTTATAAAAGAATATTTTAATGTAATGGCAACCCCAAAATTTGTTTACATATAGAATAATACTGTAATATAACAGTGAGCACATAAATTTTTCACTAATGACAGCATTCCTTTAAGACAACAAATTGATAACCTTCAACACACAATCAGCATTTATTGACTTTCTAATTTTGTTCAATTTGAAAACATTTAAAATGGCTAATTATTCATTATTTAAATTCTAATCAAATTAACAAAAAACAAAATATTTGACTGTTTCACTGAATGACTGAATATAAAACAAGTTTTAAAGTAACCAGTAAAAAAAAAAAAAACAGTGCCAACATTCATTTTATTCCCACTTTAATGTTTGACGATGCAATTTCAAATTAAACAGTTTCACAATTTATAGTTGTCTCTTGTTTATATTCTATGTGTTTCTGGGAGTTTATTGCTGAAATCTGTAAATACTCATTTTATATCTGGAAGAACTGGCAAATCAGCGTAAAATTCATTGCTAAAATCACAACATCTTGACCTGAGATCAAACTTTTACAGCTAAGATCCGCCATGCAGTATATATAGGGTCAGATCCTCCTTGTTCCCTTTGTATTCAATTGGTAAGCAAAAAGTTCCAGTGAGACAGCTTCTTCCCAAGAACTGCCAGTTTGTGAAAAACTCCTGAGAGGATGCTTCCCCAATCACTGCAATCTTAACCGCTTCAAGTCTCGAGTCAACCATTATCAACTTTCAACAACCTAATTCGGTAACTATTGAGTGGTTCTTGGGTTTTGTATTAAGTAAACAACAGTAAGAAAAAAAAAAAAAATTTGAATTATAAAGCAAAATAGTGTAATAAATGAGTATACAATCAAACAATCAATTCTTTGCAAAGTTATACAAATTATCTCACTTGTTGGCTATTGTGGCATGTGAGGGCTTCCTTACTTTGCCCAATTCCAGAGTAGCAGCAATGGAAGTAATCAGCAGGGTACAACAGGAAGTCCCAGAAATCATAAAAATACTGACCAAGCCCTATTCTTTTCCACTATTCCTTTCCAGCAGCCACTACCTTCAAGGCCCAGCACGAAGAGCTACTTATCACCCTTGCTGCAAAAGACACCTGGCCTGGCAGCTTGACCCCAGGTTTCTTGTTCCTCATGGGAACAAGCAAAGAAATCTCCCTTTGAGACACCTACCCGAAGGACTACTCACAAATTTTTGTGATGTCAACAAACACTTGTTGCCACATTTGTAATGTCAATGAATACTCGTCGTCACTTTTGTAATGCTTGTTGTAGTAGAGACTTTGTAATCGCAGATACAACTATATTAATGCCATTGAACAATGCTGGTGTCAGATGCCTTCAAATAACACTTGCACTAATAGTACTTGCTCGATAATACTCGCTCAAATAGTAACCACCATATAGTAATTTGTATAGTGATCAGTATACAGAATAGTATAGAGAATAGTGATCCATATAGTAAAAGAGGATAGTGTAGAAATAGTGATTACTTAGACGCCACACTAATTCCCATATATACATTTCCTTTACCATCACGTGATCTACTTATTCAAAACGGGATTGCCTGTATTTGTTCTCTGATGATCTGTGTTCAAACTCCAGTGTCGGCAGCGACACTTTATTCCTATACAACACAAACCTTGCTGCACAATACTTGTACCAATCCTAGCAGTTTGACACTCAATTTTCTCTTTCTTTATGGAAACAAGCAGAGATATCTATCTACAAAACATCTACTCAAGGGAAAAACTTTGTTAATTGGGAAACCCAAGTTTTTTTCCCACAAAATACCTCTATTTTGCTTGCACTCTCTCTTTCAACCACAAATAAAAGCTGTTAAACAGTTATTTTGAGCCTTGGGTTTTGTTCATTTCACTCTTACTACCAAACACACACACACACACACACACACACAGGAAAAATTCCTACAAAGTTTAAAACAAATTTAGATCATGTGCTTAATTGAAAAGGTGTCAGTCAATTGTCTTTCAAAAAGATTTTCTGATTGAAATCTCAAAAGGCCTATTTAAACTGCTAGAAGGACAAGATCTATTCGGGAAGGATGTTAAAATAATCCAGAACTTATACTGGGAGCAAACTGCCTGCATACAGACAGAAAATGAACTGATTAAGTACACAAAAATAGAAAGGGGATTTAAGACAAGGAATTACCTTCTCACCAGATTTATTCAACCTCTGCAGTGAGGCTATCCTAAGGGAGATTGAGACCCTACTAGGATTTATTATCAGTATAAGATAAGCAGATGACACTGTGTTGATGGCAGACATAGAAGTAAAGCTACTGAGCTTCCTAGTTGAAGGTAGTAAAAGAAAGCAAAAAGAAAAACTAACCACCAACTGTAAGACAGAACTGACAGCTCAGCACAAAATGCAATGCTAAATCAGATCTTCACTAGATAGAGAAGTTCAAATTACTTGCAGAAGTAAGAATTTGTCAGTCAAATGTCTTTGAGAAATTTCCTCAATGAAATCACAAAACAGAATAATTGTTTTTAATAGTGCAATTAATGGGGATTAAGAAAAAACAAAAAAGAAAAAGATGTCCTTGATTTTCACTGTTTTTGATTATTAAAAAAAACAAAAAAAAACAGAATAATGTGATTGTATAAAGGACAAATACTGCTTTTATTTCTTTTTTCCTTTGGAACATGGCTCTTAGCAAGACAACGATCTCCAAATTTACTTATTTTTAAATGATTGCAAAAGTAGCCATTGAGTGTTGTCAAAACTGAACATACTTCTTCATCCACAGATGGACTGAGGTCACAAAGAATAGTTGTAGAATTCATTTTTTGAAAATCATCATGACAGTGTCTTGGACAGTGTAAGAAACATGAAAGACCAAAATGCATTGAATGATGGATTGACAGATATCTGGAAAGTGATATGATTGCAAAATTCATAATCTTTAATATATATACTTGTTTGACAGAAAGGACACAAAATCTTTTGCCTTATAAAAGGATATTTAAATATAATGGTGACCTCAAAATCTTTTGCTTTGTAAAAGAACATTTTAATAGAAGACCCCATAAACATTTGCTAGTGGTGATCAAACTCACTATTCAGTCATAATGGATCTAGCAAGACAAGCTTACTAACTATTACACCACATCGAAATTCTCAAAGTTTCCAGATTAATGATCTGTTTTTGTAACAGTTGAATGTAACTTGCCCTAGTGCAGCATTTTCTATATTCAATTTCCTTATCTCTTGTACTAAATTTGTTTTAACTGATCAATCCACTAAGGTATTTGAAATGTTTAGTAATTACTAATTTCACATCCCAAATTTTATGATGGATTTAAGGTATGTGCCATCACAGTTTCCATTACAATTCCAGTGGAAAAGTTTATCTTGAGTCATATTTCTTAGGAACACTTGGTAAAGCATGTTGATTTTTTTTATTCATGATCATTCTTATCTAAATTACAAATGTTTAGCCATCAAGTTGGCAAAATGAAAGCCAAAATTGTGTTTTTTGTAATAAAGCTATTAATGCAAACAGACAATTAAAATGAATGAACAGCATGTATTTTTTTTTTGTTTATTTCTATTAAAGTCATTAATGTTTGCTGAATTTGAAAATTGTATTTAACCAGAAGACCCCATCCTAGCATTAACAACTTTAATAGAAAAACCAATTTTGTTTTTCATTCTGACCTGAAAATACCAACATAACACATGAAAGAAAAATGCATTGTCATTAAAAAGCATTTCCACTTTGTCTCATTTTGCTACTTTTGTTTGGATTCTATATCCCACTAAGATACCTACATAAATGCATAAGACATATAAAGGATGTTCCAATAATTTGGTCCGATTTTAAATGTATATTAAATTTAAGTGTCTAATGATTTTTTTTCTTTTTCTTTCAGATATGGCAGACATTTGGGTGATATTTGTTTTTCACACATAATTGCCATGACTTAAATAACATGATCCAATAGAGAAATAAATAAATTTTCATCAATAACACTGATTTATTTACTGCTGACTTTGATCCATTTTAATGAAACACCCTTTACAAATGTCTAATGCATACATAAGACATACAAATGTGTATGTAAGATACGTATACACATGGATAAAAGGCAAAGAGAAATTGGAAAAAATAAACCGAAGCCAACCAAGCAACTCAAGAGGAAAAGGCAGCCATCAAAATAAATGATTTAAACTTGAATCTCATTTCAAATGAATTTTTGAAGATCATTAAAATAAAAGTGGATGAGGGTGAGAGATGAAAGAGGTTTTCTTTTCTCTATTTTATAAAATACAACAGTAGATTTTTTTGTTTTTTTCTCCTTGTGATTTCTGTTTTCTATATTACATCATTGTCATTATTTTTTTTCCTTTTACATAGAAAAATATTAATAACCACATATAAGGGAAAAAATATATATATATATATATATATATATAGACCATTTTTGTAAACAGTGACATTTAATGACCCTACAACTCAAGTAGACACAAACTTCTTTGACTTTGTGACTTTAAAGAAAAAAATTCCCAACAAGATGACATTATTTTTTTAGCTAGGTTTGAAGTGTCATTGTTTGAAATATTTCTCAAATCTTCTTTGAAAAACTAAACAAACACCAGAACTGGCAATTAAGAATTGAAAAAAAAAAAGAAAATGATAAAATTTGACTAAAAAAAAAAAAAAATTCTTCATAAATGTCTGGAAATATAAAAGTGAAATTACAAGTATGACATAAGTAAAAACTTTTAAACATTGCTTTCCCTGTTTCAAAAGCCACAAAGGAATTATTCTGAATGATTCCCATGAGCCATAATTTATCAAAAAGAAATTTTTTCTTTCATGGGTTTTTTTTTTTTTGTTTTAATGATCAGACTGACACAAGTTCTCTTTGAGCAAGCAAGAATCTTCACAAAACAGGTAACCAATCAAAATCAGATGTTGAGGTGAGTGGGGAGAGAACAGAATCTTTCTCCACCCTACCCCATCACTCCTTTTCTTCAGCTGATAAATCAAGGTGAAAAGAAATTAGGATTTGACTGATGACAGTCTCAATAATACAAAATCTGCTTGAATCAATATAAGAAATGTTTATTAAATAATAATATTATATATATATATATATATATATATATATATATATATATATATATATATATAACACCAGTAACTCAATAAGTCCACAATTTAACATATAATTATTAGCTAAATTTTGATATGAAATTTTCACATTCTAAAATCAATATTGCAATGGCCAGACGTCAGGATATTAACTTTAGGAAGTTGGTCAAAGAACTTTGCAACATCCTCTCAAATGTTACACAATCTATATAATTAATATTCAACTTTAAATCAAGTGCATTGATGAAAGACATTATGTTGAATAATATTTGTGTGAGATAAAAGCTGATTTTTGTCATTATTAGGCTATGAACTTACAGACGTACCTGATTGTGTGTATGTCAAACAATAAAGTAAAAACTCAAGCCATGTTCTTAAATAGCCTCATCAGATTGAGAGTTTCATATGGATGTCATTCATGGTGCCAGTTCCGAAATTATCTAAATTGTCAGCTTTTTTCAGAGTGATGGTTAAAAATGGCTTCCAGTGTGTGAAGCATGTATGGCTCATGTATGTCTGGCACTAGAAAATCACAACAAAGAACTACAGAAAATAAGAGAAACCATATCTCTTGATGACTATCAATGGCAGTATGAACTAAAAATAGCACATGTAACTAGAAGAGAAAACATAATCAAAATGTTGACATTCCCAATGACTTCAAACAAAAGGTTAGTAGTAAGAAAAACTCCATTTAATTAATAGTGATAACAGTTACTGTACTTGAGATACCGATTTTCCCAAAAAATTGTTTTAAGAGAAAGATTTTATAAATTTCAACTGAAAGCAACACTGGCTGCTCAGTCAATGAATGTCAAATGTTTCCTGATAAGAAAACAGTTAACATTGCCATTACTAAGCATGTACAAAAAATTTTTTAAATCTAAAGAATAATCTGTAATGTTATCAGTCCTGACCTGGTATTTTGACTTCAGTCACTTTTCTACCTTCCTTGTGTCTTTTCTATAAATATTTTCATGGTAACGGTGCAGAGGAGAGATCAACTGATTGGTTCTGGTCATTTACGTTTTTGGTAAATTTCCCATAAACCATGATATTATCTGCATATATATTTACTGTTGATCTGAGAATGTTCTTAGACAAACTTAATATAGAGCAGAAAAAGAGAAGAAGTGAAGAGAGAGAGAGACAGCTTTGATTTCATGGCCATCAGAGGACTGGCTATTAACAACAACCTTAATGGAACTTATCCAAGAGGAAGGACATGATAGTAGAGAAGATTACCAAAAATGCCATAGCTAGGGAGTTTGTGCAGCAGCCCCTATACTACATTGTTGACAAAAGACTTTCAGTTATCTAAAGTGATTGCTCTTTTGATGGATTTATTATCAAATGCTTAAATTCTATGAATAATGACAGTTAACACATCAGCAGTGGACATAGAGCAAAACCCATACTGCTTGGCATTCAGGGGGTTGTTACTGTTGAGGTGATTGACAATCTTCTTGATGACACCTCAAAAAGTTTGCTGATGGCACTGATAATGGTTGATATTGCAATAGAGATGACTGTTCAACCTACAATCTTGTAAATTGGGCATACAGCTGATACCTTCCATAGACCTGGAAAAGATTTCTCCTTCAGGCAGTGGTTCAACAATTTTGCCGAGATTGGGGATAGCTCTGGTCCAAGGTTCTTGCTAACTCATCTTTACATAAAAAAAAGGTATGACTCACACAGAAAGAACTGGAAATTGTGCCTGATCACTTGTGACCTCCAGTTCATTACTCTTCCCACTGAACAAATATGGATATTTATCTTCAATTTTACCTCCAATGGCTAAAGAGGAGAAAGAAAAAAGAAATTCTCTTCTAGCACAAAAGTCATTATGGTTTATAAGGTTACATTAAGCAGAAGATAGAGGAATTGATTAAAACAAAGCAATCACCTTCTGAATGACATCCAAGATAAATGACTGTTTAAATAAAGGAAACCACATTTAGGTCAACAGATCAATCTCAGTCTCTTTTAGTTTGTGTAGATTTTTCATTTGCTTATTCTCTATCTCCCCAATTCATTTCCTGTCAACCTTAAAAAGAAATACAAATTCATTTCATAAACACTAATCCAAAAACTCCAAGAGTCTTGTGTTTGGAGAAATGAAGGAAAATGCAAATAAAGATAAAAATGACTTACAGCTGACATAAAGACATTGCCCGTGCATTGAATATAAAGAAATCCACAGGAAAAATAAAGATGGCCACTCATAAGGCAAATATTTAAGAATGTTATATTCTTGCAAATATGAAATTTTTTTTCTGGTAACATGCAAATTTCTGACCGTCAAAAAGAATACAAAAATCGCATTACTGATGGGGGAAGGGAAAATGGTTTTAGATCCTACAATTGTTGCATAGGTGAGTGTGGGTTTTCTGCAGTGGACAAATGATAAGAGGATGAGAGATAAAGAGAAGAGAATAAGAAGACAAAAGAAGAGATTTATTGTTGCCAAAAAGCCGACAAGAAAAACAGGGAAATTGATTCTCTCACAAATGAACACAAACTACAAGTCTTATTTTTTTCCCAAATCAAGAAAATTCCAGCCCAATAATTTTAACGCTATCGTTTTTTGTTTTTTTGTTCTCAAATAAAAGCAGTACATACCACTGAAGCTATATTATTTATTCTATTAGCATACATACAAATGTTAATTTCCCCACTCCAATTTGACTACTGTCGGCTTCTGTCTTCAAGACTTTTTCATACCCAGAACTTGAAAATCATCTTACAAGATGGAACAAAATAAAAACAACCAAATGATTTATACATAACCCTTAGGAAGGTCAAAGAAGAGACCAGATAAAACAAGTATAAAAATAATAGTCAAAAACTAAAAAAATAACAATATCATATCTTGAAATCTGAAATTTATACAATTTTCAGACTTACAGCACATAATAATGCACTCTCATTTCTCTTGGCAATCCTAACCAGGTTAACAGGGTTTGTTAATATCTTCATTGTTATTTTGCTAGCAGTTTTAGTGAAAAGCTATTCAATAAAACTATTATTGGATAAATGGCAATGTAATCAGCATGATAATGTAGTAGTTGTGTAAACAATGTATGTGTTATTTGAATAATTATTATCAAAGAGATATTCTCAAAGTAGACAAAGGAATTCTTAGACAATAGCAATATTTTATCCCAAACTTTCATATGAATATACATAATTTTCAGACTTTACAGCACATAATAATAATGCTCTACCCTCTTAACAATCACAATCAAACTAACAAGGTCTGCTAAAATCTTCATTGCTGTTTTATAATCGGTTTTGGCAATAACAACAACATATAAAAGAGAATGTTTCAGATAATGATTCAACTTTGCTTGTCTTTCCTTCCATTATATGGCTGAGTCTAAACAATAATTGTAGGTTATTTTTTATAGCAAATTTTATTCTCCAATAAGCAACTCAATTGCCGAGATTTCTGAAATCTTAAAGCTACATTCTTCTCCTTTTCTTTTTTTTTAACACATGGATCTTCCTGGAAAGGGAAATAACTTAGTGGCATCTCATATCACAGTAATTTTCAACATCATCTTGCAATGACTATACTATTTGGATACAAAAGCCACGGCTCTTATTCTGATCATATCCCTACAAGCTTTGTTTCTATTTATGCCCCAACCCTCCTGTTGGAGACCTAGTAGTTATAAAAGAATACAATGTTTGATGTTCTTTACTGGCCCAATCTTCAAAGTTCTAGTGCTCTCATGATTTATGGTACTACTTGTCTTGATTGTAATTAAAATTAATAAATGTTCCAGTAAGTATTTTTCTTTCACTCTTTACCATTTTTCTTTTTGCTGAATTCAATTATTGTGATCTTGGTGGAACTATGGTTTTTATCCAAAAGCAACTTGACTTCTTCATTCTCAAAGATTGGATGAATGGTTAACAGTCATATGGTTTTAAGTTTTGATAAAAATCATGTTAGAAAAGAGTTTACCAGCCTTATAACAATGTTGTTTGTTTTGTTGAAGTTGAATTTTGGAAAATTGTGGGATATCATATGGATTAATGTCATAAAACAGTTCTTTCATATTGCTTGATGTATTGTTGGTAATTTTACTATAAATAGACATTGTTTGTAAATTTATTTATATAAAGATTAACCTAGAAGTCACTCTCTGGATGGACTTCAGCCTCTTACTTTCTGTGTCCTATGTACGCAAAAGTTATAAGAATTTAGAAATAACAGAATTATTTTATCTTTATTCGACACCTTAATTCGGCATAATCTTTCTTTGTATATACAACTGATCTCCGTAGTTTGTTTACATTTATTTTTTTGTGCAATACTTATTTTCTTTTAAAATCACTATTCTTTATGATTACTCACAAAGTCGCTTTTAACAGACATTAGGGAACCCAAACTACATAATGTTTCGAATATGTCAAAGTATACGTGCTAGAAAAAGAAAAACATGAGCAACATACCGCACCCCGCTTAAGTTTTAATTATGGTTTAGTTAGATGATATCAATTGCAATTGTCATGAAAAGCAAAATTAAAGTTAAACCTTTAATAAAGAATTTTTTAAAACCCTGTTTGATATTGAAATTTAACTTTACATGATTTATTTAATTTTTAAGTGTGTGGTTTGTTGAGATCAATGGACGCATGTATACTGCACTTTATTTATATAGATGTATTTCCTGGTATTTTTACTATAAAAAATATTATTTTATGCTCTCATAGGGTTTTGTTTTCTTTAGGTTGGGGGGCATCACTATTTGCCCATAACTGGGACCCTAACAGGTGCTACCACCCCGAGTGAGAGCAGACCTGGAAACAACAGCAATTAAGAGGTGGTTCTATGCTCCTCAAAACCACCAATCTCCCAATCAGAGAACATGTTGCGAGATGTAGTTTATCATCATACCCAGGACTACCTCCCTTTTGAACAGGAGTAGAAGTTCATCCCTTCTTTCTTGGTTAGAATTGGGTTTCCAGTCTCTTCTAAATTCTACTTCAACTCTATACTTCTAACATCTCTGCTCAAACTCTGAAATTTATACCATTATTGGGTTTCCAGTTCCTTCTAAAGTCTTTTCCTTCTCTTTCACACCCAGTTGCCCCTTGCATCTTAGTGACATTATCACCTTGCTTGGGGTGAATTGATTAAAAAAATGTGTGGCTAATGTATGAATTTAATGTTTTCTTTACTGATATTGGAGACACAATTGTAGGTTAACTTGTCAAATCTTGGTATATTTCATGCAGATATTGATAATCACATCACAACTAAAATATAACTATTAACTTGAGACAAATATCACTAAATAATACTAAAATGCTATAGAGCACTCACTGCAAGGAAAGACTTAAAATACTTGAAATATAAAAGAAACAATATGCATTAAGTCTCTTTCACCACAGGAGACGGTATTTTAAAATGAGTACAGAATAATTTAAAATGCATATAAAATATTTCATACATTCTTTCCCTGTACAGAAGGGCTCTATGAAGCCATTTTACACATGTAGTCACTTGTACAATATGTGTATATATTTGATGTAGCCAACAAAATCTTGTCTACCACATTGACAACACCCAGTTCTTGATAATGACCGAGATGAATAAAAGTACTTGAACAAAAACATGAACTTGAACAGTTTATCCACATTTTTGACTTGCATGTACAACTTCAAAATTTGGAAAAATACAGTAAAAACATTAAAGAAACCAACCTTGTTAGCTGAAAAAAAAGTATATATATATATATTACAAAATTTAAAAAATACATTTTCCACTAACAAGGTCCGTTTAATTTTTTTTTTTTATTGTATTTATAAAGATATATAAACCCAATAAAAATAGATAATGAACTGATTTATCTTGCTTCTGAACTGAAGGTTAAACTTGGGTATATTGAGTGAGGAAATGAATTTAAGCAGCATATCTTCATCCAAAAATGTTTCATTGAATAATAGACATATTGTGCCTACTTATTTTTATACTGATCCTTTCCAGTTCTTGAATCAGTTTCTTGATGTTAAGATGAAATTCATCAAGGAAGGTGCCATAGTTTTTTCTAACCAAAGTACTTTCAATCTTTTCCCAGATCATCTTTAAGAGTAACTTACAAAGACAAACTTATTGTAACTGCGATAAAATTTCATCTTAACATCAAGAAACTGATTAGACAACTGGAAAGGATCAGTATAAAAATAAGTTGACACAATACTCAATGAAACATATATATATATATATATATATATATATATATATATATATATATATATATATACAGGGAGCGATGGGTAAATTGTCGCCATCTTATATTTTTAATTTTGTGCCTCCATGCTATTTGTTTTTCATTTTGTTAACTGTACAGTATAGTAAGGTCAGTTGGGTACTGTCTGTGAGAAAAGGAGCAACAAGATGCAATTCACCACACCAGAATTTTGGAAACAGCATGCTCTACTGCTTGGCATTTGTGCCAGAAGCTCCAATACAAACATTTCTGAATGTTTGGCTGTCAATCTGAGGACAGTGCAAAAGATTCAGAAAGAGTTGGATGAATCTAATGGTGATTACAAAGGTTTTTGGAATGATCACTAGTGATGGCGACGTTATGCCTCCATTCGCCTTGTAACACCAAAGATGAACTAAAGACAAGGATTATGGCAGCATTCCCCAACTTAAACAAGGAGACCATCCAGAATAGTTGTAGGAGATTCTGAAATCCGTGGTTGAAGACAATGGTGATTTTATTAAATAAATTTACTCTATAATATTTAAAGATTTTCTTGTTATTTCAGCAAATATGTGTTAAAATTAAAAGTAAGTGTTATTTTAATTTTTTCATAATTTAGATGACAATTTATACATCTCACCCTGTAAATATATTCAACAAATCAAGAAAAGTTCAAGTGACATCTGGTTAGCCAACACAAGAGTTTTGTATTGAAAAGTTCATCAGTACCACATGTTTGACAAATTTTTATTTATCAAATATCTGGCTCTGATGAACATTTTGATACAAAACTCATAAGAACTTTTCTTCCTTTTTTTTCTTTTTTTTTTAAGCTTTTCACCCCAGGCAAGGCTGAAATCCACTAGCACGCAAGGGGTTACAGAGGATTTGGAGCAAGAGCAGATAGGAGTGATAGAGGAAAGGATGTGGAGAAGGATGGTAGATAGATCAATGCAACTAGAGATGTCGATTGACATTACATTTGAATAGTTGGAGATTATAGTTGTCAGGGAAACAGGAATAGGGAAGGGTGTTCCACAGGCGTGAGGTGCACGATATGAAGCTATTAGAGTAAAAGAGATGTCTACATTTAACAGTTTCAACAGTGAAAGGGTGGGAATGGGATGCCAGCTTCATATGACACTTGAAATCATAGAGCCTGGGAACCAGCAATAGCAGCTCATCGGAGCAATTACCATGGAAGTATTTGTAAAAGAGACAAAGAGAGGCGACGGCGCATCTGTGAGAGAGAGACTGGAGACAAGAAGCCAGATCAGGGCCAATTACATTGCATACCCGTCTCTGGATCTTATCAAGAACCCAGATGCAAACAGAAGGGGCTCCAGACCATATATGGCAGCAATACTCCATGCAAGGGCAGATGGTTGATTTGTAAATTTGGAGGATGATTCCAGGGAGAAAAACAGGGAGCCAACTTTCCTTGCAGTGGATGAAGCAATTGACTCAATGTATTTGTTCCATCTCAGATCAGCAGACAGTGTGAGACCGAGCAGTCGCAGAGAGGAGCTCTCGAGAAGTTGAGCTTCAGACCTTCTAATGGGATGCAGGGAAGGATCCTTGTGGTGATTAATAGAGAGAAGTTTTGTTTTGGAGGCATTAAAGTTAACCAGCCAATTCCTGCCCCAGTTCACAAACGATTGAAGGTCCTTTTTGAGACGAACGGCCAGGTTAATTTTGTCAGTGACACTAGATTTGTTTCTGAGGCAGGAGTAAATTGTGGTGTCATCCGCGTAGATGCCAACTTGGGAATCTATGGCGTCTGGAAGATCATTTATGAATATAAGGAACAGGGTAGGGCCTAGGATGGAGCCTTGTGGAACACCTGCATTTGTGGGATAGGAGCTGGAGGAGAATCTTTTGAGAACGACCTTCAATTCACAGTTTGACAGGAATGATTATATTAGGTCAAACAATCGACCTGTAATACCATAGCCCTGGAGCTTGAGAAGAAGGCCAGCATGCCAAACCCTATCAAACGCCTTGGATATGTAAAGGGCCACGGCGTGAGCTTCTCCGTTATTATGAAGAGCTTGGTAGACAAATTCAGTGATGGCCGTAAGCACATCAGCTGTAGATCGGGCAAAGCAGAATCCATATTGCTTGTCAGAGAGCAGATCATGGGATGTAAGGTGGTTAACCACTTTGGTGTTGATAAGGGCTTTGAAGACCTTGCCAAAGAGGGGTAGGAGACTGATTACAGCTCCAGTTATACATTGGGTGCTTTTTAGCAAAAGTTCTGTTTGCATGAAAAAAAAAAACACATTCAATTATCATATTTTTGACATTTTTTCAGTTACATTATATATATATATATATATATATATATATATATATATACACACACACACAATTTTTAACCAAAATAAATTGACATACAATCAAGCCCTATTAAAAAGTAAATTTAAACAAACATTAAATTATATAGATAAACCAATTAATAACACATCTACTAAGTCTAAAAATAGGAAAAGGAAGATTATATGGTTCAAACCCGCCTTTCTGTAAACTATCTAATATCAATATAGAGAAATACTTCCTAAAGCTAATAGATAAGCATTTTAGTAAAGATGAGCTATTGAAAAAGATGTTTAATAGAATGAATCTAAAAATTAGTTATTCATGCATGAGCAATGTAAAAAAATTATAAGCTCTCACAATAGCAAAATTATTAGAGAATTTCACAATAATCAATTATAAAGGGATCTTAATGCAAATCAATTGAAAAAGATTTATTGGGATTTATTGGAGAACGGCTTAACCTCACAAGTGGAATGGAGAATCGTCTCTAGGGCTCGAACTCCAATAAATTTCAGAGACCGATGTGACTTGTGTATAAAGGAGAAGATCCTAATGATAAAGCATAAAGATCCTGATAAATTGCTGAACCAACATAACGAGATGATTTTTAAATGTAGATATAGAAATCATCTCAACTTAATACATTTAAAAAAAAAAGAAAACTATATACGATGGTAAATATTGTCTTATTTTTAGATTTGAAGATGATTGTATGCACATGTGTGCGGATACATAATTGTATGTATACATATATGTATATGGACTTGGATATGGATATGTGGATTTATGTGTATATGTATATACATCTACCTGTAATTGCAGAGCAGGATCTGATTGTCCAGTAGGAGGAATATGCATGGTGATATACGAAGCTACAATTTCCCCCAAGGAAAATATAAAACAAAAAAAGATATATATAGGAATTACTGCAGGAAATTGGAAACAGCGTTTTTACAACCATTGCCAGTCCTTCACAAATGAATCTAAAAGACACCAAACAGCACTATCAAAACACTATTGGGATTTATTGGAGAACGGCTTAACCTCACAAGTGGAATGGAGAATCGTCTCTAGGGCTCGAACTCCAATAAATTTCAGAGACCGATGTGACTTGTGTATAAAAGAGAAGATCCTAATGATAAAGCATAAAGATCCTGATAAATTGCTGAACCAACATAACGAGATGATTTTTAAATGTAGATATAGAAATCATCTCAACTTAATACATTTAAAAAAAAAAAAGAAAACTATATACGATGGTAAATATTGTCTTATTTTTAGATTTGAAGATGATTGTATGCACACGTGTGCGGATACATAATTGTATGTATACATATATGTATATGGACTTGGATATGGATATGTGGATTTATGTGTATATGTATATACATGTGTATAAGTGTATATGTACACACATATATATGTGTATATATATTGTAGGTGCATATGTAAATATATATATGTATATGTGTATTCGTAATTTTAGGTAGGTATATGTATCGATTCATGTATATGGGGTTGCATATGTGTTTGTATATGTATATATATGTAAATATTTATGAGTTCATATATGTGATATGTATGAATATGTGTGTGGGATATAGTGGTATGCATATATAGGTATAAATGGGGGTAGGTTTTTCTTTATATAGAAAGAGAGAATTCTAATGGAAGGACATAAAATTCTTTTATTAATGTTATTCTTACTTTCTCTTTAAATAATTTCTAATTAGAATTGTAAGATTGGAAATTTTACTTATCTGGAGATAATCTCATTTTAAATTGATCATTCAGATTCAAATTAAAATATGTTACTCCTTAACTATTAGTCTTGATGTTAAAAATATTAAAATTAAATATATTTTTTGAAATTTAAACACTTAATTCACCACCTAATGTTAACTGTAAAATTTAATGAAAAAATTTAAATATATTTTTTGAAATTTAAACACTTAATTCACCACCTAATGTTAACTGTAAAATTTAATGAAAAAATTTAAATAGGTATAAATATGAATGTGTGTGGAAATTTGTAAGTGTATGTGTAGGTATTTATATATGAATATGCATATATACCGGTGTATATCGATACATGTGTGTGTGCTTATATGTGTAATTACACATGTACATGAACGTATGTATATGTGATTTTTACATAAATATGTATGTGGTATATATATGAAAAAACGAATTTTTTTTACTATTACCTTCAAATCTTACTCCATCTTGATTTGAAACCTAAACTTTAAGTAAGAAATATTACCCATCTAAAAATAGCTACAAATTACATTCGTGAATTAGACTCAAACTGATAAAGATTTTACCTTAACAGTCATTCACAATATTAAAAGATTACTATTAGTAAACTTTTATATTTTTTATTATTGTTGTTTATTAATATAGTATTCAACTCATTAAATCCCTAATTTATTTGTAGAGAAGTTGAATATTCAAATTGCTAACAAACGTTAACAAACGCTAACATTTAAATCACTATCAAACGTTAAAATCTGTTTTTATCTAAATTGCTAAAGCTAAAGCTATATCACCCCTCTTCTTCCTCCGAAAACCCTAAGTACATCTCTTTTTTCTTTACTTCCCCCTTTTTTTCTTTTTCCCTTTTTTCTGCTTCCCTTTCCACATATCATTTCCGTTGATTTGACCGATTAAATAGGTCAATGTCTGATCCTTACCCCTTCCTTCCTCAATATCAAGTATTATAATAAAAAGAAATATAAAAATAAATTTTAAAATTCTCCCTTCTCTCTCTAAACTCGACCATGTCTCTCACACCATTCCTCGCTACCTTCTATGTTAACTTATATAAGCTTAATATTGCCTGTCAAAAGTGTAAATTTTCATTTCATTTTACCTTTTGAAAGTGATATCTGAGGATCCAGGGAAAATTAAAAGTCTCTGGTGAAATAAATTATTACAATGGAGCCTTAAAGTGGTCTGTTTTTCTTTAAAATTACATATATATATATATATATATATATATATATATATATATATATATATATATATATATATATATAAATGGACTCTCCCATCGAGTTCGATGTATGAGGTTCTGACAACCACAAACTAATTATCTGCATGCCTATAACAAGCATGACTTTTGGGGACAGCTCAAGAATTGCACAAAAGACCACAAACAATACAGGAGAATGAAATGTATCCAAATGCAGCAGGAACACAGTTATCTGTCTTATTTTGCTTTTGTGTTTTACACAGTCAAACAATGCTTACTTCTTGATGGTGCATTATTCCTGACTGGCATCTAGAACGATACTCTGATCTCTTCATAGCTACCTCTTCAAAGTTCTTGAATGGAATGTTGATGCAAGAAAGGTTGCATTTCAGTTTATCTTTACACCTGAGCCAAAGTCTACCAACATTTCTATGACCACTATGGAGTTCACTGTAAAAAAGAACTTTTGGTATGGGATCATCACTCAACCTTGCCACATGGCCAGCCCAACGTAGTTGTGGTTGCATTATGAAGGTCTCGATGGTACTAATCTTGCATTTCTCCAAAAGGTCGGCATTTGAAACTCGATCATCAAACGTTAGGCCACAGATTGTACGAAGACAGCCTTTATGGAAGACATCTAATCAATTAGTGTGCCATCTATCAGGTGTCCAAGTTTCAGAGCCATATAAAAGAGTTGACAAAACAACAGCTTTGTACACTTGCATTTTAATGCAAAGCTTTATTCCCCTTGATATATATATATATATATATATATATATATATATATGTATATATATATATACACACACACACACACCAAGTTGAAATATTTGATGAGATCATTCTCATTAACAATTGAGGTTATATAGATTACAAAAGGTATATGAAGAGAGATTTCTTTCATCAGAAAATTGCAGGAAGAATTTTTCATTTTACTTTGTTTAAATAACAGAATCCAATATTCAGATTATCATGTTGCTAAGATTCCTCAAATTTACAGAGATTTTTTTTTGTGCCAAAACGGAAAAGAAATGGAAAAAAGCCTGAACTTCATTCTAGAGTTGGTTTGAACACTGTTTCACTTGGTGCATTCCTTGACCTTTGTCAGGTGTGTAATTCAATCAGAATAAAGGTTTTCTCCAGCTTTTGATAATTCTGAATCCGAGTGCCATAGATTATCACAGTGTTGAAAAAAATAAAATAAAAAGAAAGGATTAGACTAGGTTAAAAAAAAACATATATACAAGGTAACCAAAAAAGTTCTCTCCGTTTTTTGATTAGTCACTGAATGAAGTTGAAATATATACGAAATGCGTGTAGCAATTGTTTTCAAATTCGGACAGCCGGAAGTAGGAACATCAGACATTATAAAAAACACGCGCACCATGCCCGGCCATCAGTTATAAGCCAGACAGTTGTGAGAAGGATGGAAGTGTCTAGAGATCTCGTTCGGGGCTGTTTGCTTTACGACTTCAAAGTGGGCTTATCAGCAGCTGCATCAAGTCACCGCATATGTCAAGCGTTTGGGGATAGTGCTGTGGAGGAACGTACTGCAAGGCGTTGGTTTCAAACATTCAAGTCGGGAGATTTGTCTCTCCATGACGAGCCTCGCAGTGGACAACCACAGGTCTTGAATGACGAAGTCCTGAAGGCGGCCATTGAAGAGGACAGTAGTCTAACGTGTGGTGAACTTGCAAGACAGTTCAATGTTTCCGATGAAACAGTTAGACTTCACCTGCACTGCCTAGGTAAGATGTACAAACTGAGCAAGTGGGTTCCGCAAATGCTGTTGGAGGTCCACAAGGGACAACGAGTGGCAGCCTGCGTATCGCTGCTTTCTCGCCACCGTACCAGATCCTTATTCAATCGAGTGCTTACCAGTGATGAAAAGTGGGTTCTGTACGAAACTCCCAAGTGTTCCAGACATTGGTTGTCTCCTCAGGATGCTGTCCCTCACACTGCAAGACCACCTATGCACCCACGCAAGATTATGCTTTGTGTCTGGTGGACAGGTCAAGTGGTTCATTATGAACTGCTACCAACGGGCCAAACGGTCACTGGAGACCTATACTCGCAGCAATTGAAATGTGTACAACAGGCATTGCACCAGAAGGAGCCAGCACTGGTGAATCGCAAAGGTGTGCTTTTCCTCCATGGCAACGCCAGGCCGCATGTTGCGCGAGTGGTCAGGGATACCATACAGCAACTTGGGTGGGAAACTTTGTGCCATCCACCTTATTCCCCTGACCTTGCGCCATCCGATTACCATCTCTTCCACTCTCTGGATAATCATCTTCGTGGGAAATCCTTCACCAATGAAGCAGACTTGCGCAAAGCCTTTGTGTCAAAACCCCCCGAGTTCTACTGCAAGGGCATTGAACAGCTGGGGACACGTTGGCAGAAGGTGCTGGATGCCGATGGCGATTACTTCGAAGACTAAATATAAGTTACACATACTGTGATGTGTTTTCTTTTTTTCCTTTAAAAACGGACAACTTTTTTGGTTACCTTGTATATAATCAATATAATTGCTAAACTTCTTAGTAAATGTTAGGTTCCTATGTATTTTTTCATTTCTCCACTTAGTGCACCAATAAATGCAGCCTTTTGTCAAATTCATGTAAAATTCTTCCTTTGTAGTCTCCAGTGAGATTCTTCTTCTATTATTTACTTGGGAAGAATGGGGGAAGTCTATTAGGTTGAGTCATAAATAATTTCCGTTTTTGTTGATCATCTTTATTCTTCAAAAAATAAAATACAATTACATTTTATCCAATTATATATTCACCATTATTTGCAATGTCTTCTTCTCACTTATCAGGCAGCTCTTCATTACGATAGGATGCTGAGAAGTTCTTGGTTGGACCCATTTCTCAAACTAACCAAATGCTAATATTTATTCTGGAATCTCTTCTTGATCAAACCAAGAAGGTTTTCAGCACTCACTTGTACACATTGAGGCAAACATTTTATATTGAAGTATAAATATTAATATATGGGATGATTATATCTGACCAACTGGTTAATTTTATTAAGATTCATGACTGTCATAAAACAGATAAAGAAACAATAAATATTTTCCGTTTGTCAGCTTTATTCTTCAGGAAACATTTTATTTCATTATATATTCACTATTATTTGCAATGGCATGTTGTCAATTATCAGGTAGTCCTGTGATAACTTTTGAGTTAAATTCTGCAGGATTTGATGTTAAAAAATTCTCAAATCTGATTTTCATTTGAGAAAGTTTTCCTCATCAAAGCATTTTGCAACCATCAAAAAATGGTAATCACCAGTTGGTTCAATGGTAATGGTACTAATAGCCGTTTACTTATAAGGAAACATTCGGCATTCATTAACAGAGCAGCTGGTATTGCTGTCAGATGAAATTTATAAAATCTTTCTCTTAAAATAGTTTTTCAGGAAAATAGTTTTAAAATAGTTTAACATTTAGAGTGAAGAGAAATATTGCATTTAAGAGAGGATTTCTTTAATAATAATAATAATGATGATGATGATAATAATAATTACTGTAATAAGATAGAAATCAGTAGAATGGGGCATCTCAAGACAACAACATTACTTGTTGTTATTGGAACTTCAGAAATGATATCAACATGAGCAAACAAATATTCATATTCATAGATATTTCTAACATCTGGTGTAGATTCTCTCTATAAAGCAAGGGCGGGCAATTGTTTTGGCTGGAGGGCCACATTGTTGGGGCAGAGGGTGGTGGAGGGCCGCACTGATTGTATACATTAGTGAACATGAAGTTTTATTTCTGAAAAGGTGTAATTTCAAGCATAAAAATCAATAAATAAAACTTAAACAACTGAGGTAGTTTTATTCATTTATGAGCAAATTTTACATCACATTTAATTATTTAATGAGACAAGTGTATCCTATCACAGCTTGTAACAATTCTGGGAAAATGTTCTCAACACAGGTCCAAATCTATTGCACAGGGAGGGTAAGTCTTACCCCAAGGTGGCAGTTTACTTTGACCAGGTTATGAAATTTTAGATATGTTTTTTTTTTTTTTTCCAAATGTCTCCAGTTCCGTTAGAATACACTTGCTGTTGAACAAGTCTGGAGAGAAGACACATCATTGCCTTAAATCCCTTTCTGTTTTTGTGTACCTATTTAATTCATTTTGCATCCGTATCAAGGCAGTTTGCTTCAGTATAAATTCGGGATGATTCTGACATCATTTCCAAATACATCTAGTTTTCACAGCAGTTCAAATAGAACCTTGTGCCATACCTTGTCAAATGCTTTTTGTGTAAAGTATAAAACATAAGTGTACATCCTACAAACCAGTATGGTGAGTACTTTCAAGGCAAAATAGAATCTTGATTGATTGTGAAGCTCTTTGTAGCCAAGTGGTCAAAGCATACATGATCTTACAGTGGGTTCACCTGCAAAGGGGGACACAGGTTTGAATCCTGCTGGATGGCACATTTTCTTTATTATGTTTTCTCAATCCACAGGCTGTGGTAGATGAAATAAATACTGTTTAAAATAAATAGAGTGTCTACTCGGATACATGGATCTACTAAAAATAATGTTTGAAGTGATATATATGTATTTATTAGTTGCTTACTGTAATGAGACTGATCACAATTTTGATATAAAAAAATGCTATTCTAATTAAAAGAGAAAATAATTCACTAAGGCAAAAATGTTTAGAAGGTGCTTGAATCACTAGTTCATCCACAGTAAATTTGCCTTCCAATTCTAACAACGTTTTGCCATTCTTAGAGCTTCTATTACTCTGCAATGTGGAATGTTTAATAACCATAGTGATGGAAAGATAAACAAAAAGAAAATGAATCTAGATAAAACTGACTAGATTGTTTACCCAAAACACATTTAAAAAATTTTTAATTTTCAGCATCCCCCACCCTCTTCCTTCATGCACAAGTAGTTGCATCAACATAAAAACTTAGTCTGGTAAAGTCTTAAAGGACAAAAGGCATCACAAAAACTTTTTCCACTTTGTCATTCTTTCTCCTAAAATTGTTAGGGCAGCTAGCCAATCCCTATTGCAGACGCTCGCTAAGGCACCTTTGTGTTTTGCGCAACACCACAGAGACCACCTGTGGTTTATACTGCAACTATGCTGAACAGACCTTATTTAAAGTTTCTGGGAGAGAGCATGTTATCTAGCATGATCAACAATTTGAACAAGGCCAGCACATTCAAGCTCTCAGCCACGACGATTGACTATCGGTGGCCCCCAAGGGTTCTGTCGACCCAATTTCACTCAAGGCATGGTTTTCAGGCACTTTCCAAAGGTGCCACATGCTGGGATTGGCCTTGATCCAGTCCGATAACACATCAGGAGATCACCTTCCTGACAAATCGACCATGGTGGGATTTGAACCCGGGACAGAGAGATATATATATATATATATATATATATATATATATATATAAACACACTAAGGTCATATGCAAATCAGCATGAAGCCTACTTAGTCACACGAGTGTTTTGTATCGCATTAGCAAATATTAGAATGTACATTGATGAATATCTTACACCAATAGAGAGCATACAAAAAGAAAATGTTATCTAACTAAATTTCACATCTTGTATTCAAATCCAAATTCTAAAATAAAACGGTTACGACTCTTTTAGACAATCAGTAGAAATCAAATAACTTTTTTAATTAATGCCAAAATATTTTTTTCATGAGTTTTTCAAATAAATTAAAAGCAATCCATATTTCTTTCATTTACAATTTTCACTGACTTCAAAATTGATTTTTTTTCACAAAGAACAACTGCATTCCACTTGCTTTTTCCAGTTTCAATTTTGCCAGAATATCAATCATTTATTCTATTTCACAATGTTTACTTTTCTGGCGAGTCTGTTAATAAATTAAGTTACTTCCCATGGTTTCTATGTACTTGAAATACACCGAAATCAAGGGAAGCAACTTGGATTTTTAATTTTTAAGTTAGCTCCCTTAATGTGTGGTGGTGACTAAATTCGACAGACCATCAATAAACGATTTCGAGACACAGTTTTGCCTGTAAAACATACCAAAATGCTGACGACAGAAAAGATCATTTCTCAGTCCTAGACTAAGTATAAAATTACAAAAATACCTCGTTCAGTAACCCTCTACTTTAAGCGACTTTTTGTGCTTTATATTGAGTGAACTATTACTTAAAAATAAAAAGAAATTTTAAAAAGCACCTTTAAGTAAATGAATAAAAACTGTTATATAATTTCTTTCAAAATTTTCAATGACAAAAAATATTTGATATCTACAAAGAGGTTGCTGGAAAATGCTCAACTCAAAATTGTGAAATTTGATCTAGGAAGTGGGTCAGGCCAAATAGTTTCAATACTGCCCCTTCTAAAAATATGGGCAAACGACCAAACTTTGAAAAGTGAATTTGACTAACGATTTTTTTTCAGCACTTCCCACATATGTTATAGGAGATTGGTACTGGAAAATTCTCAGTAGATCTCACTTTTAAAAATCTGATTGAATGACAAACCATCAGAATATTTTGGAAACCCTTCTGGTCAGGTCCAAAACTTTTCAACACTACTTATATTAGATGAAATTTTTTAAAAAATTATTTTATATTTTTTATAGCTTGATTTGAAAAATTTCTAAGATTTAAGTAAATCTTCAGGTGCCAAGAAAGACCTAATTGTTTAGACAAACACTGAAAATAAAAAATGTCTTACCATAATTTTCATAACTATAACCATCATTTTTTTTAGTAAAGAAAAAAAAATTAAAAACTTTGATGTCTAAAAAGTATTTAACTGAAAAAAATAATATTATGACTATTTTGATATTTCTCTGCTTATAACCAGAGCCATCTTCAAAATATAGTGGCTACCATTTTTTGGAAAGATACGTTACATTCTTCCCAAAATCAGATCTTTTGATTCACGCTACACTAATTTCCACTACTAGCTGGATGGAAACACTCTGAATGCCAAAAACTCAACTAAAAATTTGTCAGCTATGCAAGGCTCTGAAAATATCTACCATTTATCCACACACTCGAAGAAAAAAAAAAAAAAGCAATAAAATCCAGAATTTCCACCCAATAACACCCACTCCCACCTAAAGAAACAAAATGAAAACTGTAGCTGATTTGAGCTTCAAAGGGATATTTGGCAGTTGGACGACACCTTGAACCGAGTTCACATGCTTGTCAAAAAGTAACCTCCTATTTCCAAAGACATCCAACTCAACCATCTACAGAGATCAAACGCTGTTGCCCAAGTAAGTCACAACTTACCCTCCACCTCCTTCCATACGCATCACCAGATGCCTTTAAGTTTACAGCTCCACTTATTATACGAGAGACATCTACCCTGATTTTTCATTTATTGCATTTTATGTTAATACAATTGTTTATATTACTTTATTTTTCATTGTTTCTTCTTCATTCTGCCACCATCCACTGAGTAACATGAAAACACATGTTAATATCATAACAGATATCAATCTCTTGAATAGGTTTTCTGGAATTTTTCCCAATTTACGCAGCTTTAAAATCTGATTAAGAGCCAAGAAAAAGGACAGTTTTAAAAAATTTTTTTTTTCATTTATTATCTCACTGTTGTAATAATTCTTAACATGGTTCTGGGTAAAATATTACCCAAAACAAGAAATGGTATAAAATTTCTAATGGTCAAAAAGATTTGAATGCCATTGCATTGCAGTCAAAATATCATATGGGGAATTAGCACAAAAACAGTTAAAACCATACCAATATACTTTTTGATGAAAATTATTTGCTGAAAATGAAAATGGACATGTTTTTGTTTTTTTTTTTTTAATTATTATAAAGATTGTACTAACCAGGACATTAGTCATAACAAAAATCATTGTAATTAGTTATGTTCTGCTCAGATTTTATTCATATATGGAGTGTGGCTAATAAAATTTTATTGAGAAAATTAAAAGTTGCTTAAAATTTTTGAATGCATCTGTACAAAATGGCCAGCTTAATGATCGTCAATAATGCCAACTAAGACATTCTACATATATTTTCTTTATATAATAACACCAACAAAAATGTTCAATAAAAACACTGAACATGCATCAGTCACCAGCAAAAAACACTGCAAATGCATGAAAATCAGACTGTGTGAATAGATGACCATTAATTGGGTTAATAAATAAATTCAGAAGATCATTTTCAGCATTGCTTTAAACAATAGCATATGGTTAAAAGTCTTTCATGCAAAATATGCAAAACCTCTGGTCCATCCTATAGTCGCCTGGCAGATTCTCAAAAATGAATTAAATTGAAAAAAACAAATTGCCAAAAAACATCATTAGTGGTGTAAATTCTTTTTTAAAAAAAAAAAAGAAAAAAATAAGGTAATCAATAGATTTTATTTGACCTCTGTACTTGCGACCTTTAATAAAACTTCTGCACAAACCCTTTTCTACCATCCATTTGCTCAAGCTCATCAAATATGTTATGCGCAGTTTTCCTGTCCCTCAATCTTTGTGATATGATGACCATTCTAACTGAAGGCACAAGGCATATGAGGGATGGATTAAAATCAGATTCGCAAATCAGACAAGGGAAAGCAAGAAGACAATTATTTCTAAAAATAGAGATTTTCTCTATATATAAAATATCAAATGACCTCTGGAATAATTCGGTTTTTATCTGTATATTTACCACCACTTCTTTTCTAACAAAGGACAAACAATCCCATATTCTAGTTTGCCACAGTCTATGTTTACAATAAATCAACGGTTGAACCAGCAGATGGATAGGGCTACGCATGATGGACATGCTACAGAAGGTATCACTCAAAATTATAATAGAGTCTGTTGCAGTTTTATAACTGGATTCTGCATGTCTCATTCCATATGTGCCACAGAGGAAGGTCATGAAATCAACTGTGTGGGTCACATCCTGTCAAGTTGAAGTCCACCTTAAACAAATTCACACCATTGGCACTTTTTTATTTTTATTTTCTTTTACCTGCAACCAACTCTTGCAAAGTCAAACAGCGATAGAGAATGGATGACAGGATCAAGTTTTGGAGAAACTGGAAGCTTCACATTGGCGGCAAATTTAGTCATCAATGCCATCATCATAAAAGAAGTGATCAGCAAAGAATTTAATTCTTGGATGCGAGATAAAACCAACAGCAAGGTTAAAAGAAAACAATCTCTCATCAAGTCTACTGTTAAGGAATTCTGCAACTCGGTATACCACGGAAAAATATCAGAACATAAAGTGGATCTATTTTGTGCTCATATGCATATTCCTACATTATTGAAAGATTTCAATTAAAACTTACCTGATGGGCATAAGCAAGGTTTTTACCAAATTCAAATGCACATTCCTGGATGTGTCTGTTGTGTCCTGCAAGAACTGCAGCTGCTTGACAACTGTGAGCAAGAAGGCTACCAAAAGATAAGTATGTGTATTGACACCAATCACTAAACGTGACCGTTTCTTTCAACTTGGGATTTCCATCAACGTCCAAGAAGTCTGTGAATTCCGATTCCATCATCTCTTTAATGGAAATGGATATCATGTCAACAACCTGCAGGAAAAAAAAAAAAAACAATTAAATTTTGGTAAAATATTAACTAATCTGAAAGGGTAAGGCTTACAGCCACATTACATTGAAACACAGGTTCCTGTACAATTAACCAAAGTTAAGCAACATCAAGCCTGGTCAGTACCTAGGTGAGTGACTGCTTGGAAATAATGGGTGATGTCAGCTTGGGTAGACAGGTGGTGTAATGGATAATGGCTCAAAATTGCTAATCAGAGAGTCATTCCAATTCCAGTTGAGCTCTCGTTATATTCACTTACATGCAAATACCCTTCGGAAAAGTATGAAACCATCTATTCTCCGACCAGGTATGGGGTTTAATTTTCATGGCAATTGTTTTGATAAGCCTTCCTTCTTGGTACCTCAATTGCATGAATTTAAGCATAATACTAGATTGGCAACTGGTCCACCCCATTTTACTGTTGAACTAGCTAGATGTAACCATAAGTTCTATTCTAATAGTTTATTTTTTTTACCTATGGAAATCTCTTAGTTTCTCACTTCCCTGCCACCTACAATCTTCAAAAGTTTTAATGCAATGCTAATCACCATCTTGTGTCTTTCTGAATTCTGTTCTTTTATTGTCCTCACTAGTCTTCTCATTCTCTTTTACTCCCAGTAACTCCTTGCATCTTAGTGACATTATCGCCTTGCTCGGGGTGAAATGACTAAAAAAAAAAAAAAAAGTCCTTCCAGACAGGTAAGCCATGAAAGTCACTGTGAATGGCAAGTCCTCTGAGACCCAGGAGATTAATGCAGGCATCCCTATAGACTTGCTTCTTGGTCCTACCCTCTTTCTGTTTTAAATTGATGATTTACCTAAGAGCATACTCTGGTCTTTAGCAAATATGCAGATGATACAACAGTATATCAGTGAACCTCCAAAAATCTAGATGACCAGAGCCTGTCAAATCTTTCCTCTGACCTAGCTCTAACAGCTCAATAGGGGGAATAACTGACTGGTCACATTCAATAGCTAAAAAAAAAAAAAAAAAAAAAAAAACAACAAACGTGATAATGTTCCATCATCACTGAGCAGATCAACCCTGAATTTTTTTTACTATCACAATGTGTTGTAAGGGAAGATATTTCCCGACAAGTTTGGACTTGGCCGTAAGATGAAAGACATAAAAATACACCTACATCAAGAGGAGTAGCAGTAGCAGCAGTAGCGTTTGTTGAAAACAGTTTGTCATTCACAGCTAAACATTTTATTCCCTGGTTTCTATTCTACATTATGTTTCCCTGTACCAAAAGGTAATAAACTTGTTAAACCAATTCCGGTTTTCTACTGTTGTTTTTGATAACTCAGTTACAACACAAATAGATTTTCTCTCAAGGAAACCCCTTGACTTAAATACCTATTGGGATTTAAGTTCATCCCAGACCAAGTGGAATATGTATATACAATCCATCACTGAAAATGCTTTAAAAATGTTCATATCACTGTATCATTCCAGTAAATATCAGACTCCTCCTGCTATGCTCTACCTTTACAAGAGCCAGATCAGAGCAAAAATGGAGTATATTTGAACTGGAGCTGCCCAGTTTTCACTTTCCAGTCTTGATAAAGTTCAAAAGTGTCTACACAGGTGATGAATTGTTTTCCAACTTACAACCCATTTACCATAGACAAATTGTTGCAAGCCTCTTGCTACTCTAGCGCTATTTCCATGGCAAATATTCTGACAAGCTATATTCGTTAGTTCCACCAACTCTAACCCTCACAGCTTTAAGATTCACTATGCCACATATGCTAAGGTAAACCATCCTTATTCCCTTTATATTCCATTAGTAAGAAAGAAGTTCCACTCAAATAGTTTCTTCCCATAAACTTCTACTTTGTGGAACAAACTCCCAAGAAGATGTTTTTTTTTTACCACTACAGTTATCTTTCCAACATATTGTCATAAACCTCTTATTGCTCTTACAATAACCTCCTTCAGTAACTTTCTACCTTGAGGGACTCTTGAGCCTTGTATAGAGTGAACACTAGTAAAAAAAAAAAAAAAAAAAAAAAATATTACAGATGCTATTGATGAGTGGAGGCAAATTGGTCACATGTGGTTATTTTCACTTCATCTATCAGCTTGTGATTTGTGATAATGTCTATCATCTACAACTGGAAGATTATATATAAGATATCTTCATTTTAATGTGGATTGATACTCTTGTTGATTTTACTTTCCAAAAGGAACCCACCTACGGTTTATTCCATGTTTTACTGCAACTTCTTAGTCATTCTTGCAAGAAAGCTTGTGACTAAGATATACAAAATCAGTCAATTTTTGTACCATTTATTTGGATGTAAAGTTGTGGCTGTGCTTTGTATATCATCTTTGAAACTGTCTTTTTGGTGCTGCTCGTCAGGGTTATATCATCTGCATGCAAGAGATTTGACATTATTTGATTCCCAAAACAGAAATCGCTATCACTACCCTCCTTTTCTGTTTTGAACATTAAAGCTCATAATGCAACACAAAAATAGTGTCACCTTGTTTAACAGCCTTTTTTATTGAAATGAAACAGCTAACATCAAGATCAATTTTTATAGCAGCCCAAGAACCATCATATGCAAATTGTAGAAGATTTAAGTAATTTTTGTTGATAGGAATCGTTTTGAGTATTGACCCAATTTCATACAGCTTACTGATGTCAAATCTTTGGAGTAAAGATTAATCTGGAATAATTAATAATCTGGAATTCAAAAGTGTTTTAGTTTTCTATTTACAGTCAATATTCAATTAGTTCAATTATTTAATTAGTTCAGTAATGGTAATATTAGCCATTTCCTTCTAAGGAAACATTTGGCATTCATTAACCAAGCAGCCATTTCAGTTGAAATTTATGAAATATCTTCAAAAATTTTCAGGTAAATACTTTCTCAAATTCAGTAGCATTTATCCATCTTTCCAGTATTAATGAGCCTTCCTAACCTTTTATTTAAAGTAGTGTGGAACATCAACATCTTATGTCATAAGTTTCCCCTTGAGTTACATGTGATATCCATTTTAGTTGTGAACTTGAAAACTCCTTAAGTGATGTGGTTTCTGCTATTTGGTAAAGTTCTTTGTGATTCTGTAACATCAGTCCACAAGGTTCAAAAAGGATTTGATTTGGAATGATCAATGCCCATCTCTTCACATCTGTGCTTGAATATGCAATGGATATATCTGTCTATATTTCTGAGATGAGGTATTATGTGCACTATTTAGATTATTTGGACTATTGTCCTCATCTTTGTTGCCATATTTATCAACGTTTTGGCTGTTGTACACTCCGGCCTTCTTCAGGTGGTTGGAATGTCAAACTGAACCCTTTATTTCACTCACTTGGGTAGACTGTTCTAGTTCCACATGCCATGTCTAATGGATGTCAGTTATCTCCTGTTAATTCCCCTGTCCAAGTTCTCCACTGCCTTAACCAGGTACTGAACTCACACTCTTTGGGTCCTGTCAGTGGATCTAACTAACACCTTTATTCACGCAAACGTTGTGATAAATATGGCGACAAGGATGAGGACAATAGTCCAAATAATGTAAATAGTGCAATGGATATAGTTTAGGAAAAGATTAAATAGACTGGGGCTCTCATTTCCTCCTTAAGCAATGGTAAATGTACCTGAAAAAGAGAAACTCAACAAAGCCATAATTATTTGACTTTCAATTCCAAGCGAAAGAATAAAAAAAATAAAATAAAATCATAATCATCACTCAAACATAGAAATTTTGAAAGACTTAAAAAAAAAATTAAAAGGCAGGAAAAGGAATGCTAGAAAGGAAGAGAGGTAGAAAAGACAAAGATGTAGAGAGAGAGCATAGGAGAGAAAGAAATGGAAAGAAATGAGAAAGAGAGAGAAATCCCTCCCCAAAAGTAAGTTTGCAAAATAACTGATTCTCTTACTTTTGTATTTCTTAACTCTGCCAATGCTGTACATGCATTGGCTAAGAGGAAATCGCCAATCAAAATGGCTATTTTATTCCCAAAATGAAGTTCATCTCTTTCTGTTTTGTCAATATCCTTCATGTGGCTCAGATTAATGACACCTTTGTGGATGAGCTTAGCTGTGTGGATCATCTCAGTAATTTCAGCCAAAGTGCGTTGACTATGAAATAAAAACAAACGAAAGACATGAAGAAGTCATTTCAAGAAAAACAAAAGACAACATTCTAAGGCAAGAATGAATAGAAAATTCATTTGTTCATATTCTTGGACTTTTTCAGAAGAGTATAAAGTATAATCATGTGGCAATAAATTTCAAAGTAAACAAGAAAAACAAAAATTACCCAGATCACTTTTTACAAACTACTTTTCTTCCCAACAGCAAGGAAAATTAGAACAGCTTGTCTTAATAGTACTGAACCATAAAAATTAATATGCCACAGTTTGTGTGAGTGTGTGTACATTTTCATATCACAGTCAAATGGAAAGTCTCAAAAATTGCTCCTGCAGAAAAAAAAAAAGAGTTGCCTCCACTTAGTTTAGATAAGACCAAATAGAGAGCTTAATTGATTGATTGATGCTTGACACTGACCAAGTGGCTTACAGCCACATCACATTGAAACACCGGTTCCCATATGATCAACAAAGTTATGTTGAGTTTGGTCAGTACCTAGATGGGTGACTGCTTGGAAATACCAGTTGTTGTAAGTTTGGATGTGCAGATGGTGTAATGTCTAATGGCTTGGAACTCTTAATCTAAGAGCCAAATTCCAATTACAGTTGGGTTCTTTATATTTACTAATGCACAAATACCCTTTGGAAAGGTATGAATCCATCTCTTCTCCCTCCAGCTATGGGTTAATTAGTAAAACTTGTGTCACTACACCATTATTATTTCAAAAAATAAAATAAAATTGTGTACAAAATATTTAGATTTCAGTATTAAATAACCCATAGAGGTGTTGATATGTCGTGAAATAAAAACTACCAACCAACCAACCAACCAACTGACCAAGTATGTATTTTAAGTATTTTACCAAATAAATAAGCTTATAATGTAGCTGTGTTACAAACTAATGAAAACATAAGACTAAATCTCTCAACCATAACATTGTCAGGTACCGTCAGCAAGTGGGTGTGTGACTTTGAGATTTTTTTTCCAAATATGGATTCTGCATTCTCTCAAGTATGTAAGAAACTATCCTTCTCTCTCAGATGAGTGCTAATCTATCTACTATCATCCAGTTTATCCCATGTGTGCACATTCTAGGTGCAGCTTGGTCAACCACATGTTGACAGGTTCTTACATCTAATAAAAGGTACGGATCTGCACCTGACAGACCCACTGATACACCTGGCTTCTCTGAAGCTCTGGTGTAATACTGAGTGCAAAGTCTATTTTGGCAACATCTGGAATGCATTACATACTACAGGGTGGTCCGAAAGTCGTGTCACCCCCTACATAATATAATTTTCTGCTTCAATGCTCTGTGAGGTATTATCAAGAGAGTATCACATGAACAACACCAGAATACCCATCAGTTGGAGGACACCAATCAGAGAGCCTTTGCAACAATCAACAAAGCACAGCTTCATAAAATATCACACAGGAAATGGCGACATTCTCAATGTGTAACAGTCAATGAAAGTGAATAAACTGAATCCAGTACATGTGCTTTGTATTACCGTATTACTTGTTCTATTGTTCTATTACTTTTTGGTAGGGTGTGAAGAACTTTTGAACCACTCTGTACAACATTTTTATCTTCTACCAAACCAGGTGTTATTATGGGAAATTACCACAACATGCCATCCACAGAATGCGGTGAGAGCCTGGAATCTTATTTACCTGGGGGAGATGCCAGCAATCATGGTGTCAGTGGTGCTTGAATTTTTTGCTGGTCCAGCAGCTTTGGCAATGAGAAGAACAATCAAACCACGTGTTTGCAGATTGTGTTTGCTGTCATAAAGCAATCCCCTGCATTATGAAAAGGAAAAGAAAAAAAATTTACATCAGTCATTATTGATTTAAAAATAAAACTTAAAAATCTCCTGTCTTCAATTTACTTATTTTAATACTTATTGTAGACATATATAACTAACTGGAGTATAAATTATTCTTTCTACTTCAAACAATACAACTGTCAAAAGGAACTGAAATGGTTATTATTTAACAGAAAGGGAAAGAAAATGATTTAATTCAAAACAAAAAGACAAGTCAACCATAGTAAACAAGGTAATCCCAAACACTTCACCACAGAGGCAATTTTAAAGATGTTAGCAGAGCAACTTAAAAAATAAAAATACGTGGGATTATTTCTGGTCTGTGCGAAATCAATTTAGTTAATAATAGCCTGGTAAAATAGTACAAGTTGAAAAATAGGAAAAAAATAAGTTTAATGAAATACAACTTATTGTCCAAAAAGTTGGTTTTGAATGAATTTAATATATATATATATATATATATATATATATATATATATATATATATATATATATATAACCTTTTATTTGTTTATTTTTCAATATTAACAAAAAAGAAAAAGAAATAGAATCTTCTCTTTTCCTTTATTAGTTGATATGACTTCTATGATGGGGTTGTGATAGAGACACTGAGATCAATAGTGTGTACTTGAGGATTCCTGGACAATTGAATCAGAAGTAAACAAACAGACAGCTGTCCTCTGATTTAAAATTTAACTTTAAATTGTTTAAAATTAAACAGCGATTCGTGTTTAATTTTAAGCTGTATGTATGTATGTATGTGTGTGTGTGTGTATATACAGGGTGCAGCTGGTATCTGAGGACAGATTTTATGGATTAGTAAAAAAAAAACCTTCCTGAACAAATGAATTATATTTGATTTCAAACAAGTAAACATGAAATTTAGCTAACTATTATTTAATTTTATTCAATAAAACCACCACTAGCATCAATAACTGCCTCTACACAAGGTCGAAATCGGCTGCAAGCTCTGATTAATTTATGTCAGACATTGCTCAAACTTGCAGATTTAAGAGAGTCTTTGGTGTTATAAGGCTGTTTATTAACTGCCTCCTCAACAATGCTCCACACATAATAGTCTAGTGGATTTAGATCTGGAGAGTTAGGAGGCCAAATGTTGGGTGTGATGTGGTCGTACAAATGGCCAACCATCCATTCTTGTGTTCGTAGAGCCTTGTGGGATGGAGCCGAGTCTTTCTGGAATATGTAAGGCCTGTCGTTGCATATATTGTCAATCCAGGTCATGACAACTGTTTCTAGAACCTCAATATCAGCAGCAACACTTACTCTAAGACCTTGTGGAAAAGTGTGGTGGCATAAAATGTCCCGCATTTCTAACAACACCCAATACTATAACACTTGAAGGAAACTTTGTGCGCATCAATATTGGCACCTCAGAAGGATCTGAAAAAAGCCATCTGTCATTTCTTCTGTTAAGTTTTTGATCTTGAGCAAAATTTTTCTCATCTGAGAAAAACCAAATCACACCATCTTCTGAAGGATTTTTAAGTTTGTTTAAAAGCCTTTTGGATCTGTTTAAACGTTTTTCTTTTGTTTTTTCAGACATAAATTGACCTCTCTTCATCACGTAGGACTTGTATCAAATGTCTTCATGAACACTCCTTCTGATTGTTTTTTCAGACACATGCAGCTTTTTGGCAATTGACCTCAGTTTTCATCAATTGTCTGCTTAACTTCTTGAATAAATTTGGATGTTCTCATTTTATAAGAATGTGCAGAATGTCTTTTACGTTTGATACAGACATGGGAAACTATCAGTGTCTTCTCTCTTCGTATCTTGTGGACAAATGATCTTGCAACTTTAAGGAAACGTGCAATATCCAAATCGCTATGATCAGCATTTAATGCCACAATCACAGCATGCCTTTTCATTTCATTTGTTATCATAAAGTTTGCCATTCTTGATTTCTGAAAAATAAAAGCATTAGAAGTTAGTGGGAAGCAGTATGTCCTCAAATACCAGCCACACCCTGTATATATTTAAGCAGCATATTTTCATTCAAACAGGAGTGGTTAAATAATTTAAACATATGTCGATTAGTTTTCATTGCGATCCTTTCGAGTTCATGGATTAATTTTTTAGTAGCCATAGAAAATTGATTAAGAAAAAAACTAAAGTTTTCTTTCAAATAGTTTTTATTTTCCCAACTACTTTCAATCTCATCTGAGACCATCTTCAGGGGGTTAAAGTTGTCTGTGAGTATGTATATGTATTTTTGTAAATTCAAAACATTTCAACTGTTCAGTAAAAACAGTAAAAACGAATGAATTTTCAGTAACAAATGAATTGCAAACTGAATTGGTTATTTTTTTTTTAGAAAACTTTGTAGAAATATTTTTTTGGAGGGTGCGGGTATCTCATGCGTACTTTTGAATTTGAGTGTGTGCATGAAATTTTTTTTGTTACATAAAGAAAAATCCCTAAACATGTCATTTCAATAGAAGATTTATACAGTATCAAGTGTGAACATGCAGAAAATTCATCATTGCCAAAATAAACTCAAAAAATAAATTTTTCCAAGAGTTGGTGCTTGTATAATAAAACATGTTATTTTTCTTTCAGATTGGGCAGAAAAAAATACCTACACTTAATAGTATTTTTAATATAATTACTTGTAATTTTTCAGTGCAATTTGGAATTTCATCACATTGCTGTTTGTAATAAGATTTTTTTGCTTTTTTTATAAAGACATGTTTGAAGAATCAAAAAATGTAAAGTTTAATTTGAATTTTTTTTTTATTTTAACAACTGTTAGATTATTTTTTGTATAGATGCTAAATAAGGAAATAATTTTGCATTACCACCTATAACTACTTTTCACTTTCAGAAAAGTAATGATATATCATAATTCAATATCTCTTGGCTTAAAGCCACGTCTGAAACACCAGTTCCTGTACAATCACCAAAGTTAAGCCACATCAAGCTTTGATCAGTACCTAGATGGGTGATCACTTGGGAATACCAAGGGTTGTAAGCTTGGATGTGCAGGTGGTATAATGGATATTGGTTTGGAATTGTTAATCACAGAGCCAAGCGGCAACTCCCATTGGATTTGTTATATTCACTTATGTACAAATAGCCTTTGGAAAGGTACAAATCCACCTCTTCCCCACAGCTAAGTAATAAGATTTGTATAACTAAACCATTAAACTATATAAAAACATTCTTACAATCTAAAAATATTTTCTGGCTGGAAAGGGTTAATAAACTGTAAAAAACGAATCAATCAATCAATAACTCCAAAACTCTAATTCAGAATAATTACTCCTCCCCACCCCCCACAAAAAAAAACACATTGAGTGAAATTAGATATTTTATGACATCAAACAGGTAAGAAAATAATAAAAAGTAAAAACAATGTATTAAACTCAAAAGTATCATAAAAAATACTACTACTGTAGTTAGTGTTGCTACTACACTACAGTGTAGTATAACAAATAAAATTACTCATTACTAAGTTTCATAAAATCATATAGAATAAAAACATTCTTAAAAACTACTGGTTTTACTTTTAAAAATTTAAAGGTAATTTATTTTTATACATAAGTACCCATTTCTTGATTATTATACTGCTGATGTTCCGTATTTTTTTCGCGCGCTTTTTAAGAAAGGGATTGAAATAGATATTTCTAGCTGTTGACTTCTGACCTCACAGGCTACCATACGTAAATAAACGTTACTTTCATTATGTTTTTTAAAATTAAGTAATCCTTACGTTCACAACAGAATCCAGTTAATTAATTCTGATTTTATTTTACTGACTTCAAAACATCTCTAGGAGAAATATTGAATTTTTAAGAGATTTTTAAAGTATTGTTTACATTTTCGTCTAATGGCAGCTCGAAGAAGACGAGCAATGTTTTTAGAATGCCTTTAAAAAAATTATTTATATACGGAGTTTTTTTGTTTTTTTTTATTCAAATAAAACCAAAATTTAAGCTCAGAGAAGAGATTTTAAAATTATTTATAAAATCGGTTTTTCGGTTTTGTGGCAGTACCTCGAATACTCAAATCAAATTACTGTGTGGCTTTCTTTAAAAAAAAATTTTTTTTAAAATACCTATTATTTTCCAAGAATTTTCTCTAAAATTATTGAATTTTATCAACTTTTCGCAAACAAAATCAGTAGAATTAAAATAATTCAGTTACATAACTAAAACAATAAAAAAAAAAATGTATCTGTACACACTCACGGATTTAAAATTAATAAAAGGTTCATTTTGAAATTACCTGAACAAGCAAAAGGGTAAAGGTCGAAACATTGTGATAAGTTAAACAACAAAGGACAGTAATATGCATGTAAATTTCACTCAAACTTGCATCTTTAAAGAAATAATCGAAACAAAAGGTAACAAACCGAAGATACCCATGATTGAAAAACAATTTTTTTTTACATTTTTTAAAAAAATTAAATTAATTTAAAAAAAAAAAAAGTTTAATACAAATAAAGCTAGGATCTTTTATGTTAATTCACCCCAAAATAAAAAGAATTTATATTTACTAAAAATAAAATTCACATAAAATTCTCCCAGAGCAAGGCCCTCCCAGTGCACTCCGGTTGGGTTGACCATTGCGATCGCCACAAATGTGGGTGACTCGGGTGGGCTATTTCTATATAAGGTGGTTGCGTCCGCGCTACTCCCACCCAAGCCAAAAATAGATTTTTTTCTTTTAAATTGTAAAAAATTCCTTGTAAGTACCTCGAATATAACATTCGCACTTAGGAAATGTAAATAACTCACTGATTTTTTTTTCATTGAGGGTTGATGTTGTTGCGAGAGCTAAACAAACTTTGATTTAAAAATATAAAAGTGCCAAAAAATTAATAATAATAATGTATAATGAAAACTTTAATTTCTTGGAGTGAATTAATAATGAATATTTACGACAAATAACTTTTACACCACATTATTTGGGGTGAATTAACAGAAATGATCGTAAAGCTCTTACGTAAAAAAATTTAAAAAATACATTACCTTGCTGTCTTTAATAAAGGGTGATTTGTACCGACCAATTTACGCATTTGCAGAGCAACATTTGATAATTCATCGCTTAAAAGACAACGAAGACTCATAAATGAAGTTGGATAACCGACAACTTTCTCGGCATTTGACATGGCTTTCTTCCAGTTATTGTTCGATTTTAAAGACCACATCGAATAAGTCCGTTTCTGCCAAGAATAAAGCTGACATTTGACCGAAGATATAGAAAAAAAATCTCTGTGGAATAATGATGTTATCCGAAATAAAGACGATGGTTTGCCAAGATGAATCGACATTTTTTTTTGTTTTTTTTGTTATCTGATTTCTTCTGTTATCGTTGACCAGAAAAGGCACGTGTTTTTAACAAGGTCAAGGGCAAACCATGTCACGGCTTATAACAAGGAAAATGCAAATAATGCAAATGACAACCTGAATTTTTAAATTTCAAAAGTTTGTTTTTTTGGTTTTTAGTTGTTTTTTTTGTGTGTGTGTGTGTTTGCTTGCTTGTTTGTTTGTTTTTATAAGAAGCTTTTTAAATTTTAAATCAAAGCAAAGAAATTAAAATAACGTGCATTTATGTGGAAATTCATATATAAAATAATAGATACTATGTTCTTACGAAAGAATTATTTAAAAATAAATGCTGGTTTTATAATGATTCACGTGCAAAACAAGCACCGGTGTTAAAAAAAAAGAAAATTCGGTGAATAGCCAGAATAGTCCACAATTATTACATATTCCATTAAAAATGCAAGCGGTGGAGAGAAATAATGGAAGTTCAATAAAGAAGCATTTTTAACAGGTTTTCATTTTAATTTGTAAAGAAATGCTAGAATAAGTTATATTTCTTTCTTTTGTTAAGTATAAAAGACATTTTTAAAACTTATTATTACTTTGTTATTATTTTTCACCTACAATAACACATAGTAGGACCAAGAAGTACTCATGATGTAATTTTCACAAGGTTATGAGTTCATATTACTGGGTATTCTACAAATATATTTTTTTAAATTATTGTCTTTCGGATATTTTACTTTTTTATTTTATCAACGACTTAGCAGCTGGAATGTTAATTAAAACATCCAAGGGAAGTAACTACAAATGTCATTAAGAGTTACCTCTCTTAATACTTATAACTTGTGAAAATAAATTTACACCTAATAGTAAGTGTTTCCCTACAAGGAAACATTCATTGACTGAGCAGCCAGTACTGCTGTCGATTGAAATTTATAAAATCTTTCCCTTAAAACAATTTTTCAGGAAAATAGATTTGTCAAGTTCAGTAGTTGTTATTAGTGTTATTGTTCTTTCCAGTAGAAGTTTCCTTCCGAATATTTTTTAATTGAAGTAATATGAAATGTCAATATCTTGATTATGTTGTTATTTTCTCTTCAAGTTACATGTGCTAATCATTTTAGTTGCTGGTAGTTCTCCAGTGAGGTGGTTTCTGCTGTTTGGTATAGTGGCGTCGGGTCTTGGGGTTAAAATGAACAGTTGATTTGCCCACGCGAAGAAGATTAATGATAATCATAACGAGGAAACACACGGTAATTTTAACAAAAAGAACTTATTTACGAATTTACACGCTTGAAGTTGTGTCAGTAGCTTCAGGAAAATAAATCAGAAATTTTTAATGTCCGTAATTTTAACGAACTGTCATGAAGAGAAAATGTTCACATAACAGATTATATGATCCGAAATAAAAATAAAAAATAATAATAAATGATTAAAAAAACAGTGTCAAGAGTTCGTTGTTCACAGAAGGGATATACGATTGCATACATTCAAAAGTAGACGAAGAGAGATAGTTTGAAATACTTAGTTTTCTTGGATTTTTGATGGAAAATTCTATGAAGTGCTATGTGCTTGGTTAAAATTCGATAGTACAATTGGTGAATAATTTTACACTAGCGAAAACTTCAACACTGGACCCGTGAATAGAAACGAAATCTCTCACATGACTTCAGACAATCTTCTTTTGTTAATTTAATTTATTTTCTTCATTAAAAAAGATTTCGCATAGGCTCGCTATTTTCTTTTCTTTCTTTTTCTTGACTCAACGACTAATTTTTGTGAAGACAAGGTTTTCATTGGTTCTAAAACAATTTCACACAGGCTCGAAAAATTTATTTCCGTCTTTTACCCAGCTCGTCGGATTCTATGTGAAGTCAAGGTTTTCATTGGTCCAAAGAAATTTTTTCCTCAGCTCATCCGAATTTGAAGTGAGTGGATAAAATGAGTTATTATTATTTCGTACTCACTACAAGTTCTTTGTGATTCTGTAGCGTCAGTCCACAATGTTCAAAGAAGGATGGTCTTTGCCAAGACCCACAAGCTTCACTCGCCTAAAGCCATTTTTAAAACATTTGTCTAAGAAAGCGGTTATACACAGCTGACAGTTTAGATATTTCTGAATAGGTTTGGCACTATGCCTGACATTTACATGAAAGTCTTCATCTAACGAGGCTATTTAAGAACATGACTCTGGTTTCCAGGTTACTGTTTTGGTTTTGTAGCAATTTGTAGTGTTGGGCGAAAACTGCCTCGAGCAAAGCCTATTATATGTTCAATTTGTTATTTCCTCTACTAAATTTGTTATAACTGATCCATGGTGTTTAATACTGACTAACTCCACATTCTGGGATTTTTATGATAGATTCAGAGTATGGTTTTCTTCAAATTAATTTTCTCATTTTCATTGTTTCTTTCTTCACAGCGTTTTGCCTGTCTACCCACTCACAAAGGCTAAGAAAACATTCTGAAGAAAACTAAATAGAAATAATTAAATTGTAGTGGATCTAGGAAGGCTGCCAGAATATTCAAAATTGTGCTGCAAATAAAATATGCAATATCCACAAACATAAATTATAAGAAATAGCTAAATGGTAACAATATTCAATCACGACAAAAAATACATGTTTGAAACAACAAATTAAATTTTATATACACAATTTACAATTTCTTTGTTTGTAATGATGTGTGCAAAAGTATATTTAAGAGAAAAAGTCATTTACTGTTTCGAAAATGTTCGGTGTCGAAAAAGTTGTTTACCTTTGATTAAAAAAGGTTGAATTTCACTTAGACAAAAGTTTTTTTTCTATGAAAGATATTAAGTGAAAAATTTGTTGTGTAAAATTTTCTAATCTCTCATAAAGGAAGACACATAATTCCTGTGTATATCTTTCGCGTGTTTGAATCTCAAATGCGACGAAAATTCGTTTGCTATTTCTATTTATAGTTTTTTTTAACTAAATCCGCTCAACGAGGCTTGGTAGCTGTTGCGAATTTTTCTGAGAAATGCATGGTCGAATGTTGTATTTTTTTTATTTTTTAGCTAATAGGATTCCTTGAAACATTTAAATTAGTGATGAATTTGAGAAAGATTTTTTTTACGTCGGCTGAGCATACTTTTGCACAAAATTTGATTGTTTTGTTATGGAAATTTCTCAAAGCTTATTTTATATTTAACAACCAATGAAATTCAAGAAAATGTTTGAAATTGAAATGAGGGTTACTAAAAAAAAATCAACCAGTCCAACTAGGCTTAACTAGATAGTCCCGGTGTGAGGAATTTGTCCAGATTATGAGTTGTCAGTACTTTTAGTAATTTTTGTTGTCTTGGTTGAAAATTATGCTTAGCATACAACTGATAGAATTCAGACAAGAACTACCTTGCAATGCACGCTGAACATAACTGAAAATAATTTTATTCAAAATACCTATTAGTAGATATCTCCATATTTACTCTCACTTTTTGTTGGAATATAGAACTTCTGATTATAAACAAAATGAAACAGAAAAGGGTTACCAACTATATTGACATTCGACTGAATGACTTATCATTTTCAAAATAAATGAATTCAACACGAATTTTTATAGGTTGTTATATAGGGTGTTCCAATACTTTGGGCCGATTTTGAATGTGAATTGAATTAAGTTTAAGCGTCTGATGATTTTTTTCTTTTTCTTTCAGATTTAACAATTTAAGTCTTTGGCAATTTTGTCGCAGTTAGCTCCTCATCAGTCCCTTAATCCTTCAACAGGGGTCTCTCTCCCCTGGCTATAAATACTGGCTGGCCCTTCGTCTCTCTCCCTCTTTTCCGACTCAGGCCTTGGGCCGCCACCTCGCGCGGAGGCGAGGTAAAATCTTCCTTTTTCCACTTACACCAATATGTGACCTCTCACAGATACAGCGTTTCCCCAAATTCTGGGAACGCGCTAAGAACAATACACGTACGTACGAACACTCACAACACACACATAATTTCTCCATACAAACACTATGTAACTGTTCATGTCTTTGTGTAACTTGTTATTAATATATATTTGTTTACCCATGTATTCGGTCTTGTTTGTTTTCTTTGTCTTCTTTGGACTTAATTAAAGTCCAACATTCTCATGTAGCTGGACCGGCTAGCAGGTAATTTTAGCCTTTTGATATCTCTTCACATCATCACCCGCACGGTCCGCTACAATTTCAACCACAGAAAGATTAACAATCAAACAACAAATCATTAGACGCTTAAACTTAACTCACATTTAAAATCGGTCCAAGTTATTGGAACACCTTATATAACATAACTCAGAAAAAAAGAGAAAGGTCCTGTGATTTACGTGTGGGCTAAGAAATATCCCAGTGGCTGAAGAAGGAAAAAGGGAGAGAGAGAGGGGGTTGAATCCTTTCCTTTTACATTGCTTTTACACTGCCACATGGTAGGCATTTAGAGAAGTCTAAGTTTTGTGGAATGCTTAAAAAATTAACACTGTAACGGGATCGCTCGGAAGAAAGATTTATTCTCTCATTTATGGTGGTTTAATTAAATATCTCTGGAAAGTGAACAATAAAATACTTGGGAAAGGCCAGATGCATACATATGAAAAAAACAAAAACATTTCGATTAAATATCAACCAAATTTACGTCCGGTGCTGCTGTGTAGTTAAGTAATTAAAAATAATGACTCCAATTGGATTAAAGAGCCATGGCTTATTACCACGTGTTACGCGTTACAGTGGAAAGAGTAGATGAAGAACTGGAAGTAGGAAGCACGGTATTCTCTGAAGCGCGCCAAAATCAACGGTTAGGAGGTAGGGAAGACGACGGCCACGTTGAAGAATTTTTTTTTTCATAAAAATATATGGAAACAGTTTTATGTCGTAAAATGTATATACAACGGCGTAAATACCGTTAATATCCAGCGGTCAAATAACTACAAAATGCGTATAGCAGAAATTTGTCACTACCACGACGAAAAGCAGCATATAAACAGGTGTGTCCGAAAAAAAAAACTTGGGTAAAAACATTATGAAAGTGTAAAACTAGGTTTTAATACCAGCAATACGTTTTTGGAAAAAAATATTACCAGCAATACATTTTGGAAAAAATATATATATATTACCAGCATTAAAAGTTTTGCCGGCATTAAATAACCCATTGAGGTTAATATGCCATAAAACAAATCCAAATCCATATTTTCTTTATTTATATTTTATTATTGTTTGGAATGCAGACGTTCAAATTTCTAATATAAAAAAACCGGACGACTGAATTTCTTACACACTCAAGTTTTTCATGGTGACAACATTTATCTATTGTTCTTTATCAAATCAACTATAAAACTAATTATTTTCACTGTCTCCCGGTTTAAATATTGACTTCATTTATAAAATGATTTGACTTTCTTGATTTATAATGCTTTAAATTTATAAAATGGCTTATATCGTATTTTACAAGTACTCAGAAGGACTTCAAAAAGCTACAGTGCCCACCACAAGCACTGGTTCCTGTACTATCACCAAAGTTAAGAAACATCAAGCCTGGTCAATACTTGGATGGGTTCCCGTTTTGGAACACCTGGTCCTGTAAGCTTGGATGTGCGGATGGTGTAATGGATAATAGCTCGGAATTGTTAATCGGAGAGCAGAGTTCCAATTCCCACTGTGTTCGTTATATTCATTTATGCGTAAATACAATTGGGAAAGGTTTGAATCCCCTTGCTCTCCCCACAGCTATAAGTTAATTATTAAGTCTTGTATCACTAAACCATTATTACCAAAAAAAAAAAAAAAATTCTCACATAACTTCTTTAAATAAGCTGCAAAGGGTTGAAAATGAAAGAAACACAAGATAGTGGGAGGTCAGGAGATCATTTATTATGTGGAAGTGGGAGGTAAGTTTCATGATGGGAAAATGGATGGAAATCTGAAAGGGTATGATAAAAGAAGTTCTGGTCCATGTGTGTACATCACACTCTTCAAATGTGTCAGTAGTGCCAATTAGTTACAGTTCACCAAAACAGCAAATTCATCAAAAATTCATACTTTGCTGTTCTCTTTTTTTTTTTTTTAAAACTGAGTTCATCCCAATCAAAGCAAGAAGACACAAGGGATTACTGGGCGTGGAATAATTAGATAACAGAAACATTACTAAGGAATAAGAACAAAAATAGAGCAATCAAGAAGACAGTAGATAGCAATTGACATTGCATTTAAATTTTTGAAGATTAAAGTTGGCTGGAAAGCATAGGGCTGAAAGGGAGTTCCACAAGCAAGAAGTGTAAGAACATAGAACTTATGGTGACATCTAACAAACTCAACTGTAAATTGATGAGATCTCATCACCAGTCTAGTATTGCACTTAAATTCAAAGTTTTAGATACCATAGTGAAGAGTTCATCCAAACAATTAGCATGAAAGTATTTACAGATCTGTTATAAAATAAGGCAAGGATGTGTCAAAGTTGGGGGGAAACACTTAACTGATTGTTTGCTTAAGAATTACAGGGCAACAGGCAGAGATGGGAGGAAACAAAATAAAACTGAGTCATGACTAGTGAGGCAACTACCTCAGAAACCACAGCATGGCTAGCTGCACACAATTTACAAAACAAAATGTACCAAGGGAATGTCTTCACAAGACAGAGTCTCACTAAATGCCCACTGCTAGTTTTCTCATCGCTTTTATTGACATGAAACAGTTGACAAAGATCTGGATAGGTTGCAGAAAGGCCTATATCTGGACATGCCAAGATGTTCTGCTGCTAGTAGGGAAATCCCAGATGTGACTAGCTTCGACAGACATGTCTACATGTGACAGGGCATCTTTTAAATCTCTACCGACTTGCATTTGCAACATTATCACATTTCAGACATTGTGCCCTGCAACTTTCATCAGGTGAATATGAATCTGGGTAACCTACAGAGAATTCTGAACTGAAACCTTTATTTAATCTATGGAGGTAGACTGTTCTCATTCCAATGCCCATAAAGAAATATTTGCATAATTGTTTTATAAAATCACTTTGTTAATTATTTTTGCACAGTTTGTATTTATTCAGTTCCTCTTTGAGAGATCCTTTTCTAAATACTGGATAATGCAAGTTTTTTTGGCAAATCTGGACCATTGTGCTTGCTAAAAACAGAGTGTCAAAATGACGGTTTTCCTCCCTTGTCACCATTATTATTTTAACTGCCTTCACTTCTCAGCAATGTTTATTGTTTTAAAAAGCAATGATTAGAATTGTAATAAAACCTAAACATATGAAAGATACATTATTTTTTGTTCCTGAGAATTTACAACAAAAATATTAAAAACCATTTATTTTTTAGATTGTTCATTTACAAGAGTAATTTTATATTTACAATATTCTAAAAATACAAGAATTAGGTATCTCTTATAACTTTAGGAAGAGAGAATAGATACTACACTTTGATCCCAGCCAAAAGACTGAAAAATATGCACTTCTGGTTATTATTGGTTTGGGGCTTATTAGTAAAACTGATTTTTTTTTTTTTGACGAGTGGGAATATATGTTATTGACACATTACATTAAATTTTGATCATAAGGAAATATTTAGTTGTTTTCTGCAAGAAGAGAAAATATTATGAGAGAAAAATTAATTTGTGCATCCTTAACTGACTATTTTTCTCAAAAAAGAAAAAAAAAATTTTTAACAGATCATGACTGCTATTAGGGCAATGTGATTAAATATACTTTAATGTTTAAAAAAATCTATTCAGTATTATTTTTGCTTAGGTAATAAGCATTATAACAACACAAAAATAAAGGAAAAAGGAATTTTCAACAATATACACATTTTTTATGTATTTATCGTTATTTTTAACTTTTATCAAAAACGACATTCTTGTACATGTAGTTATGGATAATATACATTAATTACTAATTTTTTTAGTTAATAACTATTTGTGCTAAGTTGTTGACATTAATAGCTATCTGCTGATGTGTTAAAATTCTGGAATCATGCAATAATAAAAATTTAAATTTCATCTCTCTGATAGATGTTGCAATCAGTTAAAAATTCTGAAAGTAAACTAAAATAATATACAATGAAACCACTGAAATCATAGAAAAAAACCTTGCAAATTAAAGTATTAGGTCGGCCAAACAGTTTGCTCACTTATTAAGGAGAAAATTTACTTAATAAACCAAAGAAACATTTTGGCCAACCCAATAGATAACTGATGTATTATTTAAAAGAAAAAAATAAAAAGTATGTTTTTTAAAAGATAGAAAATTGTGCAGTAAGACTTTGTTTGAAAAACATCCAGCAGTGAAAAGTCTTAGACAGAAAATATTTGCCTTTTTATTGTGTGTATAAAAAAATAAATCTATTAACCATCACTTTAGCTGGAATGATAAAATCTCTTTAGATGAAAAGAGGAAATAAATATTAATAACAGTGAATAGAAAAAAATGATCATATTTCTTATGGTTTGGTTTTTATTGTTCTCAGCAGAAATTAGAGAATTTTCTCAAGAAAAACAACAGAAGCTCATGTTAAAAAGAAGAATGTTCTTTTTTATTCATAAGTATAGGGTGCTTTGTGATGTATACATATCTACAATCTTTGTGACCATTTCTTCTGCTTCTGGGTTGTTCTGAAATAAGAAAGAAATTCAATCATTACCAAAGGGAAAATTGCAGAAAGAAAATCAGGCAGAAACTAAAGGCATCAAGATTTGGGCAGCATGAGCAGAAACTGTTTTACATTCCAAAGTCCAAATATTTTTTTGTTTAAGATTTTTTTTTTTGGGTTATCAAACATTTGTCAGATTATTTAAAGCTAAATATTTTTTGGATAGTAGGAAGTTGCTTAAAGTATTCAGTGTTCCCAAGAAGTTGCCCATCTAAGTAATGATCTGACCCAATGCCACTTAACTTTGGTGATCAATTGAGGACTGGTGTTTTTTAATGAACAAAGAATAAGACTGAAATTTCAAAGTCTTCACACACTGATGATGGAATATATCAAAATAATTTCCCAACTATGTAAAATGCTTACATTATTACTGTATCTTTGTTTACTATTTACTAAGTAATCATCCCCTTTAATGCTTGCCTGTTATTTTGTCCTGTTTCATTAGATTCTGTAAAGTCTAAAAACAGTTGCATTAGTATTTAAACTATTAATGGCCATTATTTACACTGTTTATATTCGGACTATTGTCCTCATCTTTTTTCATTGTTATCGCAACATTTCAGCCATTATATCCTCCAACCTTCATCAGGTGTATATCAATCTGAATAACCTACAGGGAATTCTGAACTGGACCCTTTATTTAATGTAGACTGTTCTCATTCCACTGCCCATGTCTAGGGATATCTCATCTAGTTCATACAGTAAATGGGTCATAAATACAAACCTACAATACCAAATTATTATTTTTTTTTTTTTTTTAAATCAAAACCTACAATGAATACCAGATTTAAAAATTTACAATTAATAGAATTTTATTTTAATTTCTATAATTAATATTATATTTTGCAGTAGACATTAATGGGCTAACATGTTTAATTTAAACTATTTACAATGTTCAGACTGTTGTCCTCCTTTTTGTTGTCACATTCACAAGGTTTCAGCCATTGTACACTCCAGCCTTCTTCCGGTGATTATAATTTTGAACCAAAATTGTTCTAGTTCCATGTGCCATGCTTCTTCTGGAAGACTCAGTTTCCAGTTATTTACCTTTAGTAACTCAACTCTCCATTTTTTTTTGTCCAGCTCTGCCGTGGCCAGGCATTGAACTCACAACAATCTACCCCGGTGGATAAAATAAAGGGTTCAGTTCAAAATTCCAATCACCTGAAGAAGGCTGGAGTGTACAACAGTCAAAACATTGTGAATGTGAAAAACAAGGATGAGGACAACAGTCCAAACATTGTAAATAGTTACAATACCACATCTCAGAGATATAGACAGATACCATGTGTAAGTTGAAAAATTTGAACAATTACTGCCACTTCCACATAAGAGTTGTCAATGCTAGACAAAGGGTTAAATCTTGTATAGGCACCTGGAAATTTATTCATAAGAGTCAAACACAGAAATATACAAATCTAAGAAAAATTATAATGAATCCGATTTTTTATTTCTTTCAATGTCTCTATTTCAATATTTTTTATCTTTGTATTTAAAATCTTATATCACAATTTGAAATTGTTTATAACTTGTTTGATTGAGTGCGCCTTATAAACACAAATCGAGCATCTTAGAAAGATTTGCATTTATAAATGCACTATTCAATTTTGTTTGATCATCGATGCACTTTATGGCAGAGACAGTCTAAAGCAGCATTTTTCAAACTTTTTTTTTACTGCTTCCCACAGCAAGAACCGCATTTTGCATTGCAACCAATTATACCTATGCATAATAAAGACAAACTGCTCAGAAGGTTAATTTATTTAGCATCAACAATTTATATGTATATTTCTTCTGATCTGCACATATTGGAATTGCATGTATCTATTTGTATGCATATAAAATTATTACTTTTAGAAAAACAAATTTAAAGGAAATTCCAACACAAAGGTAGAGTAAATAATTCACAAGTCTGGCAAACAACATACATGAACTCAATGAGAGCAGACTATATATATATATATATATATATATATATGTATGTATATATAAATAAAAAGAAAGAACAGTAAGATATAAAATCCGGTGTTCTTATAGATATTTTTATTTTTACACAATAGTGCTCAATGTAAATTTACAGAGCATTAATATTTTATATTAATTGATTTAAAATATGGTTTTATCACTACACAGTGATAATCATGTTTCAAAAATGGAAGCCAAAGCCTTTGAATTCAATTTAAATCAATTAATATAAAATATATATATATATATATATATATATGTGTGTGTGGGGGGGGTGTTATATTTAAAAAATAAAATATAATATGAGCTTACCAAAGTGAAAAACTAGTGATGATTTATGCGCGAAACAGAGTTGTTTATATTCTGCACTTAACTCTCACCTGCATATTATTTTTTTCCTTTCTGGCTTTTTTGTCTCAACCCATTTTATTTAACTTGTGACCCATAGTTTTAAAAACCCAGCTCTAAAGCATGTCGGATCTAACAATGATTTCTCCTGACAAGGTAAACACAGGTTCAAATCCTGCCAGAGAGCGCATATTTTTCTTTAATAAAATTTCTTGAATATTCAAGCCAGCACATAAAAATAAAGATACTGTTTAATAAATAGAGTGTCCGCAAATATGGGTAACCACTAAAAGTAAAGTTTAAGTAATAACATCTATTGCAGTAATAAATAAAGATTCATCACTTCTTTAGAAATATATTTATATATATTTAAATAATCTCCAAACAAGTTTTATTAAATTCAATTGAGATGGTCTGTTTACTTAACTTTTTATTGCTGCTTTCCAATATTTGAATAAGTAGTTGTATATCAGGATGAAAATTGTGGATAAAATGATTTCGGAAATGG
>OZ038495.1:67158902-67266402 GCA_964036315.1 Acanthosepion esculentum
CATAGTTCTGTGCAACAGTAAACAAATGCCAGATAGTTTGGTAATATTGCTTGGCTGTGACCTTTCCAGTTTTTAAGCAACATGGGCTGTAAAGCATGTTTCAGTAAAGGGGACAGTGCAAAAATTGTTTAAAAATCACAAATCATAAAGCAATATCAGAAATTGCTAGATTCTTTGCAAAAATTTATAACGAGCTCAAGTGCATACAGTAGTACCCAATCTGACAAAGACAAAGACAAGATACAGAAATCTTTGACTTTCACTTGATGAATGGAAACCCATTTGAAAATTGAAATGCAGAAACACCCACTTAAGTGGGTTTCCAGCTGTGCCTAAAATGTGAAAGACTTAATACTGAAGCTTTTAAGAATATGCACCAAATCAATTGTTCAAAATTGGGCACTACTTAAATAAACTGGTCCACTCATAAAAAATAGGGAAAGTTTTTGTAGATTAGCATTCATTAGTCCTTCCTCAAGCCATGACATTTGTTAGAATCAAAAAATATTGGTTTTTTTTTTTATCAATTTAGAAGGGCATCATTTTCACAATACTGTTAAAATGCAAAGTCAATCCCTGACTTTTTACTTTTTTTTTTGCTGAATAAATTATTGTTGGGTTAGTCGTGGGCTTTCATTTATTATCCTTACATAGTGTTTTATTTTTTTTAAGATGATTGAATAAAAAGTGGAACGGTCTTAAAAAAAATAATTTTAAATATACTCATGCATAAACTCATTTAATACTGTTCGGATTTGGGAAGATTTCACATATAAAAAACACTTATGTGTGTCCAAAGTTTTTAGACTTTTCATCATTTAATGTTATAATTGTTGTAAATTTTTTTTTATTTGCATCAAATATTGGAAAGTAATAAATTGCATTAGTTTTCTTCTAGGCAATGTATTTAAGGACTTTAGCACATAGCATAGTTATCTCCCTTGCATTAAATTCACACAATGTTTTAAGAAACATTTCTTTTATAATATAAACTAGCAGCATGGCCCGGTGTTGCCCGTGCTTGATTCGAAAATTGTACAACTCATACAGCAATTGCTATCACTTGACTTAAAATATTTTTGCCCTTCCTTGCCTTTAAAGGAGTGCCCTTTGCCATGCTGATGTTGCTACATGCCTTACTTCTTGCCTATCTCACACTGCAAATTTTTTCTAAGCTCTATACTAAACATTAAATCTGTTACGAAAAAAGAACTTAACAAAATGAACACAAAACGATCAGCTTTAAAAAAAGACTCATAACTGGAAAAACCGAATGAAGAATATTAACAACAAATACTTTTTCACACCCAACCCAGTTCTGTGGAATCAGAATCAACGTTGACTTTAAGCAAGCGAATGAGCCAATTGGAGTAAAGTGCCATGCAGATATAAATTTTTCCCACTTGTGATGAATGCAGCTATCGATTTTTGTTGCATGCTAGCTAACATTCGTGTCAGTCAGCTGTTGGCTCTCACGCTGGCCAATAGAATCTTCCTGCCTATTCGTGGCAGCCAGCTATAGGCTCTCCCTCTGGCCTATAGAAAATGGCCACAAACTACATGAAAACTGCCGTAGAAGCATGAAAAAATCGATTATTTCCATTATCGATGGGAGTTGGGAAATGAAAAGTTGGTCTTGACCTTCCCACTAACTTGGAGCATATGCATGTAAATTTTGGTGCAAATTTGTCGAAAATTGCAGCCGTGCATTCGTTACACATACACACACATCCTGCCTTTTATAGATAGAGATTAAAAACAATGTGTCAGTATTAGGTCTTTAAATTTTCAAATCATTTTTAATTGAAAATAAGTTTGACGTATATCCAAATCAAAATTAATTTCATCCTAATATTTACAATTTAAATTCATGTCAAATTTACCTGAAAAAAAGATATATTGTTGACTAAGGATGACACACTAAAGAAAATAAATTCTTACTTTGAGCTGGGAGTCCTGTAACAAGGTTTGGTTGTTCAAGATATGGACAAGGAGGCCTTTGTTTACAGGTGTTTGTAGTCCTCAGAGATCGTAAGAAGGGAACAGCAAGTTGACAATATGGAATTTCTGTTCGATATTCACTTGATGGCAGAGAAGTAAGAACGGCAACTTCAGCAGATTCCATGAGGAAAGAAGTGAAAAGCTGACAGAAAAAAAAATTGATCTTTAACTCAAAACCATTTTCAATATCATGTAATATTTGGTGGCTATAAGAATTTTATGAAGCTTTAACATGGAAAACCTCTTATGCAAAATTGAGAAAATAAATATGAAAAGTATAAAGAAATTATCTACAAACATAAAATGCAATGTACACATATATACACACACACAGGGTTTCCATAAAGTCTATTTACAATTTAAAAAATATATTACAAAGATTAATCAGATTTGTTCTATACACTCAGTAGTTATCAAAGTTTTTAATCACATTGCGTTTGTGTATTTCAGGTATCTTGTTGATGAAAGAGGTACTGTTAAATGAATCCCTAAAAAAATGACTACTCCTCAAGAAAAGGCACAATGTGTGTCATAGTTTATTGAAACAAATACTGGATACGCAAACTCGGCGAAACTACAGAACTTCTTTCTATGGGGTTATATTAAAGATGTCATAAATTGAACAAAGATACAGGACTTCAATGATGAGGCTATGCTATAGAGAATATGGCAAGAAATCGAGTATTGTCTTGATGTGCTTCATACAGCTAATGGTGCCTGTAAAGGTGTATTAAATTAGTTAAAAAAAGCTTCAATATCTATTCCTCATTTAATGTAATAGTTTCCACATATTTCTCTGTTCATTTGCTTTTGTAATAAATTTTTTAAATCATAAAGAGACTTTATGGACACCATATATATATATATATATATATATATATATATATATATATATATATATATATATATAAAGGATTACTGGATTTATTTTTAATCCAAAATTTTGATTACTTCAAAATATATATATACTGGACACTTCATATTTGAAATAGAAGCCTCATTTTTTTCTTTAGAAATTGCTTTGTTTACATTTTAATACAAAACTGAGCAGATATGAAGCTTACAAGAAAATAATCTGAGCAAAGAGGATGTGATTTCTTTAAAAAGGAAAATAGAATGTTGCTTGCTGTGAAGTATACAGGATCAAACTGTAGTTCCCTTTCAAACTGAACAAATAGACACTTGAGAAACCGCCCATGGGGCACTGTGGGCTCCATGCAGAGTCACCTGCTATGTCATAGGATCAGAATTTTTCTGTTATTCTAAACTTGACAATTAAAACACCATTATTTCTTAAATATTGTCACTAGCTTTATACAATTATCATTGTATATTCTTCTAGTTCCATATGCCATATTTACTGCACCCACAGCAGCAGTGGTATATTTTAGTCAAGATAGCCTGATGAAGCACAACCCTCGTCACGCTGGTTTTGAATCTGTAGGTGTCCTCCTCCTAGACTGGTTGACACCTCAAGGCAAGAAAGCCCAGTCTGCCCTGCTATTTAACCCACAAATGGAAGATGGGTGCTTGCTTTTTCCAAGGGTATTAACGCAAAGTGAACAAAACAGAATCAAGCAAGAATTGAACTCTGCACATCTAATTCACTTTCTTTACCAATAACCATTACAAACAAAATTAAATATACAAGGCTCCACTTCTATTATCCAGTTTGTCATAATCAAATTCTAGATGACATTCATGAACTCCAAAGAAGAATGTCAAGCTATAAAGATCATAAAGAGTGTAAAATGATAAAGCCAATACAAGGCACATTCTTTTGAGCTACAGATTTTTCATGAATGTCACAAATGTTTTATATGACTCAAAAATGGAGGTGCAGAATTAATTTCAACTTGGAACTAAGGGTTAGGGGTTTTAAATTGAACTGAAGTTAATTCTGAGGTTAAATTAGATTCAAGTTGAAATTAATTCTGTCACTCACAAAATGAACTAATGACAAACTTTTATTCACTGAACAAAATGAGTTTGATTTCAGAAAATGAAAAAAAAAAAGAAAAAAAAAGAAAATTTTGTCTTCTTTTTTTCCTGTTGAATACCAAACCATATTCAAATATCATACACAAGAGTTAACTGAGGAACTAAATCTTAGTAGATTGGATCATCATCATAAGAATATTAAATCCACTTTTCTACTTAGCCATTCAACTGTATTGCATCTCCCTGACATTTCTGTTTTAGCAAGCAAATCATCAAAATGCAAAGTTATTGAAACAAATTCTTTTGCAATAAACCTTAACTGAGGAACTAAATCTTAGAGGATTGGATCATCATCATAAGAATATTAAATCCACTTTTCTACTTAGCCATTCAACTGTATTGCATCTCCCTGACATTTCTGTTTTAGCAAGCAAATCATCAAAATGCAAAGTTATTGAAACAAATTCTTTTGCAATAAACCTTAACTGAGGAACTAAATCTTAGAGGATTGGATCATCATCATAAGAATATTAAATCCACTTTTCTACTTAGCCATTCAACTGTATTGCATCTCCCTGACATTTCTGTTTTAGCAAGCAAATCATCAAAATGCAAAGTTATTGAAACAAATTCTTTTGCAATAAACCTTCTTCATTCTTACCTTATTGACCCAACAAAAGGCAGATTCTGGGGAGACATCCTTTATACAACAACAAACCATAACATCTGTTTGGCCCTTACAACGAAATATCTCAGCATTCTTGTAAGAACCAGACTCATTTTCATTCAAAACACTCGATAACCAACCAATTGGACGAGATTCTGATGAAAGGAGATAAGACTGGCAGAAACCTTGTCAAAAAAACAGAAACTATTTCAAATGAGGACAATGAAAAAACAGCATATAATGACTGGATTTAGGCAGTTGCAACATCCACAACACTAAATCTGGGGTTAGAGAATACATTAATGGACTTGCAAAATGTGATAACCAAACAGTATTATTACAAATAACTTTTAGCCATCCCCAGCAAAACAAAAAAAAAATAAGTGAAATATTTTTGCAGAAATACAAAATTTCATTATTACAACAATACAAATAAACATATTAAAAGAATATTCATAACAAAAAAGAGGAGTAACAAAATATATATTACTGTAAATTGGTAATACCGAAATATAACAATTAAAAACAGTTTATCTGTTATCTTTCATCAGATCAAAAATCGAGAGCAAAAAAAGAAAAAGAAGAATGCAACTCCTAACTAATGCTATCTGCAAAAAAACTTTGAAAGTTAATTACCTTTAAGCCTACCAACCACTCCTTTTGAATTTTTTTCGTTCTGATGCTTGCTGTTGGTACAAGGTACAGCATGAATATCTCCTCCTACATAATGGTAAGATATTAGTGGCAATAGGGTTTTCATCTAGTTAATGTCTTACCATTATGTGGGAGGAGATATTTCAGTTGTATCCTATATTATTATAAATTTTCCCTCTATAATTGTATCAAGTTGGATTTATGGGGTTCAAAGTTTTAATAAATAGGCTTTTCTGATGGGAAGGATACAGCAGGATTAAAAACAACACTTGTCAAAAGGCAGATGAAGCTTTTTGTAGGAGTAAATGGCCATCTAACACAATGGGACAGATTGGGCTCCATAGCTATGGATGCAGTCAGTACTATGGTGACACAGCATCATTGGGCAGAGGGCTTCTGAGACTGAAGTCAACATCCAAGGCAGAGAGTTTCACTGATAGAATTAAAAACCTTGTGTCTATGACCAAGATGAGCCTCCAAGTTGGTGGACACTGGTTATGGTTTGACTATGCATGAATGAATCCTTCCAGCTTTCAACCCAGATTTATGTGTAGAAGAGGGAATGAGCTAGCTGCTCAGCAAGCTTACAACTGAACATGGGTCTGATGATGATGATGATGATGATGATTATATGTTTTTGTTTTTTTTACCTGAAGCAGCCTGTCCAACTGCAATGACCAACATGGAACAATGTAGTTTCTCATTGACCAATTCTTTTTCTGTAACTGCATCCCACTCAAGACTGGTCTGCCTGTAAAGAAAAACAAAACAGGCAGACATTATTCTTAAAATTATTTCACAAATTAAGTGGTCACTTGGGATAATTTGAAAGCCATCATTTCATTCACAATTACATAAAAGCAACATGGGATGATTGGCAAACTTGGACCTTTGTGCCTGCAAAAAGCAGCAGAGTGTCAAAAGAATGGTTGTTTTTCTTTTAATGCCACTATTAATTTAATTACCGTCTCTCCTCAGCAATGTTTGTTTTAAAAAGTGATCATTGGAATTTTAATAAAACCTAAACGTATGAAAGTGAATTTATACATTTCCTTTGTTCTTGAGAATTGCCAACAAAAATAATAAACACTATTATCTGTCTATATTTCTGAGATGAGGTATGGTAACTATTTACACTATTTATATTATTTGGAATGTTGTCCTCATCCTTACTGTCACATTCAGTGTTAATATTTATTTATTAGTTTGTTTACACTATTTATTATTTATATTGTTTATTGGAATGGTTAGCAAAACATTGGCTAATTGCCAATCGTTTTGAATTTTATAAAATTGTAATAAGGATTTCCTTATAATTGGTTCACATAGTTTAATAATTTACTAAATGTTTATAAATTTATGACTAAAATATTGTTTCCATATTAATTTCTTTATAAACTGGTAAGTGATAAATGTTGCATTGCATTAGTTCTAATTGTATTAGTTTTTAAAATGTTATAAAATTATTCTTGTAAATAAACAATCTAATAAATAGTGTTTAATATTTTTGTTGTAAATTCTCAAGAACAAAAAAAAATGTATAACTTCACCTTCATAAGTTTAGGGTTTATACAATTCTAATAATCACCTTTTAAAACAATAAACATTGCCAAGGAGAAAATGTACTTAAAATAATAGTGGTGTCAAGAGAAAGAAAACTGCTCTTTTAACACTTTTTTGTTGGCACAATGATCCAGGTTTGCCAGACTTTTTATGCATTTTACAAAGACAACACAAAATTCATGGATAAGAAATTTTCTCATTTTTCAGAAGTAGCAGAATTCACTTAATTCCTTATTTTAATTTGGAATCTAAATATTTTGTCTAGCTGAGTTGACAGGAAAGGTTATTTTAAATCTCGAGTTACGTCCCTTGTACTGATACTACATTTTATGTGCTATTAAAAATACCATGAATCTAAGATAAGAAAGTTTTAAGGAAAATGGGAATGAAAGGACATTTTTAGTACGAATCAGAAAGAGGCAATTGAAATTTTAAGGAGAAAAAAAACCTTCCAGAATGTGACATTCACAGGCAAAAGGGACAGAAAAAATGAGCCATCATCACTTATTCTGAAGTGACATGGCACACAGAAGAAAAAAAAAGACCTTACGGGACATGAGCAATCTAGCATTGATTAAATTTCAAAAAAGAAAAAGTTACTTGAAATATCTTTTTACTTGAGCATCATTTTTATCCATAACTAACAATTATCAACTTCCTCACAATTTTTAGAAGTAGCTTCTTAAACAGGGCATGTTCAATTCTTTTTTAAGTCCCACTTATTACATACTGATCTAGAGTTGGTCGGTTTGGCAATTTATGTTCCGGTATCAGTTTCCGGTTTTGTTTTCCTTGATACCACAGTTTTCGATTCAGTTTTTAATTTAGTATTTTTGCTTTCTAAGGAAGCCATTCATTTTCTTGTGTAATGATAGCATTTCTAGTCAATAACTGATTTCATTTAAGATTGATAAATTTGCAACTTAGTCTGTTCAACTCGCAATTTCTCATGTATTTCTGGACCAATTTTAAAAATGTTCATATGGCTGGAAAGAAAATAAAATAATCTTTCTAAATATGTAATTTTATGTGCTTTTATTCACTGAATTATTTTTTTACAGCGAGTTAAAAAAAATGGTATTGCTTTGACCAGCCTAAAATGCAAAATGATTTTTTTTTAGACTAAATTTTACATGTTACTTTGTTTCCTAAAATCAAAGTGACCAATCTTTATCAATATTCTTGAAATTGTACACTCAGTTATAAGACAACTTAAACTACAACCAGGAAGATGTTCATTTTTTTTGTGTCCCAAGGAAGCAAATTCCTTCAAAAATTATAAAGTAAGCAAAGAAAAAAAAATGTAAATTCTTTTCTGGTATGCCAGTCAACTATTATTTGGGTTTTGCAAATAAATTTCTTCTAAACAAGGAAAATCAATGAGTTAGTTTGCCCCTAAATAAATTTATGTTTTTATCTAGCAAATACACCTAAAATTAAATATCAAAAATAATTAAAAGCTTTTAATTTCATTTTTATAATGTGTAGATTTCCAAATCTTGTGAGTATCACTGGTTCTTTTTTAGATACACATTTTAAAACTGAAATTAAATATTATTTTAATCATTTTAATATATAATCTTAAGTGTATTCACTAGATAAAACCATAAAGGTATATGAAAAATAAAATGAATTTTCCTTGTTTAGAAGAATTTTATAGGCAGAAAAGTAAAAAACACCCACCAAACACTAGTGGTTAAAAAAGAATAATTTTTACTTTGGATTTGAAAAAAATGACTTGCAGTTTTGAAAATATACACATTTTAAAACAGATTAAAACTTACTTTGTTTTTTTAATATCTAATTTTATATGTATTTGCTAGATAGAAAAATAATTTTATTTGAAGAAAACAGAGACTTACATATCTGGAAATATACACATCTTAAAAGTGAAATTAAGAACTATTTTAATTATTCTTAATATCTAATTTAGGTGCATACCCTAGATAAAAAAAAAAAATTTATTTATAAAAAAATCTTCATTCATTTTTCTTGTTTGCAACAACTTTATTTCGTAATTGGCATACTAGAAAACCCTTACAAAAAATCTGACTTCATAAAATTTAACATTAAGATGAACCTGGCAACTATTTTTTTATTTTTACTTGCTATTTTGTTGTTAACTTAATTTTACCGTAAAAAGTTCTTATTTTTTTAAAAACTGAAATAGATTTCACTTTCAGACATCATGTCGTATTTCCTTTTTTTTCTCCTTCATTTCTTTTGTAAACAAATAGGTTTCACATCTATTTCCTAAAACTAGTCAAATGTTTTTAATATATTTTTGATCAATCTTTTTCTCTTGCAATGGTATAAATGTTGATAAAATTTAATTTTATTAATATCTGAAAGTTTTTTCAATAGTGTTTCTTTGGATATGGTCACTCAGTAGTGATATAAAAATGAAACCGAAATCGTTCAGTTTCATAAAAAATTTCGATGCAGTTTCACCATGTGAAGATGAAACAAAAAAAAAGTTGTTTTTTCAGTTAAAACGCACATCTCTATACTGATGTGATTTGTCTAATAAGATCACAATGCAAAAAGTACCCATTGTGTGTGTGCCTTCCCAAATTATAAAAGTTAATCCATTTATCAGTTTTTTCTTTGCTAAAATATTGTTTCATGAGACATAAAGGCAGTTTACTTATTTCTTTCATATTTTTAAATAATTTTTATCACTAGAATGTAAGAATTCAACTTTAGAAAAACAAACATATATGTTGCATAAATAAATGAGAAAACTAAGTTTTATAAATTCTTTGTAATTTTTAAAAGATTAAATGGCATTACAATAAAAAATATTTAAACAGAATCCAAAATGTATTAAAAATTCTTAATGATCTGATCACAAGAATTCATATATTATGACAGGTCAGAATGAAGAATTTATTTATTATTTATTTTGTTTTTATTTATTTATTTTGAAATTGAACAAAAGATCTTTTTCCCAAAATTAATTACAGGTGAAATGAGATGTTTTAAAACGAAATGAAAACATAATTTTCTACATTTATCACCATTTTTGAGAAATTCCCTGAAAACATGAAAAATGTTACAGTCCATTGATTAATTTTCTACAGTTTATCAACCCTTTGCAGGTTATTAATAGCCAAAACATATTTTTAGATTGTAAGAATTTTTTTGGTGGGAGTGGGGAGGAGATAATGTTATAGTTATACAAGTCTTTTTCCCAAGGGTATTTGCACAGAAGTGAATGTAACAAATCCAATGAGAATTGGAACTTGGCTCTCCAATTAACAATTCCAAGCCATTATCAATTACATCACCCACACATCCAAGTTTTCAGAACCAGGTATTCCTAAGTAGTCACCCATCTAGGTACTGATAGGCTTAATTTTGGTGATCATACAGGAACCAATGTTACAGTACAGCTTCCTAAGACCAAGATGGTACCTCTGTTTTATCAAAGAGTAGGAATCTTACTACTAGAAAATGTAATTTAGTTTTAAACAGAAAACTGTCAGTTAATATTTTCATGGGACTAGAAGTAACAATTTTTCTATAAGCAACACAAATCCATTGAAGAAAAGCTCAAAATAAAAATGCTGAAAGAATTTTTTTTAAATTGATGAATCTAGTCAATATACTTAATTAAAACCATATGCTTGTTCTTTTAATAACAAAGAATCTTTTTGTAAGAAAAAGAAAAAAATATCTGTTTCTCCAGACAAACAATTGATATTGTTGTTGTTTAATCAGAATCACCCCAAACAAGGCAATAATGCCACTAAAACACAAGGGCTACAGGGTGTGGAAGAATTAGGCACAAAAACATTAATGATGAGCAGAAAGAGAAGAGAGTAATCAGGTGAACAGTAGACAGCAAGTGACATTGCATTGTTAACACAGAATTTATGGCTACATTTAACCAGCTCAACTGTAAATTGATGAGATCTCCATGCCAGTGTAGTGCTGCTCTTAAATTCAAAAACTCTAGGTAACATAGTGAAGAGTTCATTTGAATACTTACCATGAAAATTGTTTAAAGCATTTTCTTAAAATAAAACACATAAAGATGTATATATTTGTGACAATCTGTGTGTTCTTTCCAAATCCAAAGCCTTCTCACTCCCATTGGAGGAACCTCTCCCTGAATATCCAAGTTTCCATCCCCACTGCACTTGGCCAATTGTGAGTTGGTGAGGCTATTTAACCAATAGTTAGAGGTTTTAATTCTGAGTTTTCCTTCTCCTAGACTGGCTGACATCCAAGGCTATAGAACCCAATCTGTCCTGCTATTTAGTCATAAAGTTTGTCTTTATTTAAAAGTAAGACAAATACTTTTCTTTAAAAAAGTGTGTTTTTGTATGCAGTTATCAATGACGTAAGTAGCACTGTTTGAAATTTGAAATCAAAAATGTATTGTAAGTCCACGTAATTCTGTGAACGTCAGGGATCGATTTTACAACTGTAACCCCTTCTTAATGTAAAATGTAAATCAATAAAAAAATTAGTATTTCTTGGTTTTTGACAAGTGTTGCGGCCTAAAGAACCTCTAAGTTTACAAAAGTTTTTTTTTAATTCCCTATTTTTACGAGTGTACCAATAAGTAGTTCAATCAAATTCAAATTTGATACAAGTAGCAACCATACTACCATTACCAATATGTTGAGACGAATTTTAGTTTACTAACTTTTGATTTACCTTCTTATTTTATGGTGAGGATCAAAAATAAACTAACTAAAATGTAAAGGAAATGATAGCCAGAAAGAAAGACTGTAAAAATTATCAGACACACAAATAAATCAATCATTTGCATCACAAATAAACTTTAAAAAGGATTAACACAACGCTTTAAAATTGATTATGAAAAAATATAATTAAATTCCAAGTATCGGACCACGGGAATTAATTTACTTACTTAAATGGAGCAAAAATCGAGTTAACAATAATCATATTTTTTAATGAGTTACGAAAACAAATAAATGACGAAGCAAAATAAACAATAATACACACGATTTGGACACATTTTTCACTCGCAAAAGATGTCCTAAACAGGCATAAAATACTAATTCGCTTGTCTTGTATTTAATTTTAGAGGACACTAAAGTTTTCTATACCATTTCAGGTCAATTTCCTGTCCTTCCAATTCTTCTTCTTCGTCATCTTCATCTTCGGCGACAGCTCGGGAAAAAACGGGTAAAATTTCACCAAAAAAAGTTGCCATCTTTGTTACTTTGTCAACTTCCTTGTTTGAAGAGTTTGAATTGCAATCAACCAAGAGTTATTTCCCCTTAACATCTGAATATCACTAATTATTTCTTCGCTGAATTTTCCTTTTTATTCGACTCATTATCTTATTCTTCAACTGAGTTTATAATTTTTGTTTATTAAGCTTAACTTAATTCTAGCACACGGTCACAAGTATGGGAGACACAGTAAGACACTAATCTATACTAGTCACCGTCAAGTCAACCAGATGAGCTTGAATCCCTCACGCCGCGAGGTACCCAGTAAAATTAAATAAAATTGATTTTTATCCGTTTTGTAAAAATGAAAACCGTTTCTCTCCCAAAACGCTATTTCAGAATTTGGGATAGCATTATTATATTTCACTAGTAAAAAATTAAAAAAATCAACATGTGGCTGAAAGTTAATTAAACAAAAAATAACCTATGGTAACAATTAATTTGAATTGAACACAATTATTTGTAGGGACATTGAACGGCCTCGATTCAACCAGTACATTTTTTACTTTACAAATGTGTCAACAAACGAAAAGCAAACAACAGAAACAACACAAAAACTTTTTTTATAATAACAAACAATCTTTATTTTACTCCATGACATTGTCGGAGTTAGCTCCTCCTCAGTTCCTTAATCCTTCAACAGGGGTCTCTCTCCCCTGGCTATACATACTGGCTGACCCTCTCTCTCTCTCTCTCTCTCTCTCTCTCTCTCTCTCTCTCTCTCTCTCTCTCTCTCTCTCTCTCTCTTCCGACTCAGGCCTTGGGTCACTACCTCGCACGGAGACGAGGTAAAATCGTTCTTTTTCCACTTACACCAATATGTGACCTCTCACAGTACAGCGTTTCCCAAATTCTGGGAACACGCTAAGAACAATATACGTACGTACGGACACTCAACACAACACACACACATAACTTCTCCATAACACTATGTAACTTTTCATGTCTTTGTGTATTAATATATTTGTTTACCCATAATATATATTTGTTTACCCATGTATATCGGTCTTGTTTGTCTTGTTTGTCTTCTTTGGACTTAATGTCCGACATTCTCATGTAGCTGGACCGGCCAGCAGGAAATTTTAACTTTCTGATATCTCTTCACTTCTTCACCCCCACGGTCCGCTACAACATGAAGAGTTGAAATTAATAGGTGGAGTTATTTCCCTTGAACTGTTATTTGAATTAGTTAAGACTTTAAGGAAGATAATTTTTTTTAACTGGACTCACAGAAGTTTCTGTTGCTTGTTGTTGATGAGTTAAGAGATATTCAATGTTCATACATACGTACGTGTGTGTGTGTGTGTGTGTGTGTGTGTGTGTGCGTGTGTGTGTGTGTGTGTGATAGCGTCTTCCCGTCAGGGACAGACGTAAAACTTCTCACTGAAGTACATAGTTGTGGTTCTGAGAAAAACAGGAAAAAAAGAAAGAGTTGAAAATGTCTCTGGGTATTTATAATGTTGTATGTCACGTGATAGTCTCGAAACACACAGATTTTTGTATTTTCGTTCAGGTCATAAACTAGGTCGATACAATTCGGACGTATTTAAAATATGATATTAGTATTAATTGACCAATCAAGAGTCAGAGAAGTATCAAGGCTCTCTGTTCCATTTTTTGCACAAAATTGAACTAGTTTTTTACAATTGATTGAAATGATGTAGAATTAAAATTCTACAGATTCATAATTTTGTTCCATAATTCATATTATGGTTTTTGTTTCATGAAACTGTTTTAATCTGGGTTATTAATTCACAGATTCAATGTATATAACATTCCATACACCCTTGTTAACAGGGTGGGAAGTAATGGATTTGTAGAGTAAGCGGAAGTGAACAGTATCAAATCAAAGGAGCAAATGACAAACATAAACATACCGCGCAGCCTTCCGGGTTTCAAACACACTTAAATTTTCAACTTAATAAAAAAATAAATAGCCAATAAAATCAGCTCCCGCCAATAAATAAACGCAGGTTTCTGGAGCCCATAAAAACCAAACACGGCAGAGGTACTGACAGCAGTAAAGAGACGCGAGTCCACCTCGTCGTTCTGTCTTTCACCCGAAAGCAACAGCGGGCTCCCTTTGATCTTGTTTCTCAACTCCACTTTCTCTCGTCCTCACTGAAAGACTATTCCTGTTCATTTCCTTACAGTCAACGAGAAGAACTTTCTAACTTTCATTTCATAAATGATTACAGTTAAAATTTGCATATCTTATGTTTATCATTTTATTTGTACACGCGACAATCTTTTCACTCGTTTTTTTTTTTCAACAAACGGTGAGCCATGGAATCTTTCCCTAACAGATTCAAAGTGCCGCCAAATTGTAATTGTAATATAAGACCTTAGTAATGAAACAATATACCAAGATAAAGAGGATTAATTTCATTAAAACTGCTTTAATGTAAATGATTAATTCAAAGCTTAAAATGCATATAATATTTCGTACACCCTTGTTAAGGGGGTGGGAAGTGAAGGACCCGATACTCTGCTAGATTATATATTAATTGTAATAAAACCAAATTAATTATGCTCTTACTTACGTCTTTCTTTCTTTAAATTTCCTAAGCTGACTACAGCGAACTACGGCAAGCCCAAACCGAAACTAAAAATGGTCGCTCCCAGTGGAACGACGACATTTGAGACAAGCCTCCAGTTCTGGGCGAGAGTTGACTTGGCCATTAGTAAAGTATGCCATAGCACGAATTCATTTCTTCCTGTGCTCTGTACCAGATATCTTGACAAAATCTCTCGCCACAGGCAGGCTACAATAGTGTGTGAGAGTGAGCGCTTGGACAACCTATTTTCCCATAATTGCCTTATGCGTCCAAAGAGTAGTATCAAAAAGCCCTATAATCGATTTTGACCAGGATTGACCAATTATAAAAATTCATTCATAGTTTTGATACTAGTCTAGTGAGTGGAGTTTTCACGTGATTTTTCTTAACATTTTTCTTTCTGGTTTAACTCCAGAATAACAATAAACTTTGAAATTCATGCATCACTGAGTTCGAAGGGAAAGACAGGTTTCTCTTAAATATTTTAGTGAGTGTGAAATAATAACTCCCTTCACCCACTCCCTTCAAATTCATAGGGCTGAGGAAGAAGAAAGAAAGAAATTTGCGAGCTATGTGATTGCCTTTCACAGAAATTAACCGGTGAGCCGAAAAGAAGAAGGATGGAAATTCACGCGATTATGTTAACTTTTGTAGGATGAATGAAAACCTTGCTTTCACAGAAATTAACTTGTGAGCTAAGAAGAAGGAAAAAAAGTAGCGAAATTCTTTTTGATATAACGTTTTATATCAAAAAGAATTTCGCGTAGGCTCGCTACTTTCTAGGAGAAAAATTAAATTAATCAGAAGAGGATTTGAAGTCTTGTGAAAGGTTTCGTTTCAGTTCCTCGCGACCAGCGTGAAATATTCGCCAGTGTAAAATTACTCGCCAATTATATTATCGACCTCTAACCAGCACGCGGCACTTCAAAGAATTTTCTCTCAACAACCCAAGAAAGATAAGTATTTAAAAATATCTCTCTTTGTTTACTTTTGAAAGTATGCAAATTATATATCCCTTCGGTGAGCAATGATTTCTCTTACCTTTGTCCTAAAACATTTTGAATATTATTTTGTGTCGGATCATTTAATCTATTGTATGAACATTTCCTCTTCATGGCAATACTTTTAAAGTACGGACTTTAATAAATCTGATTTATTTTCCGGAAACGAGTTCTGGCAGTACTTCAAAAGTGTAAATTCGTGAATGAATTCCTTATCTTGTTTTGTTAAAATTACCCATGTGTTTCCTCGTCATTATCATCCTTCATTAATCTTCTTGGCGTAGGTAAATCAACTGTTCATTTTAAACTCTAAGCCCCACGCCACCATAATATTATGGCCGTGTAATCCATACGACCAGAATAAAAATGAGAGAATTTGGAAATTTTTGTTGACAGAAATTTAACATAAGTGTGAGAAGAGATCTTTCAACGACTTCGGTATTAGATATGATATGTTCTTTTGATGTATTGGGTCGGTGGCGCCTGTGGACGGGGCGGTCGGTGAATTTGTTGCCGCGATTTGTCATGGAATTTGGAAGCTGAAAGCGAGTCCTTTGTATCAGAAGATTTTGTCTTCAGTCAGAATTTTATCCTCGGACGATAAAGACGTGTTTATTCTGGCTCCGTGGTGAACTACTCTAGTTTGCCACGTATATTAATGTTACCTTAAATAATTCGAATTACAGTATCGAATTATTTGCCTTTAAAGATTATAGAATTAATATTTATTTAGCTTTTAATAGCTATATTACTGATTTTATTTATGGATGGGAACAGGGGAGTGTGAGTTTTCGCATCGAAGGGCTTTGTTGGAAAATTTAATTGGCTTCGGTAGAAATCCGTAGCTAAGATTTGTTTATATTTGAAAAACTTTGAAGAGAAGATTTGTTCAGCTTCGGTAGAATTCCGTAGCTAAATTGTGTTTGAATATGGAATTTCAGAAGAGAAGAATTTAACTGGCTTCGGTAGAAATCCGTAGCTAAGATTTGTTTATATTTGAGAATCTTTGAAGAAAAGATCACGTGAGCTTCGATAGAATTCCGTAGCTAAGATTTGTGAAATTTGGAAGAAAAGATTTGGTTAGCTTCGGTAGAATTCCGAAGCTAAAAGAAGTAATTTTATATTCCCTAGTAGGGGAATTATTTCATTTGATTTATTTGTTTGTTGATTCAGAGAATCAACGTTTCTATTTGTTTGACAGAGTCAATCGATGCAGGGAATTCTGCCCCTATTCACGTTCTTTATTTTAAAATAAGATTTAAAAGAATTCCAAAGCTAAAGTTTTAAAATAGTTTGAAAGATATTCTTCATGGAATAAGATTTTAAGATCCTAGACTAGGTTAGGATTTGTGTTTTACAATTTACCCTTTCAGCTCCAGAGGAAGTGAAAAAGAGTTTCAAAGAAAGAAAAGAAAATATTTGAAGAAAGAAGAGACACAAAAGAAATTGATTTGATTGTAAAAAAAGAAAATGCTTTAACAATATTGTTTGTTGTAAAGAAAAGGTTGAAAGATGTTTGCGTTGTCTGCTTGCTGACAACATTGTTTTGTAAGTAAAAATCCTTTTGTTCATTTTTGTTTGTTACCCACTTAGCATATGGACCAATATGCATGTAATTATGATTTGTTGAAATAAATATTTGATCTGTGAACACTAACGGTATAGTTGTTTATAATATCGTCTGCTTCATTGAGTGGGTTTGTTGTTGATTTCCTTTGAAGAAGCCGAGAAAGAAATCGGGAGTTTGGTCCTGTGTGTTATTAGTGTATTAAATTGTAATTTAAATATATTACTTGTTATGATGTTGGTTTGGGGTTTGTAGAGACAAACGACAAATAACACGTAACAATAAAAAGGGTTTTAATAGGTTGGTAAAAAGGTACAGAAATCGCCTGAGTAGTCTATAACTAGCTCAGCCAGGAACAATATTTATTTGCATGTAACATACAAAATGTGGCACAAGGCCAAAAAGGGGGTTGGGGAAGGACGGTCATCATCTGTCTTAAACTAAAAACTTAGCTAGTCGCAAACACTGACCCAAACATACCAACAATAGTCCTAGCACCAAAACAACACATTCTTCCATACCTTTCTTACTACATCCACCATAATTCCTCAAATTCTCTATGAAATTCTAACTAGTCCCAATATGTACAATTCAAAGTCTGTGGGGGGGGGGATAACAATTTAAAAACCCCGATGAATATTTACAATATGCAAAAATATATACAAGAAACAAAACAAAATAAGATTAGTAATAAAACCCCCCACAATACCTAAATGTGGCAGAAACATCAGTTAACTAGACGAAATAATTGCGGGATTATAGCAGTAAAAACGGTCATCCTTCCCAAATCACTCACACAGACACACACCCATTTAGACACAATAACAAAAACGAAAAACCACACACACGAAACGAAAGTCATCCCGCAACCACCAGAGAACTGACGTCACTGGCCACCTAACGAGGGAAGGGATGGGGAATTAAACCAAAGAAAAAAATAGGGACAGAAATAAAAGGGCGGCTAATGGGCATTCATACCCTAGCTAAGTTAAGCAGAAACAAGAAAACTAAAGATTCAAAACTAAACCTAAACTAGCCTAATATCGGGACGGGTTGCTCTGTTCAACCCATGAGGGACGAAATCCTGCACCTAGCCGAGGTCCAAGTGCCACTCCAAGTCAGCTCCTCTCACTCTACACATTCGCGCAAGATTCACCCACCTTTTAGCGAATTCTGATGAAGGGAGTCGCCGCCTTTCCGTCCTAATCTTGACTTTAAGCTGATGCTTAAAGTACAAGATTAGTAGGGAAGAAGTGAACTTCTCGCCTCCATAGAATCCCTTCTGACGTGTCACCCAAATCACGACTCTCATAACTCCTAGCAAGCAGTGGAACACATAAAGTTCAGACTTCGTTAACGGCGGGGCCACATTGCTACAAACAGAAGCGGCCTCAAGGACGAAAAACTTTCCCTGCAACATGCGAACCATGAGACCTTCAACAAACTTACACAATGGTGCTACCAACTTGCAATGAAAGAAGACGTGACCAAGGGTCTCGACTTCCCCCTCACAACGTCGGCAGTTTGGATATTTCTCCAAACCCGCTGCGCAAAGTTTTTTGCCGACCCAGAGGGCCCCACGTATCACCAGCCAGGTGAGGGATGCCTCATCGTTGTTGAGACATTTCAACCCGGAAGCCCAAGGCCAGATTGAGCGAGCCTCCTGCTTCGTAAGACCGAGCTTGTCAATCAGATCATCATGAACGGACCCCCTGACTACCACCTGATATAATGCCCTACGAGACAACGCCTGGACGTTGTGGAGGCCAACCGTCGCCCGTAAGAGGTGTTTCAGAGCCAGACGACATTCACGGTAGAAGGAGCACTCGACACGAGGCAAACGGCCAGCCTCCTCCTCGCCCGAGTGCACACTTCTCAAGGATGGAAAGGATCTTCGGGCGTCTTCCTTCCAGAAGGCGCCCCCGTCATCCGTGTCGCGACACAAACGATCCAGGAACCCGATGCGAAGCATATCGAGACGAATCTCAATGCTAGGCATACCTAGACCGCCTTCAGTAGGATGAAGGCAACAGATCTCCCGACATACCCCTGGAGCTCTGCCTCTCCACAAGAAAGAGAACAAGAGCTGTACTAATGAACGCACTGTGGTAGACGGAAGTGGAAGTACCGAGAGTCGGTAAAGGAGAATCGGGTAGATATGCGAAACACATACCTCCGCCCTCCCCTTCAAGGAAAGATTCCTCCGAGACCACAAATTAATTGCGCCCTCGGCCTTCTCCCGTACCTCCGACCAATTCATATCCAACTGGATATCAGGACCGAACCAGACGCCGAGTATCTTGATCGGCCCATCCGTCCAGCTGAATGGTCCGGGAAGAGAAACCCCCTTCCACGCACCCAACCGCAAGCCAACAGACTTATCGCGGTTGATCTTGGCCCCTGTCACCATCTCATAGCCACTGATTTCTCTGCTGACTTCGTTAATCTCGGCTCTGCTCGACACAAGAACCGAAACGTCGTCAGCATAGGCAGAATACCTGGCCGAGGTGGTAGCACCAGGTAAAGAGATTCCGCGTAGGACCGGATTCGCCTTTAACTTGCGAAGGAAAGGTTCCAACGCAAGAACGTAAAGCATAGGCGAGAGCGGACAACCCTGACGAATAGATCGAGACAATACGAAAGGTTCCGATCTTACCCCGTTCACTTCTACCAGCGCACCGGGAGTCGCATACATAAGCCGGATCCAGGAGCGAAAGTACGGCCCGAAACCGGCAGCCGAAAGAACAGCCTCCAAGAATCGATGGTCAACCCTATCAAAGGCCTTGGACTGATCTAAATTGATCAGCGCGGCTTCACTGTCGACTTTCTCGATGATCAGGCGCACCATATGAAGGTTGTCCTGAATAGTCCGGCCCTTCACAGAACAAGTCTGCTCGGAGCCAATCAGACTAGACAGGACAAGCTGCAAACGGTTAGCCAAGACCTTAGCCAAAATCTTTAACTCTGTATTTAACATAGTTAAAGGGCGAAAGTTACCTATCCCATCCCCACCGCTTTTGCCCTTACGCACCAACTTGATCACACCCCTGGTGAAGCGTTGAGGTATAGACCCCTGCTTCATCCAGTTGTTGAAGACCAGCTGCAGCAAAGGAACAAAAACGGGCGACTGCCTCAAGTAAACTTCGTACGGAAGACCATCTAATCCCGGAGATTTATCCAGGCCAACCTGTTTCAGCGCTTCCCAGATTTCCGACTCAGTGATGGGACCCTCGCACCCAGCCGCTTCAGCTGCCTCAAGGCAGGGAAAGTCAGCTAAATAGGTGTCGAACTGAGCAGAGCTCAGACCGGGCTCCCTGGTAAAAAGATCCCGAAAGTAATCCCGAAAAGCCTCGCATATGCCCGAGTTTGTAGTCACTGTCCGCCCATCCGGCAATGTGACGCTCGCGATATGCCGTCTTGAAGCATTCCTACTTTCCTCTGCACGCAATTCTGCGGCCATATTCGTCGCCTCAGAGGACATTCTTTTTAACCTAGCCCTAACTACCAGAGCTTGATCCTTCTTGGTAAGCAAGGAGGACAACTCTGCCTTAGCTAGGACTACTTCCCCACTATCACGGGATTTCACAGCCCGATCGACTCTTTGCTCTAAAACCGTTTGCGCCGCTAATCTATCTACGTTGAGTCGACGACTAAAATCGGCAGCAAACGTTCGAATTTTAGATTTAAGTTTGTCCCACCAGGCATTTCCCACCACAGCCCCCGTCAGTTCCCTTTGTAAGGTTAGTAAAAACTGGTCCCGGAAATGCTGCTCGCCAAATAACGAGCAGTTGAATTTCCAGTAGCCAGTTATCCTAACATTAGGCTTATCTAAGTTTACACGGACCCGGACAAGCCTATGATCCGAATAAACTATATAATGAAAACTTGGACACCCTAAGAGTCCTACATCGACTCTCCTAACTAAAACTCGGTCGAGGTAGCTCGCAAGCACACCTACAGCCGAGCTGCCACTATTTGTCCAAGTCCACACTACCCGCTGAGGGTGTTCATTCCGGTACTTGTCGATGAGATCAAACCAATCGACAAAGCCCCGAAAATGCTCCACTCCCCAGTTTTTAGTACCCTCTTTATATTTGGACCCTATACGATCTATATCGGGGTCAAGGACGGCATTCCAATCCCCCGCTAAAATTAACCGACGTGATGTCGTCATAAACGGCTCGATCTGCCGAAACAAAGCAAGTCGCTCAGCCTGGATATGGGGCCCATAAACCCCAATGAGACGCAAAGCCTTATCATTTATGGTAGCATCCAGCACGCAAAGCCTGCCCGCCGGATCTGCGAAGACAAGAGCACACGCAGCCTTCAAAGTCTTGCTCACCAGCCAAGAGACACCCCTCGAGCGTCCATCAAAACATGCTGAATAAAGAGTAAACTCCCTAGACAGAATGTCTTCATAATCGCGAGAAGAAAAACGGGTCTCTTGCACACAACATATATTCATACCGAGGCTCTGAAGGTCGCGAACGAGTCTCACCCTTCGAGACTCCGACCTCAGGCCTCGGACATTCAAACTAGCTAACCAGAGTGCCATTATCGAATCGACTAGGGTCGCCCATCAGAGTTGAACATAGCTGGGGTGAGGACACCGACAGCCTGTCCCATTGATCCTGACGCCATCTCACTGTCGACGGTATCACCATGAGACAGACCGCCGATGTCCGCAGGATAAGTTAATTTTAGCGCCCTATACAGGGAAGGGTGAACAAAAACAGGGACCCTCCCTCTGCATGTTTTCAATGGATCAAGGTCAGGTTCATAAACCGCCGCTGGGGGCACCAATTTCAGGGACGAGTTCGCCTCCTCGATCATGCCCCAAATCTCCCGCGTACCCGGGCCGGATCGGACGACAGTCAGGAGTCTACGGGCATTTTTGAACTTTTCCGGCACCTCCACATCAACTCCATTGATGTGCCGGAAGTTAAAGAGAATCCTCAGCGGCCTCGGGTTTTTAGTCTGCCCGCAGACCCTTTCTAATTGCTCCCCGGATACGCGGCAGACGTCTTCCCCTGGGAGATATGGCGGTTTGACTTTTTTCTTCCTCTTCTCTGCTACTGCAGGCAACTCCGGGCTTCTCTCCCTCTTTTTTTGAGGAGTATGAGAGGGAGTAGGTGTGGGCGTGCATGTCGGAGTATGAGAGGGAGTGATGCCAGATGAGGTCTTAAAAGGGGAAGGAGTTTTTGAGGTACAGGTTCTTGTTGGCGAATTGGTCAGAGATTTAGGCGGAGGTGGTTTGATGAATTTCATGGTACCTGAAGGGGAAGACGGGGCAGAGGATGAGGGGCAAGGCCCCCAGCGCGACTTACGGTTCTTAGAGCGACTGGCATCTAGCTTTTCTTTTAGCTTTTTTAAATTTAAAATTTTCTGCCAGCTAGGTTCATTTAGCTTCTGCGTCTCTGTGGCTGATTTTTCGTAAGACGCCGAGGCGTCGCCCTCAGAGCTGGTAGAGGGAATGGGGATGTAGGTGGGTTTATCCCTGGAGTTATGCTGGGACAGAGGTCCCGCTGTCTGGACCTTCCCTTTGGCCCTACCTACTACACGCCATTCCCCCTCATCCTTCTCCTTATCCACACTTGTGGAAGGCGTTGGTTTGAGGGGTAATGAGGGCATCGACCCAACCGAGGGATTTTCCCCACCGGTCCGTTTAGTAGGTAGGCCCATTACAGGCGCCGCGGATTTTTCAGTGTCGGCCAAAGGGGGATTTGGGTCGCCAGCAACCGGAGCTCCAGGGGCCTTCTTCCCTGGGCAGGAGGAGGAGAGATGACCAGTCACTCCACACCTCCAGCATACTGGTTTTCTGCCAGTCACAATGACTGGCAATCTCCGGTTGCCAAAATCCAGACAGTTGGGGATGGACTTGAAGGCCGCCTCGTCTATCATGATATCGAAAGTCCACCCCCCGTTCAAATTGTCCGAGAGAGCCCCTAAAATTTGGCCGTACTGCATAAAAAATGCAGCCAGGAGCTCTCCGGAAATTTGAGGAGGAACCTCAAAAACTGCCACCCTGGTCCTTCGCCTGCCTAGATATTCCGTACGGAGAATAAGGTCTTTCGTAATTAATTCTCTCTTTGCCATATCTAGGCAATCTTCTGGCGTGGGCAGCAGCACGTCCCACATAAAAAACTTTACGCCTTTAATAACTCTTTGGGGTTTTATCCCCAGGGACATAAGTGATTTGATCACTGTGTCTTTCGTGGATCGACAGATTTTGCGCGTACGCCTGCCAACCGCGAAGACGGTCACCATTCTTTGTTCGAATGTCTGAAGCTCTTGAACGTCTTTGAGGATGCCATCTTTGTTTACCAGATGGGCAAAATCCTTTGCCTTTTCCAAGAACTCCGCGATACTAGCTCAGCCAGGAACTTCTCGGACTTTCTGTCTCTCGACGTGCCACTATTTAAAGTCTTTGTTCACAGACGCAGACAAGTTCATCTTCAAGAGGGGTGGTAGGTTTCCGACACAACATTACTTTAAAATCGTATACGGGTAAAATTTGAATTTGATTGAGAATTTAATTTTTCATTTAAATTTTGGTCTTTGACATCACCTTTCACACTGACGCACAAGAGACACTATATCTCTCGAGAAAAAAGTTATTTTTTTTCTCCACTTTATTTCTTCTTCAAATTTTTATTTTTTCCACAAGAAAAAGAAATATGTCATTCCTATCCAACTCACATTTGTGTTGATTTCAAAGTTTATTATTAAACTGGGGTTGGAACAGAGATGAAAAATTATCTGAAAAGTTCGATTGCTACATTAATTTTAAAGGGTTTCGTATTTATAATGTTTTCTTCTGGACATCAATAATCATGCATATGCCACTTTGTCTTACGGCCATTTCACATTGATACACCGGTTCACGTACGATCACCGAAACTATGTAACTTCGAGCCAGATGAACTAGATGGGTGACCACTTGCGAATATCAGGTGCTGTAAGGCGGGGGGACGTCTGGGTGGTGTAATGGATAACGGCTCGGAATTTGAATATTGCTGATTCTTCACTGGATCTTATTTTTGAATTGTACTGTAGACACAAGTAACATTTTAAAAATATTTTAAATAGAAATTTTGTTTATATTTCTGAGATGAAGCATTGTAACTATTTACACGATTTACATTGTTCAGGCTATTGACTTCACCTTTATTGTCATATTATCACGACGTTTCGGCCGTTATACGCTTCGGCCTTCTTCAGGTGATATACGTTAGAATTTCGAACCGAACCCTTTATTTAGTCCACGAAGTAGATTGTTTCGGTTTGAAATTCCAATGTATATCAACTAAAGGAGGCCGGAGCATACTACGGTCGAAACGTCGTGAATATGACAATAAAGATGGGGACAACAGTTCAAACAATGTAAATAGTGTAAACAAATTTTGTTAATATTTGTTTTCATTTTTCTACTTTCTGCCTCTGTCTGCCCCTCCTCTCTCCCCCCTCTCTCTCCCCCTCTCCCCCTCTCTCTCTCTCTCTCAACAGTTGTGTGATATAAGCAAACACTAACATCGCCATATTGATAGTATGATAGACGATTATTTCCACGCTCAGACCAGAGATCTCGAGTACCTTGTGGTGAAAATAAAGAGAAGATGAATAAATGTGATCTTGGGAAGAGCCTTTCGCTTACGATAGAAGATGTTATTATTAACAATTTTTCATTTCTTTTTTTTTCTTCTTTTTTGTCCTTATCTTATTCTATACTTGTTCCACTTCTCTCCCGTTCCTTTTCATACGTCGCGCTAACGCACCACGCCTGCCCCACCCCTTGAACCACACCCATTCCCGTCACCCATCCTTCACGATATTTAGGGGTATCCATTTCTCCATAAGCAGTTTTCAGCGGCAGCCAAAGCACACTTCTCCATTTATGGGTAAATTATTCACTTCTATTGTCATCTCCCTACGCAGACATTGAAAGATAAACGCATATATGCACAAATATACGAACTCTTCTCCACGTGGTGAGATCAGCACGTGCACGTAGGATTGTGCAGAGTGAGAGAGAGAGAGAGAGCGAGAGAGAGCAGAGGTACAGAGAGAGAGAGAGAGAGAGTGCTTGGTACAAAACCAGATAGGTGAAATGAGGTTAAGATTATGTTACGTCGGTCTTCCAGGTAGGAAGCGACATCCTGCCTTGTAAATCGACATTCGAAATCTTAGCTTTTACCAGGGTTCGACCAACGATCTCTAGCATCAATAAGGGCAAAACGCAAAGGCCACATCCGCTAAACAGGAAATAATACCTGTATTCTATATAATCAAATGAAGTAAAAGCAAAAAAGTCATTTTCTTGCCGAAAACAGAAAAAGTGATCTTGCTTTCTGTATTGCGTTAACTAGAAATGAAAAACGTTAACAAAGCAAAAAACAAAACAAAAAAACTCCTATTTGTTTGAGCCATAAATAATTTCCGTTGTTTGGGAAGTCATTTTAATAAAGAATATACCACCCTAATTTTAACAATAAATGTGGAGTTGAAAGGTTCTGGTATTTCTGGACGAAATTTTAGACTGATACAGTCTTTCTTATCAAATCGTGGAATGTATGTTGTCTTGAATAACCACTCTTCTAGATCGTTTTGCATTAATGCAGGTGTTCCCCGGGGTGCTCTCCTTGACCTATGTTGTTTTTAAATTTCATAAATGGCCTTCCTGATATCATCAGTTTTCACCTCGATATCAATGCTGATGGCACACGTATTTATTCCTGTCTTAATAGTAAGGATGATCGGTTCCATAAGGTCAAATTGGCAGCTGATTTTAAAAAAAAACCTACAATCTACTGATAAATGGGACAAAGAAGGAATGGCTTCTTAATTTTAACACCTCCAAAACGAAACTACTCTCTTTTAATTGTCTGAGAGAACCCTTTTTACCTTCCATCAGCATGGCTGATGCTAACCTCCAGGAGAGTGAGTCATTGCACCTTCTCGAACTAACGTTTTCCGCTAAAATGAAGTGGAAAGAATATATTAAATCAATTTCTAAGTCTGCAGCTAGGAAAGCTGTGTCGAGCTAGACAATTTTTCTCGCCAGGATATATCTTTACATATTTATAAGTCTACCATTCGTTCTTGGTTTGAAGATTGCTATCACATCTGGTCTACAGATTCTTGATAAATCCAAATAAGAATCTACAATGTTATTGGTCCTGACCTGGCATCTCGGCATCAGTCACTTTCCCACCATTGTAACATAGCTTCCTTGTACATTTTTTTTTTTAAATAAATACTTTCATGGTAATTGTTCTGATGAATTTTCTTCTATGGTATCTAGACTGAATTTAAGAACAGTATTAGATTGGCGGCAAGGTCTCAACATTTTACAGTTGAAATGGCTAGATGTCACCGTAAGTTCTATGCTTACTGTTTCTTCTGTCTCACTTCTCACTTGGGAATCTCTCTTCCGGCTTCTTGCTTCCCAATCAACTTTGACCGTCAAAAATGTAAATGCAATGTCAATCGTTATCTTCTGTCTTCTTAATGTTCTTTTATTATTCTCCTTCCTTAATAGTATATTCTTCAGATATTCTCTAATACTCAGTAACTCCTTGCATCTTAGTGGATTTATTGCCTTGCTTGGAGTGAAATGATTTTAAAAAAGTACACGAACATGTCTCAGTTTTTCCACGGCAGTGAGAGCGTATACACTGGATTAAAGGAACAATGTCCCTCTTCTACGTGACAACGAAGGCCAGATGCAGCGAGAATAACGCAGGAAAAGATTCGGGGGCTAGGCTTGTCTGTTCTACCCTACCCGCAGTATTCACCTGACCTTACACGAAACGATTATTGCCTTTATCGATCGATGCAAAATGTGGAAAACTTTCTCTCATGAAAACCAAATTCAAGATGTGATCGAAAAGTTTTTCGCATCGAAACCTTCTGGTGTTTACTCAAAGGTATTGAAAAACTGTCTGATAAGTAGCAACAACGCATTGCAAATACTGATTAATATAATTAAATAAAATATAATCGTACTTTTTGAAGAATAAAGTTCATAAACAAAAACGGAAATTATTTATGACTCAACCTAATATATCGAAAACCCCTTTATAATGAATAACGGCTCAGAATATGAAATCGGATGGCCGGGTTCGAATTCCAGTCGGGTTAGTTTCATTCCCTTACGCGCAAATACCTTTGGGAAAGGGATGAATCCATTTCTTTTCCACACAGATATATGGATTGAATAGCAGAACAGACTAGGTTCTATATCCTTTCTACCGCAAAAAAGAACTCAGTCTACTGTGAGAAAATCTTCTGTCTCGTCAGTTATGATGATTTTCTAAGCGTAGCACAAGTGAGGATCAAACTCACTAGTCAGTCTTATTGTTATAACGAGACAAGCTTGCTAACCATTACACCATAAGCATTCAGTTATGAATCGAAAGAGATATCATCGCCCAAGCGTGTATCAACTGGCTGAACTAAAACGAATTCTTCAGGCAACACTCTCATAACTTCACTCAGATGGTATACATCCGTGTCCTGGGTAAGACGATAAACTACGCCCGATAGCAGGCCTCTGATCAGGAGGTTTTGAGGAGCGTGGAACCACCTCTTAATTGCTGGTGTTCCCAGGTCCACCCTGGCCCGGAGTGATAGCACCTGTTAGGGTCCCACCTACGAGCAAATAGTTAACCCCAAAACGGGAGTAAAAACACTATGAAAGTGTAAAAATAGGTTTTAATACCAGAAATACTTTGTAAAAAAATTATTACCAGCAATAGATTTTTTGGGGAAAAATATTACTAGCAATAAAAATTTTGTCGGCATTAAATAACCCATTAAGGTTGATATGCCGTAAAACAAAACGAAAGAAACAAACAAAGCAAAGTTTGATGAATCTAAGCTCACGTTGAAAAACCAAGCCTTGATCTGCGCTGTATATTTTCAATGAGACATTAATTTATAGGACTTTCTTGATCAGTCGTCATAAAAAGGATTGACAGAAATAGCGTTCAGCAATGACTGGCTCTACTTTGCAAGGACAGGAAAAACATTTCTGTTGTGTTGTTCTACGACATGTGATCAGTAGTCAACTTCTACCTGTCTCTTACTTTACTAACACTTCTTCTACTTAACATGTGCAAATAGGTATAATCCTATTTACTAGTCCACTACAATTTCTTGCGTGTATAGATGAGGCACAAGGCCGAAAGTATGTGGTTCCAAGTTAGGATTGAATCACTTTGATGTGGCACAAGACCGAAAGTCTGGGGCACCCAGTGAGGATCGAACTCACTACTCAGTCGAAATTGTTATATAGCGTGACAGGCTTGCTGAACACTCCACTGCGTAGAAGTTCCTTTGTGCTTATGCACGGAGATTAGACGATTTTTTATAGGCGTGTTAGTAAATATATCGACAGTAAATACGCACCTTTACACAAAGACAGAGAAGCCGAGAAATACACAAATAAGTACACAAAAATACATATGCACACTGATGCATACATTTAGAGAAACAAACATCCACATGTCACTAAATAGAATTTAAAGGATTCTTCTATTTAACATGTCTCTTCAGTACGTCGGCGATTATGGCTGTCCACAACTCCCAACCCTTCATCTCTCTACTATCCCTCCTAGTCCCTCTTTTGTCATCCATTTACACAAGCTAGTTCAGTGAGTTGCTGTTTTCCTCTGCCCCTCTTGCCTTCAATATATACTGTTAGAGCCAAGTTTTCCAAGCCCTTTTTGTTTGTCTCAGAAATTTTAATTGTTTTTTTTTTCTGATTCTAAGTTCAAATGTCCTTTTTGTTTCCATTCTCCATAAACATCCTTGTTACTCACATGCACCATCCATGGCATTCTCAGCCAGCATCCTCCTGTAGAATTACATCCCTGTTATTTCTAGTTTCCTCTTTATATATGAGGAAAATGTCCAGCATTCACTGTTATATAAGAGGATTGATATTATATAGTTCAACACTCTTTTCTTTGTTTCTAACGAAATTTTCCTCTTTCTTAATATTTCGCTTAACTTTTGGAAGGCATCTTTCACTAATCCAACGCGCCTTCAGATTTTTGTGTCACATTTTCAATATAGTTACATTTCTGTACTTGCGTGATTTTGATGTCTCCAATTCGATTGTTCCGCTTGCTAACTTGCTGTCTTGTTATGATTGGTGATTAGCCCTTTCTTCCCTCTTTCATTTACTGCCTTTTAGAGGAATTCCTGCATTTTTTTCGGCTTCTGCCGCAAACACGGTGTCACCTAAGATGCCAACTAATAATAAATTTTGGCAGGACTTCTAGTTCTCTTAGGATCGTTGCATTGTAAAGGTTAAATAAATCCGGTGAGAAGATGTACCATTGCCTTACGCCTCTTTCTATTTTTTTGTAATTGCCCAATTCATTTTTTTTTCGTATGCAAGCGGTTTGCTCTTAATTAAGTTCTTTTTTTCGAGCATTTTTGACAACATTTAAGAACATTGTCTTCTTTAGCATTGCCAAGTTTCTCGTTTTGTTTAGGTTACAGACTAGATCAGCCATGTTATTCTGATGATGTTTTGAATTTACAACGAAATATTCGCGAAATCTGATTATTTCTGATCTTTGATCAAGTATTCATTTATCTCTTTCTTTTAGAATTAATTTGATCTTCATGTTTTAAAATCGTCTGATGAACAAAATCCTTATTTATCCGTTAATAATCACTTCTGTTATTTGAGTACCATGAAAGGACAGGTTATCTAGTATTCTTGATAACTAACACCGAAGCACACAGCATACATCCGTATCTAACATTCTTGAATTTTTACCAAATATATTTTCAGCAATCATATTTTGATCGGCTAAGGAATCAGAGAGTCGAGTTCAAATTCCAGTCGAATCCATTACATTCACTTACGGAATGGGAAAGGTATGAATCCTCTTTTTCTCCTAATGCTATGGGTAAATAGCAGGACAGACCGGGTTCTATAGCCTTGGATGGCCACTGGTCTACCATAGAAAGAAATGACAACTTACTGCGGGAAAAAAAACTGCCACGTCAGTCATGTATCGAAAGATTCATGATCGCCTAAGCGTGTATCACGCACGGCACATAACTAAATTAAGGCTTCGGACATGAGAAATAGGATGAAACATTTATCAAAACAATAATGATATGCATATAGCTGTCGATGAACCAAAAATTGATTCATAGCCAATGTCTTTTGCTTTCACAAGTTTAAGACGGTTAGTCATACTCTGCCTAATTTCCTCTCTTAGCTCATGTCGCTTCAAATAATTTACTTCTCGTCTTTCTTACGTCACGGGAGACCACGAAGAAATAAAGAAAAGAAAAAATGAATCGGTCTGGAATTGATAACGTCTCATCAGGTAACAAAATGAAAAAAATATGCATTCAGCTGATTTTAACAAATCTCCGGATTGAGAAGTGACGTAATGAAATAATTCGTCTGCATTTTTTTTCTTCCTGCTTTCTTTCCTTTATTTTTACTTTGCTTTCTTTCTGTTGTAGCATAACTACGGACGATAATGGGCATGTCCCCATTCACGTAAATACAGTAGTAAATACTGTATGTTGGTCTGCAGTTGGAGATTCGTCTCCAGCTGTGCTGGTCAAACTCTCTGCCTCCGGGCAGAGAAGATCCCCAGACGAGGGTATGTCGAAGGGAAGAGTCTCGTCTCGGGAAACATCTACCCGACTCCGTTTTATACGGGGTCTACGGGGAATTTTTGGCCGATCCTACGTGCTCGGAAACCCCACATTAAATTCGGCCTTGTGCTGCATCTGACTGCGTGGGGCGGTTGGTATATATCCTTCAGTTGGAGATTCATTGTGGAATTACTTGACTCACTTCTAGCAGTTGACTACTACTTCTACGCACCGCTGGCGAATCTTATATGTGTTTTTCGTGTCCTAAGTATTATGGTTCATTAGCAACATTCGTGTGATTATTCTATTGAGTAACCTTCCCTAGGTTACAACACTTTCTTTATTTATTCATTTTCTTATGTCTTTCTTTCTGTTATATATGAATAAAATGTCGCTGTCGACACTGGAGTCTGAACACAGATCACCATAGAGCAAACACAGGCGATTCCATTTTGAATAAGTAGATCACGTGATGGTAAAGGAAATGTATATATGATAATTAGTGTGGCGTCTAACGGATTACTATTCGGATCACTATTCGGCAGTTACTGCTCGAGCAAGTACTGTTAGTGCGAATGTTATTCAAAGGCGTCAGTATTGTTCAGCGGCGTTACTGTAGTTGTATCTGCGATTACAAAGTCTCTACTACAACGAGCATTACGAAAGTGACAACGAGTATTCGTTGACATTACAAAACTTTCCTTCTTTCTTTCTTTTTCTTTTTTATTCTTTCTTTTCTTACTTCTTTGATTATTTCCTTCTTTCGTAAACTGATGCTGATGTAAGCGAGAGAGGTATTTATTCATACGCAGCGTGTCTTGTCTTGAGCAAGTACATCTGGCAGAGTACATCCCTCTTCAGATGTCGTCCATCTAAGGTTCGCACAGAATTCAGTCTCGGAAGCGCTTCACCCGGTGATGCTGTGTTATCACCTCACTGGAACCCACTCTACCCCATTGTGCTAGATATGGCCATTGACCCTACCCTTTGATGGGTCTTGTTTTAAATCCTACTGGGTGTCATCCTTTTATCTAGCGATGTTATGGTTGCGCCCTGTTTGTTCAAAATTCAGTCCTTTTGAATAGTGTCTGGAGTGATTTACCGTCCAATTTTTATATGGCAGTCTCTTCTGCAGGAGTGACAGACGAAGTTGAAATGTGAAATGAAAGTACGAGAATGCTTTCTCCTCTCTCTCTCTCTCTCTCTCTCTCTCTCTCTCTCTCTCTCTCTCTCTCTGCTTCCTGTATCTGGTTATGAGGCGCCAGAGGTACGCCTTCGAACCTTCTCTGGCTCGGAGATGAACTTAGTTGTCAGATGAATGTCAAGGGAGCATTTTATAAATAGTGTGAGCTTGTCTCCACTACTCCTCCCAGTATGACGACCTTTGAAACATATATAATGTACATATAAAAACATTACATATATTTCCTGTTTTAGAAGCTAATTTTTCACAAACACAAGAAAGCAAGATAAATTACAAAAGAGTGATGCATAAATAAATAAACAAATATAAAGCTCGAATCGTTTAATAACTGTGGAAAAGGGTTGAAAGGCAAATTACAAAAGAAGACATAATTTAGGATTTAAGTTCAAAATACTTGGAGGTTATGAAGTCATTATTTATAACATTGAAAATATTCTAAACCACCTTTTTGACAGTACTAACACTTAAACTATCAACCGATTGGTGTTCTGAACGCGAGGAAAGATTACACATATTTTCGAAGCCGCAAAAAATAAAGTATCTTAAGATTAACAGAAAAAAAGAAAATTAAATATTGCTTAATAGTAATATAATAATTTAATATAATTTACAATTATTATTTCTTTTATCTAATCTATATAATAAATGCGAATGTCACAGTGTCACTGTGTCACTCTTTTTAATTCAAGGGACACAACTTTTTAATTTTCAATAGCTCATCTTCTTTCCCTATAATAATTGCGAATGTCAGTGTGGCACTGTGTCACACCTTTCAACTTAAACCCAAAATATGATACAATCTTGGAATAAGGCAGACTTCGTGAGCAAATTAAAAAATTTCCGGTCCGGATCCAGACCTGCAATCCTGCAATTTTGAATTCCCAAGTTTTCATTACTGCGATTATTTTCGGTGATTTGTACGTGATTTTTGTGACGAATTTCTTTGAACGATAACAATTTTTATAACTTGCAATTAAATTTGAGAAAAATAGAAATTAACTGCGAAATCCAGCGAAAGTCACCCATGAAATAAAAAAATAATTGATTGTACGGAAAGTAAGGACCTACGTACATCAAATTGTCTTTAAATTAAATGGCGGCAGAAGAATTACCGTTGAACTGTTAAAGGTAAGCTTAAATATTAATGACATACTTAATACGATAGGGCGGATTTTAAGCTAGTTTATAATATATATTTTGATCATTCAAACTTGTTCCGACCTAACGCTTCGTCCCCAGCCCCCTCAACCTCCGGCGTCTTCCTCTTTGGGTTGAGGTGTCCACTCGGTCCGAACCGAACTTAGGGGTAACTGGCCGTACGCACCCTGAGTACCTGTAGATTATTAATAATCCAGTCTCATACAGACTTCTCAGAACAGGGGCGCAGTCTTCTTTCTCTCCTCCAAAATTCTCCCGCAAATCTCTCGACTCACTGCGACGACAGTCTCTCGACGACAGTCTCTTTCCCTCGACTCTTTCGACGACAGTATCTTTCCCCGACTGTTAACGACTGTCTCTTTCGTCTGGCCTCTTCCGTCTGGCCTCTTCTGTCTGTCTTTCTCGTCGGCCTTTCTCGTCAGCCTTTCTCGTCGGCCTTTCTCGTTAGCCTTTCTCGTCGGCCTTCCTCGTCGGCCTTGTAGCACCGCGACCCGTAACGGTCGCCTGCGGGTGCCCATGCACGTAACGGCACGCTGCGACGACGATGTGCTGACCGATCGCAGTCTCTCCCGTCTCTTCGATAATTCTCTCCCGACTCTTCGAAAATTCTCTCCCGACTGCTTTATTAGCAAAATCTCGAGTTAATATAGGAAAAGGATCAGCTGATCACAATTGACCCTCGGTCCGGCACGCGATTATCAAGAGTGCTGCCTACAGCCCCAAACCATGTGAGTTTCAAAGTTCTTCATAGCTTTAGTAAGCTCTATTTCAAATCTTAATCGATAAAAATTACTCTGATCATTTTCATTGTATTTGTAATGACCCAATTTCAAATGGGCGAGATCAGATTTTCCACCCGTAAACAAAATTGCTCTGATCTAATTTTGCTACCTAGATTCACTCCAATTATTTACCTTATCTCAATCACGAGTTCTTCTCGCTTCACCAAAATTATACTTTGGGATATCTAAACATTGACTCAACCTTTTAATCAAAACAAATACTGTTAAACAAAACCAAGTATCTGGCCCATCCCCATTGTTTACTGGTGACCCAGGTTTAAAACATCGCTTCCTGCCCTGAGATCGTGTTTCTCATCGGTAAACAAACATCTTAACTCAAATTGTACTTTGATATATACACACCAATTCCATTTCCAGTCAATAAAAGTTATATTTGCGTGTGTGCATTCCTCTGTGTGTGTGTGTGTGTGTGTGTGTGTGTGTGTGTGTGTGTGTGTGTGTGTGTGTGTGTGTGTGTGCCTCTCTCTGTTACACCGAAGCATCTAATCACTCATCTGTAATCAACCGCTTTCTAAGTCCAATGGTTAAAAAAGGCTTTCAGCGAGTGAAACCTGCATTTTTTTTGTTGCAAAGATCATCCTTATTTAAACATTGTGGATGGCGCTACCGAATCACAAAGAACTGTACCTAATAACAGAAACCACATCACTTGACTACCAACAGTATCAACAGCTAAAATGGAGAGCACATTTAACTCGAAGAGCAAATAATAACATAATGAAGAGCTTGATATTTCACACTACTTCAAATAAAAGATTAGGAAGGAAACCCTCCATTACTAGAGGAAAGAGTGATAACAGCTACTGGACTTGAGAAACCTATTTTCCTGTAAAATTGTTTTAAGAGAAAGACTTTATAAACTTCAACTGAAATCAATACTGCTGCGTGTTCAATGAATGGCATATGCTTTCTTATAGGGAAACGGCTAATACTACCATTATCACATATCATGGTATTTATATATGCATTGATTATTATTGTTATTATTTCTTTCAATTTTTTTCCACTCTTGCTCGTTTTTTCTCTATTAGTATTTGTTTTTGTACAACTATCCTGAAGAAAATACCCATAATAGTCTATGAATTTAGCTCCTTGTAAAATCATTTTTCATAAAGAGATATAAATATCTACTGACTCATGTTGCGTCTGATGCCTGCCAAGTTGGGTTCTAACTCGGTCAGATTATTTGGATTTTCTAAGTTTATCGATATTCATAATGGCTGACCTATGCGCTGCGACAAATTGATTGTTACACCAGCCAAGGAAAAGTCAGGAAAAACTCACTATGGGCTTGTAATCTGCGTCTATCTGGCTGTTCACTTGAGTGTGAGTGTATGTGCCCGTGTGTTTAGTTAGGCATGCGCTTAGTAGAGACCTACTAGGAAAAGCGTTGGAACAAAATTTTTTATTATTCTAATTTATCTCCTGGTTCTCCTGTTTTCTTTTATTCATATATTGTTAGAAAAGGTATAAACTCAAATATTCTTGTGACACTACGGCAGTGATCGAGATACCCAATTAGAAGAGGCTGGTAAAGGATTTTATCTCAGTTTTAAGTGTTTTGTGTTTTTATGACATTCAGTAAAGTTTCTGAAATCGGGTCTTGATCAAACGGGAATAAAATAATATACAAATAATTGAAACCCTTTGGGATCAAGTGACATTTTACCAGATGTTGCAGATTTCCGTTCGCAAGAAAATATAAACAGTAACAGATGGGATTGAGAATTGATCTAAACTACCCGTTGGCGGGAACAGGCTGCCAATTGAGTTAGTTCCGATGCCGTTCGTTGCGATGTAGAGGGGCAGTAGGAGAGAGTCAAAGTTTTTGCTTGTTGAAAAATGATGGGTATTCTGTCATGGCAGAAGTTGTTCCAAGTATCACCTATTTACTCACCAGATCGTGCAAGGGAATTGCTGAATAAACAACCAAATATATTGAAATTCGAGTTTTCATTTTTCATCGTGGCGTTATCACCTTTTGTTTCCTTGTAAACGTATGGTAGATGTTTCACAGTTTTTGTTCACGCCGACGGGAACGAGAATAGAGACGCAACGTAGGTTATGTGTCTGGTCGTTGTAAAACTAAAAGACGGGCCCATTGTATAGTTACATTGTTACATAGGCTCCACGTCTAACCATTTAGATATCTTGCCACAGGGCGTAATAAGACATGTAAAAAGTGACGAGTGCGATCCTGCGCAAGTCGCTAAGATCAGATCCAATATACATGTGGAGATTTTTCGCGCAATTTTCTTTTGTATCGACGTGAATTATAGTCTCGCAGACCCTTCAATCGGTTGTCGAGTTCGATCCTCGCTGAGTGTTCATCGATATTGTTAAGTATAGTAATTACATATCGATCTTATAAATATTTTTACTTTCTTGAGTGGATGCCTACTTTGTTGCGTTTGTGTACTTTCTTCTCATCTCTGAATAAAAACACGAATCCATTGTATCGGGCTACTCAAGCATAGGATACGCTGCGCTAGAAAGGAATCAAACTTTCATCTCTCTCTCTCTCTTCTCTCTCTCTCCTCTCTCTCTCTCTCTCACACACACACATATACATACATACGCACACGCACGTATGCGCGCATACGTATATATATATATATAACTTCAATGTTCACACACACACACATATATATATGTGTGTGTGTCTGTGCGTGTGCGTGTGAACATTGAAGTTAACACACAGAGACGACAGACGGTTTCATGCTAAACTGTTATATAGCAATAAAGTGTCGCTGCCTACACTTGAGTTTGAACATAGATCGCCAGTGAGCAAACACAGACGATACCATAGAGGAAACGCATATATGGGAGGTAGCGTATGTCTAATTGATCGCTATTCCTAGTCTATCCTCTATACTATACGGATCGCATTTCTATTATATCCTCTATTACTATTCGGATCACTATTTCTATTCTATCCACTATTACTATTCCAACCGCTATTCACTATACTATTTCTCTATACGGATTAATATCCGAGCGAGTATTATCGAGCAAGTATTATTAGTGCGAGATTATTCGAAGGCGTCTGACACCAGTATTGTTCAACGAAGTACTATAGTTGTATCTGCGATTACAAAGTCTCTACTGTAACGAGCATTACGAAAGTGACAACCAGTATTCGTTGACATCACAAAATAAACGCATTCATCAGGCCTTATTTTACCTAAAAAATATTTTACCTAAAAAATCAATATACTCCGATACATTGATGATGCTCAATTAATCTATTTTCCTGTGATACTGATTTATTTGACCTTGTAGAAAAGCTAAACAAAGTCAAACATACAATAGAATTTACATATAAAGTGGAAAAATACTTTAACTCTCCTCGATATCATTCTACATTCTTGGCAGATTTTTTATTATCAAAATATGGCATATTTAAACCAGCAATAGTGGTGATATACCGGAAGACCTAAGCAGATCTATTTTCATAGCACCGCCTAAGAAACCAGGCGCAAACGAATGTGAACTCCGTCGAACAATCAGCCTAATGAACCACATAACACAACTCATTATTTGTCTATATTTCTGAGATGAGGTATTATGTACACTATTTACATTATTCGGATTATTGTCCTCATTTTTGTCGTCATATTTATCACAAAGTTTCGGTCATTGTATGCTCGGGCCTTCTTCAGGTGGTTGGAATGTCGAAATGAACTCTTTATTTCGCTCGCTGGGGTAGAAAGTTCTAGTTCCAAGTGCCATGTCTAATGGATGTCAGTTATCAGTTATCTTCTGTTAATTCCTCTCTCTAAGTTCTCTACCGCCTTAACTTGAGGACACATGGCACAGTGGATAAAGGCGTTACTTAGGTCCGAATTCTGATGAATCAAGTCAGAGATAGGACAAGAACAGTTCGGGTTCGTCAAAGACACCGGAACAATGAACGTGATATTTATGCTCAGAATATTAACATAAAGAGGAATATAAATACAGAAGGACGTGTACCAGTGTTTTATAGTCTACGCAAAGGCATTCGGCAAAGTACGCCACAACGATCTGTAAACTTAGTCTGATAAAGTCCTAAAGGACGAAACACATCGCACGGAAATTTTTTCCAATTTATCATACGTTTTTCCCCCGAAATTGTTTTGATATATAAAAATTTATATATCGTTATCCCGTATATATATATATATATATATATATATATATATATATATATATATATATATATATATATATATAATCATCCATAGACTGTTTCGCTATATCAGAGCTCATCAGTGTTGCTAGACAACCGATTGCTTTAAGCCAGTATGGAAATCCAACCGATCTGACATCAATCGAGAACTCTCACCCTTAGGCCATCAGTTCATGCGGCGGGGAAACGGAATTTTGAACGCATTGTATGCGAGATATAAGCATTACCGGCAACCAGAGTGCTCAATTCACAGCGAAGACCTTTTAGCGTTAATTATCAGCAGCCAACAAATTCTTTTCCTTCAAAGTGCTCAACATACGAGAGGAGGCGTATATAGTCATCCACTTTGCAATCTCTCTCTCTCTCTATATATATATATATGTGTGTGTGTGTGTGTGTGTGTGTGTGTGTGTGTTTATAGGTATATATATATATATATATATATATATATATATTTATAGATAGATAGATAGATAGATAGATAGATAGATAGATAGATAGATAGATAGATAGATCTATCCATACATATATATGTGTGTGTGTGTGTGTGTGTGTGTGTGTGTGTGTGTGTCTATAGTTAGATAGATAATGGATAGATTGCAATTTGGCCTTTCTATCGACCAACTTAAATCTCTATTTATATATGTTGCTGTATGCTTATTCATCGAGAAAATTATTTACTTGAACTAAGGTATGTAAAAATCATGAATCCTCGTGATTTCAAATAAATGCCTTAAGCGCAAATTCTTGTCATGACTAACGCCTTAATGTCTGCAAGTAAAAGGCAAATCGCAATATTTTGCTGACACATTAATCACATCTAGAGTTAACTCCCTTTTCTAATGAGCCTTCCTTTATATAACAATTTAGCGACAAGAAATGAATTTTTTTTTTCATTAATATTTGGTCGCGTTTGTTGACACTAATTTTGTGGTAAAGTCGTTGTCCTTCAAATGAAGATGACTAAACTTATTTCATTCATGTTCAAACTCATGAGTAAGCTCGTAACAGTTTTAATGCCACAAATTTGCTACTTTCAGTCTGTATGCATAATTTTTTTTATTTCAAGATCTTCAGCATTTGATAAAATGTGCCAAATTATTTTGACTAAACGGAACTTCTGTACCCATACCATCAAAAATAATAGCCAGTTATAAAGTATTAATATTGATTTGCAATAAAACAAAATTTTTAAACAATGTATCGAGATCCAGTAAAACGGAGATCCAGAATTCACGATTAAAAAAGAGGCCACTGAACCGTTTAATTAATCCATTCCCGTTATATTTTATAAACGGCCAATGGTGTCTATGATTCATTGATTACTCTTAGCATTAAATAAATTGTTTTTTCTCACTATATTTTCATGTTAAAATTGTACTTGTTTAATATAACAGCAACTCGAAATAGAAACACCCCTCGGAAGAAAAAAGATTAGCAGCAGAACGACAAAGATGGTGACGACAAAACCTATCTCAAGACCAAGTTGAAGCAATGCAAACGTATCTGAGTGCCTCACAAGAAAGGCTTGAAAATTAAGAATGCCGTCTAAGAAATTTAGTATTAATTAAACGGTTCAATTGCTCGGGAACTAATTTTGTCTGAATAAAGATAGATATTTTATTTAAGTATATGTTATTTGTACAGATTGTTAAAATAACTAAGGGAAGTAACTACTCATAAAGTTACCAACTTAATTTGATGTACCTCCCTTCTCGCTATAGAGGGTGACACGAAAAATATAAATAAGTATGAAAATGCACAAGTTAATTATTGAATAGTATATCTCTATACTTCATTATTCATGGAAGACGAGAAAAAAGTTCTTATTAAGTAAATGTTATTTATTTTCTGTCTGAATTTTGAGCATGAGGAGTTATTAATATTTAAATTATTTACATTCAGACTAATGCTCTCTAATCTTTGTTGTTATTATCACCGCTTTTCAGTCGATGTGTAGAGGACCGCGCGGTGTGAATGTGTGAGAGATGAGGAGATATCTCTGGGTTAAACTTTCCTGTTGGTCGGTCCAGCTACATAAGAATGCTGTACTTTAATGGAGTCCAAAGAAGATAAAGAAACAAACAAGACCGACATACATGTATGCAAACAAATATATATTAATAACAAATTACAATGACATGAAGGGTTACAGAGTGTTGTATAGAGAAGTTATGGTGAGTGTGTTGAGTGTCCGTACGAACGCGTATTTTGTTTTTAGCGTGTTCACAGAATATGGGAAACGCTGTTTGTGTGAGAGGTCACATATTGGAATAAGTAAAAAAAAGAGAAAGTTTTTTTTTACCTCGCCTCACGCGCGAGGTTGCAGCTGGCCGCACGTGTGCGCAAGCCGTAAAAAGAGGAAGAGGCGAAAGGTCAGTCAGTATTTATACTCGTGGGAGAGAGAGACCCCTGTTGAAGGATTAAGGAAATGAGGAGGAGCTAACTGCGACAGATGTGCCCTCCGACCTTCTTTAGGTGCCTACCGATACAGATAACGTTCAGGGAATTTCGAACCGAAACCGTTATTTAATCAAACCTAAGCTTAATTTAGTGGAATAGTAATTCAGACTCAATGAAAACGGACGAAAGATAACAGGGCATTATCAAGAAAGAATAAGACGAAATATCCCTAGACATGGTCAGCGAAGCGAGAATAGTCTACCACGTCTCCTAAAAGATGAAGAACAGAAATGTGGTTCTACAGAAACACCCTGAAGATATCATGGACCGAACATTTGAGCAGCGACGAGGTTTTAGAGAAAATGGAAACGAAAAGGTAACTTATACTTAACATCAGGAAGAAACAGTGGAAATTTCTGGGGCACGTAATGAAGAAGAAGGGCTTGGAAAATTCGATACTCACAGGGTGGATTGAGGGAAAGAGAGACAGAGGAAAGCAGCGTGTAACATACTTGATGTGCCTGAGTAAATAGATGGTAGAACATGGTTTAGGAGAAATATCAAAAAGACAAAATTTATTAAGAGCTACAAGGGACAGGATGATGCGGAGGGACATAATCGCTTACCTCCTGAAGGGACGCGGTGCATAAAAGAAGAAGAAGATTAAATAAAGTATTCGGTTCGAAATTCCCTAAAGGATTTCCGGCCACCTGAAGAAGGCCGAAAAGCATAACGGTCGAAATGTGTTAACAACATCAAAGATAAGAACGTTCGTCCAAATATAATAATGTTAATAATGTAATTCATTTAATTAAAAAAAGCTGCATTTACTGGCCTTGAAAAGAATGGTTATAGTTTAAATGTGAATAGATAAATGCATGTCTAAACATGTGTTTTGTGGATATAAAAGAGTAACAAATTTATAATAGTAAAATTGGAACGAATGCTAAAATGTGAAATTGACAAACAGTGCGGTTTTCATTGCTAATCACCAATGTAATTCCAAATTAACAGATGTATTTCATCTTTTGTTTGATACTTTCGCTCGGCATCTTTTTGTTTTAATCAATTCACCCCAAACAAGTCGATAATGCTACTAAGATGCAACGGTTTACTGGTAGTGAAAGAGAATAAAAGACTTTAGAAGGAACAAGAAACCCAATCTTAAACAGAAAAGAATGGATAAACCTCTACTCCTGGATAACAAATTTTATACCACGTGGATATCTTACTTCAATTTTGAAAACGCACAGACGTATTTTTTAAAGAATACGAAAATAATTTTCTTACAATACGTCTACCTTGTTTTTGTTTTTTTATGCCAGGTTCCTTCATTTGACGTAGGCGACTGTTTTCCCCCACTAATTCTGTATTAATATTATCTATGAAACGCCATGACTTCTTTGTCATCATCCTTCGACCTCCCTGTGGTTGGTTGGATCTCCATTAACAATCCCTTTCCACACTGCTCGGACCTGCATTGCCGTACCCAGATCCCCAATGTCCAACTCTGAGTCCCAAGCCATGGTGTCTGGGAAAGTCAACTTTCGCGAGAAGACACCTCTAGAAGGATGCCATAGAAGTAAGTACAAGACGTCTGCTTGGTGGCAGTGACCAGCAAACAGCAATCGCTTTTGTTTGAGCTTAAGAGAAATTGGTCGCAGTTCTCCGTAAATTGTGTTAAGCGTTGCACGGGATCTCCAACTGAAGTTCTTGACTTCTTAGGAAAGAGAGTAGAGAAGTTTTCCACTGCCTTCTCCATGGTTTTGAATTAGGAGTTGCCCTTTCCCACACTACTCTGCTATTAAACTCATAAATGGAGGGATTAGAGAAGGATACATACTTTTCCCAAGAGCATTCGTGCGAAAGTGAACGCAACTGACTAAACTGAAATTTGAACTCCGCTCGTTAATTACAGTTGCATTACACTCATATTTAAATATGATTGATTGTTTTGGGGATTTTTTTGGGCTTATCAACCCTTTGTGGGTTATTTAAACCCGAAACATATTTTGGATTATCAGAATATTTTTCTTTTTGGCGAGCTAATAGAGCATTAAAAATTTCTTGAGAATAATAATATTTTTTTCTAGATACAAGTCCTGATATTTAACCTATTGCTAGGGGGCACGACGAGATGGATTCATACCTTTCCTACGGGTATTTGCACATAAATGAATGTAACGAACCCGACTGAAATTCGAACTCGGTTCTCCGATTTCTCATTGTGGGTCGCTATCCATTACACCAGTCGTACATTCATGGGAGACAGAGAGAAAAAGATACAGAGAAAGAGAGAGGGGGTGATTAGATCTGGAAAGAAAGAAAGAAAGAAAGAAAGAAAGAAAGAAAGAAAGAAAGAAAGAAAGAGAAAAGCAGGCTCAGAGAAATAAAGTGAAAAACAAATTCAAAGAGAAAGGTAAAATCTAGAAGAAGAGAATTAGAGAAAAGCCCAGAGTCAGTATTTATGGAGAGAGACGTATGGAGATAGCAAAAAATAAGAGTATGAGATTGTCAAGCTCAGAGAGAGACAGATGGGGAAAGAAAGCACGATAGTAACAAATGGGATGGGAGAAAGTGTGCATAAAATCAAGGGAGGTGATGCATATAAACGCGTTTCATCCATTGCAATTGATAGAAATAACTCTGAAGTAATGTGACTAGAAAACACTTCGTACCAATTATCGAAGAAATGTGTCTGTCACCCAAGGCCACGCCCGTGACGTTTACCCGATTTTATCAAGGAGATTGGGTGTCATTCACCCTTTATCCTTCACAATTTGCCATTCACTTGCTGTTTTTAATACTTTGCACCTGCTTCACACCGAAAAAAAAATCCATCAAGTCTCGTTATCAAACAACGTATGGTAACGTTTGGACGGCATTTATATAACGTATCAAAGATATGTTTCATTGATACTTTTTTATGAATGACTGAGGACATTGTACCCTATCCAAAACAACAAAATATATGAAAGTTTTATTCTACTTCTTCGTTAACTTGATTCTTTGATATAAGCCAAAGAGCGGGCATCTAGATTATGGAAAGTAATATACTGTTCATTTATCACAGAAATTTGTTAGATGATAAATAGGAAGACCAAAAGGTCCGGAGCAGCATTATCTATGCCATATTAGTGAGATTTCATTCCAAGCACACTAGTACATGAATCCGATTTTAGAACATTAATAGTCATATCCTAAGGTAATACTCATAAAGTATGCAATATCCAAAAGATATATGTTTGTAGATATACAGTCATAAATATCCACACTGTCCGCTGACCTGAGATGGAACAAATACATTGAATCAATAGCTTCCTCGACCGCAAGGAAAGTTGGTTCCCTGTGTCGCGCCGGAAAGTTTTTCTCGCCCGAGTTCACCCTTCAAATCTATAAATCAACCATTCGTCCTTGCATGGAATACTGCTGCCATATATGGTCTGGTGCCCCCACTGTTCGTCTCCTGATGCCTTGATCTATTCCCTGTCCTTCTCTTCATCCTTTCCTCTACCACACCTGTTTACTCTTGTTCCCACTCTCTGTAACCCCTTACTTGCTAGTGGCATCCCGCCTTGCTTGGGGTGAAATGCTTAAAAAAAATGAAGTGTGACAATTTAATTCCCCGGGTGATTGAATCGTGTCGTTGAGGTAATGAGCCATGCAAACATTTTTACCCGAACACGTATTAACATGTTCCAGCTTCCGATTTCTTGAGACGCGAATCAGATGAATCAGTCGTTGCCGAGAAGTAGAGTAAATTGTATGCGTTTATACGGAAAAAACGAGTGAAAATAATCTGGAGCGGGGAATTAACATCAAGTATCGTTTGAAGATTGTTAAATGTTCTACTGAAACGTTCATCATAATTTTATTAAGTTAGCGATTTTTAGTGTCGTTGTGGTTACGACCCCGCTCCAACTCACAATTGTGGTCCGTAGTGACATTCAAGGCAGAATAGTGCAATGGTTCGAACCGGGGATGTTGTGATTTCGCTTTCTCCCATCACAGAGTTAGTCTTGTTTTTGAAGTTACCTTCTTTTGGCTTTTGCTTAAAGAGGCAGGACCTACAAGGCAGCAGGTGGTTTTGAATTTAGTTTCTTTCTCCTAGACTGGTTTCCACCCCAGGCTATAGGACCCAGTTTGTTCGTCTATTTTATTTGTGTGCTGTTTTGAATACTAGCAGAAGCGTTTATCCTGTGCCTTCGCATGTTGAGCGTGACTGGAATTCTATTTAAAAAGAAAACTTTAACACTCCATTAAAGAAGGTGAGGTTAAATAGTGGGAGAAGGGCGTTTAATATCACTATTCCCGTAACACATTAGAGTCGTAGGCGCACCAAATGTGATGTGTCTTGGGTAAGATAACCTAACGGAGCCCAACCCCCTCTAAGCTTGTTTGAATTCTCCTACACCGTTTGCCACCCAAGACTGGAATTCGAACTCGGCTCACCGATTCCTCAATCTGAGCCGCTAACCATTGCTCCATCGTGCCACGCTAGGCTATTAAAATATCCTATGATGAACATGGTGAAGTAATTGATTGTTTTTAAATGGTGGTTCAAGGAAGGGCGAAGTGTGTACTTGTGAGAGAAGGATGTTTAATATCACGATTCCCGTAAGCCATTAGGGTCGTTGGCGCACCAAATATGGTGTGTCTTGAGCAAGATAATCTAACAGAGCCCAACCCCTCTCTAAGCTAGTTTGAATTCTCCGAGACAGTTTGCAACCCAAAATTATAGGACCCAGTCTGTCTTGCTACTTACTCAGAGCTGTCGGGAAAAGAGGTGGCTTTATACCTTTCGCAAGGGTATTAGCACGTAAGGGAATGTAATAAACTCGACTGGAATTCGAACTCAGCTCTCCGATTCCTCAATCTGAGCCGTTAACTATTACTCTACCGTGCCACGCTAGGCTATTAAAATATTCTATGATGAACATGCTGAAGAAATTGATTGTTTTAAGTGGTCGTTCAAGGAAGGGCGAAGTGTGTACTTTGACGCAGGAAATGGTCAGACTAAAACAGAAAGAACTGATTCAAACGTAGGTGAAGTGCGAAGTTTGGTGCGTTCAGAAGATTAAGTGTGCAACCCAAAGCAAAAGAACTGAATATGAACAGGGAAACATTCCGTCGGACTTAAACAGAGAATTTGGGATTAAGACAAACCAAATGCGTTACGACACCCAGCAACACGTGAGTACATTACTGAAAGGTATTTCAGAAAACGAGTTCCAAGAATGTTTTCAGCATTGGCACCATTGTCTAACGAAGAGTATGGCTTCGCAATTAGAATACTTTGAAGCTGACAGCATCCAATCGCATTCAGATAAGCAAACTTTACATTTACGGGATCATTCCCAAAAATAGACTGTCGTACTCCACATTTTCAAAATGTCACACATCGTATTTTTAAATTGTCACACTTTCTACATATATTTGCACGGAAAAATATATATGTATATGGAACATGTGTACAATATATGCGTGTGTACCTCCGAGAGTGGGGGTATATATGTGTGAGTGCGCGAACGTGTGCATATTAAAAGTAACATCCATTCAGTGTAAACTTAAAGAAAGACACGTGTGAAATGATGTTTCTATCTCGCGAGGAGTTATCAATAGCACTTGATATGTTTTCAACAAAACGATACAGAACAAAAAACACAATACAAGACAGAATAAAATTTAATAAAACATTTATTCCATAGGAATAAAATAGCAAACGTTTGTTTTGTATAAAGATATGCCTTCTGTCGCCCAGAGAGTCCGCAAGTCTACATTTGAAACAAGAAATGTATTAATTACTCTACCATGCTGTATAAAAATCCTCTAGGCGAAGGAAAAAAAACAGAAAGAAAGTGTAGCGGGCCTGGGTTTTACGTATTGTTAGATTAGGAACACGTGTGTAACTCCTGATAGAAGAGAGTCCACTACAAGAATATGGCGGACTCAGAGATTGAATCCACCATAAAGAAAACAAATACCGATATATATAAATTGTTAGGAGGATTTGATAATTATAATTAAGTCTGGAAGAAACCTCGACAGAATGCAGAAAGTACTGGACGGCCGTTTCTTCCTATATTTGGGACTCATCAGCAGTGCGCATCCATAACCGAGAATTGAAACCCTGACAGTTGTGTTATCAAGCAAACGTCATACCAACTGTTCCAACGGGCCTCGGTGACGAAGAAGTAGCAAATCAGACTCAATATAGCGCCACTCGCTCACATATTCCGTGGTTGAACTCATCCGAGTTTCTCTGTAACCATAGGACTGTGCCCCCAGGATCCTCGACTACTATCACCAAGCCGCTCAAACTGAAGCATTAGAAGCCGGATCAAGCAATGATATACACATGATATATGCTTGATCCGGCTTCTAATGCTTCAGTTTGAGCGGCTTGGTGATAGTAGTCGTGGCTCCTGGGGGTACAGTCCTATGGTTACAGAGAATTTCAGTTGAGTTCCACCACAGAATATGTGAGCGAGTGGCGCTATATTGAGTCTGATTTGCTACTTCTTCGTCACCGAGGCCCGTTGGAACAGTTGGTATGACGTTTGCTTGATAACTCAACTGCCAGGGTTTTCAATTCTCGGTAGTGGATGCGCACTGCTGATGAGTCCCAAATATATGACGAAATGGCCATCCAGTGTTTTCTGCATTCTGTAGCGGTTTCTTTTTAGACTCAATGAAGTACTTAAAATTATATATATATATATATATATATATATATATATATATATATATATATATATATATATATATATACACAAAAACAAGTATATGTATTAAACAATAAAATTTACAATGGGAAAAGACATCAACATTTATGTTTGTGCGTGAACGTAAAGAGTTCGTATTTTGATGAATGTTCGTATGTATGTGTGTTTCATGAAGTTTTCCCACAAGTGGGCAAAACGCAAATCTCTGCGAGAGATTCCATCTTTTAAATATGTCCTCTGAAATGCAAAGTAAAAAGAGAACAAGGCAAGAAATCGCCCAGTATTTATAATGTAGAGAGAGCGTTCCCTAGTGAACAATTAGGAAATTAAAGAGGAGTTAACTCCGACAAAAGAACTGTTTCTGTTGGCAATATCAGTTTTAACTGGTCGATTACTGCTGCTACCATATGCTTTTACTTGCTACCGTATCTTTTCTACAGACAATGGTATATATCAGAGGATCTGACTCACTGCTCATTTCAAAAGAAATAACCTGCTTCGTATTATAAAACAAATTTACTGCTGTTAAATTCAACAGTTAATTTTATTAAGATAGCAACATCGCTCACTTGTTGCATGGACAACAATGCTTCTCTATATAAAAATGTATATTGGTTAGAAATTTCTTACGAATTCTTAGTTTTGGTGGTGGAATCAAAATATGTTGGAACCTCTAGCGCCTACAGTTTTAGCATATAACTGGCATGGAGTATAAAAAAATTAGGGTTGTAATAAGAGGATATCGTTGGTATAAATATAGAAAAAAGATGCAAGTTGACATTGCGACTTATTAGACATGGGAGAGTATGTGTATATTGGTAATTCGTTTGAAATTTCGTTAGAAGACCAATGACCATTTGACGCGTTGCTATTCAGAACAGCATTTTTGTTGTTAGATTTCTAAAGTTTCGGCTGTTATAAACTTGGACCTTCTTCAGGTATCTGTCGTCGTACTCTCAACTATCTTCGAATTTCGAACCAACCACTTAATTTAATCCATATAGCAGATCATATAATAATGATAATGATTCATCCCGAAAGTATAACCAAGATGATTCGAATAACAGTGCATATAAAAATTGTAATGACTCGCCTCAAAAATACCGATAAAGATTACCAAACCGGTACTAGCCGAAACGGTGTAACAACCAAGATGAACAGTCTGGTCCGAATAACAAAGCATATAACAATGATAATGACTTATCTAAAAATACTAACTGCACCCATTTACATTTTGAGCCGAACTGAAACGCCCGGTAAAATCAAATTTATGATTTTTTGTTGCATAAACTAAGAAACTGCAAATAATTTCCTTCCGACTCATAATAAATTCAAAGACACGGAGTTGGTTTTCAGCTGCAATTTTTTAAAACACGTCGGCATTTTGTCACTTGGTGTCAAATTTCGCTTCAGTTAAATTTTTATGAGGCCAATTTTAGGTTAGCATTCCTAAGAACGCGTTGTTAGTCTTGCTACGGCTGAATCTGGAATTTCAAATATTCCTAAGTCTTGCTTTGGAATTTCTTTTTTGGATTCTCTCTTTTTTCGTTTCCTTTTTTTTTTTTATACATTTTGAGATTACTTGTTTTCAAGCACTACTTTCAATAAAAAAATCTCTTCCTTGTTTTGTCTTCCTTTCATATTTTTTTCTCTTTTCCTTTCTCTTTTCCTTTTTATTCCTATTTTCTTCCTTTTTTGTTTCTCATCCTTAAGTCATTTTTTTCTCACTTTTATTTCTTTCGGTTTCCTTTTGTTTTTCTGTCATTTTGCGTTATGTTGATTCTTTCCGTATTTATGTTTGGTTTTTCAATATATACTTTGTTTAAAAACGATAATATTTTGAGGCTTAAAAGATGATACTGTATTTGTCGCTCAGAAAATTGTGAATCGAGGTTTTGCTTCATCGTCTATATTCACCAAGGTTTTTGCCAACTGATAGTTATTTCTTCAAACACTTGGTCAACATTTTGAACAATAAACCATATAAAACATCTATAGAAGAAGCCTTTCAATGATTATCTCACGATAAGAATTCTAATTCTTAGGGAGAGAAACAACATTGATAAATATTGTGTTGTGATCAGTGTTACAGATTTGGACTTTGAATTGTGAATTACGGAACTTTAATTTTAATTTTTCCAAGACTCGTACTTCCAAAATGACATTGTTTCTCGAACAACCAAATAGTTTTCTTTGTTGTTTCAAAACTAAAAAAAAAGATTTACTTTCAAATGTTGTGTAATAATTTTATTATATACTCTCGACTTGATATTTTCACTCAATTTCTTTTGTTTTATTCATTTCACCCCAAGCAAGACGAGAATGCCACTAATACGCAGGGGTTACAGGGAGTGAAAGTGAAAGAAAATACTAAGTACAGAGAGGATTGAGGAAAGGATAAAAGATGAACAGTATTTAAGAAGATAGAAGATGGTGATTGACGTTTCATTTAAACTTTTGAAGATTGTAGTTATCAGGGAAGCAAGTAAACGGAAGGGAGTTCCACAGGCGGGAAGTGCAAGAAAAGAAACTGTAGAGTAGAAGTGGCAGTTGCATTTAGCTATTTCAACAGTAAAAGGTTGGGACCTTGATGCCAATCTAGTAGCACGCTTAAATTCATATAGTCAGCGCACCAGGAAAAAAAAACTCGTCAGAGCAGTTGCCATGAAAATATTTGTAGAAAAAATAGAGAAGCCACGTTGCGTCTACCAAAACGCTCATTTAGTGGCAGTCTTTCAGGACTATAAAAGTTCGGCCATAATCTTCTTCGTTTTTCACTCTTTTCATCCTAGAATGCAGTAGGCAGAAGACTTGTCCAGTCTTCAATTTTGGCGGGATTTAGTTACCCAGCCACGTGGCGCATCTCCCGCATGCATGCGCCCAACCACACATATACGCAAACATTCCTAATAACTAAGATTTAATGCTCTTTTCTTTTCTACTGTGTACACACTAGTCTATTATCTCTCTTTTGTTACACATTTATTAGTTATATGAAACTACATGTAAATATATCTGTGTTGAAATTTATTCCATTTTCTTTTACCCTATAAAGGATGACATCATTTACATGTGAAAATTTTGGTTACCTCTGTTTTTAGTCGAGCTATTAGTAGTGACCGCAGCAGGCTCATAAAATTTGAACGTTTAAATTATAGAGTAAATGGCGATGGTTAAATGCAATTGGCAGAAATGCCTAACGAACAGAATTGGCAAAGTTTGCAATAAACAATAACAGAGCAAGAAAAGAAAAGAACAGAGTAAAAAATAATACATTATCTTCCCTGCCAAACGGACTAAGAAGGCCTTCCGGATATGAGGAATTGCTTACAAAATCCGGATATGGGGGATTATATGTAGATTAAAATAAGAGAACTGAAATCAGGTTTAACATTTATTTTCAATGTTTTATAGTAAACAATATAAGCTAATAGCGAGTGAAATATAACGGAACTGATTTTAAGGAAAAAGAAATAAATTATGTAATGTTGAGGAGAATTCATTAAATTAAGTATGCCACGTATGCAAAACAAATAATGTAACGAGGATTTTTTAATCGCTGTTGCATAATGATTCTTTCTCTTCTAGTGTCATTCTCAACTTTTTCAGCATTTCGCTTTGCTTTTGTTCTTGAACTTTTTTAAACGAAAATCATTTTTAACTCTGCGTGCGTTATTGCAATCGTCATAGCTGAATGCTGGCTTTCTTTCCATAAAACTGACAACATTTTCAATAGTTTTTTCAATTTCAGTCCAAGTTTCATCACAATAAAGTTTTTTATTTCTTTGTTCATTGTGACAGTGTGAACCCTGTAGAATACTTTCTTTGTAAGATTTTATATCATACAATGTTGACTTTTCTATGTTGAGCTCAGCCATTAGTTACAATAATCTTTTACCAGCGTCTAGTCTGTTTAAAATTTTCACTTTTTGCGATAACTTCAAAGTTACTCTTTTCCTTTTATTCCCATCATCTTTTGCACCAATGCAAGCCATTATGGTGAGATAAGCATAAACAATTATTCAAAGTAAATTTCCTGAAAAACAGAAATTTCAAATCAGTTACATATCACCCAAATAGTTCAAATATACACATCAAAATCATGTCCGGATATGCAGGATTCCGGCACTCCGGATAGGAAGTATTCCGGATATGAGAGATTCCACTGTATTTAGTATTATAATTAGTTACTTAATAACTGACAATTGAAGTGTAGCTATGATGTTATTAATTTTGGGCAAAGGTTTACAGCCCCCTTTTTGTGAAAGCATAAATGGGATACACAGCTGAAAACTGACTTTTCACTGGAAATTTTTGCCTAGACATAATAATATTACCAAATATAGATATAAGAATAAATCTATCTAATTTCTTGCTTAGTGTTGTGGTAGGATCCACCTAATTTGCATAGCGGAGTACCGACGATATAAATATGGTTGGTACCGAAAGACAGGGAGGCAAATCAAGAGATCCAACTAGAGACTCTGCCCGACTGCGACTTAGTCAACACATTCTCCAGGAACGGTCTTCCCAGGAATATACGAAAGACTATATGTAAATATTGTGTACACTTTCTTGTTTCAATACATTTTATTCTAACTACATTTTGTGTTTGCATTATTATTCCATGCATTAGTCAAGTTTCAACAATGGCGACGAAGTAGAACGAACCATACGGAAAAATAAAGAATTAATAATTGAGAGTTTTCAACAATTGGGATAAGTCATTGAAGAACCCAGGCTGAAAAAAAAATTATTAATTCAAAGTCCAACTTTAACGTAACGACAAAGGATTCTGAACTTCTGGATATGTAGAACTCGTTAAAGGACGACTAAGCATAAAGGAACGTTCACTCAGAAAAATTTGAAAGGTGTCGTAAACAAATAACGGTAATTTTAAATTGAAAAAATTATCTACAACGAGGCACCCGTTAAAAAGAGAAAAAACTGCCGACTACAAAACATGCATGGAAGGAAAAGGAGCACAAATACACCGTGTCGACTTTTGAAAGGTAACAAACTTTAAAAAATTATTTTTTTTGTTTGTTCAACAATATAGTGACAAATTACCCCTGATAATAAAATCAGAAGTTGTCATTAAAATACGCGAACAGAAGTCGAAAACGGAAAAAAAAGTCCGACGGTCTCTGTTCACAAAAAAAACAAAAAAAAACACCAAAGTTGATTATCACGGGCGGGAATGTAAAAGCAAGACATAAAATTAAAAAGTCGTACGTTGTTTCGATTTTTTTGGTCAGCTTGTGGATACACAAATTAAAAGTATATTCTTTGTTGCATGAACACTATCAGCTAAAGATGGAGGAATTATCCAAAGACATATCTGAATTATTCAAATCCCAGCAGTTGAGTCAACAACGTCAGCATGAACAGTTTGCCTTATTAATAAGGGAACAACAGATAGTACAGCAAAAATATCAAGATAAGCAAGATGAAAGACAGCAAGAACAACAGATAGCGCTGCAAAAATATCAAGATAAACAAGATAAAAGACAGCAAGAACAACAGATAGCGCTGCAAAAATATCAAGAAAAGCAAGATGAAAGACTTTTAGAAATTCAAAAGTTAACACTGGAGAAATTAAACAACTATTAGGCAAATGAAGGAAATTCTTCATATTCTAATAATACCATATTTAATTCGCTGGAAACTTTCAACTATGTGCCAGACGAAGAAAAAACGTTTGAAGCGTACTTTAAACGATATGAAGATATTTTCTACACAGACTGTGAAAATTGGTCGAATTCAAGAAAAGTCAGTCTATTACTAAGAAAGCTAGGTACAGCAGAACATAGCAAATTTGTAGATTTTATTCTACCGAGAAAAACAACTGAATTGGAATTCTCGGAAACAGTGAAATTGCTAAAAGAGCTGTTTGGAGCAAATATGTCGCTTTGGCATAAGCGATGGTTATGCATGAATGTCTCTAAATCCGACGATCAGGATTACTTAACATATGCATCTATAGTGAATAGACATTGTGACAATTTCAGATTGGCAGAGATTATGGTTGAAAATTTCAACTGTTTAATTTTTGCTCAAGGACTGGTATCCAGTAAGAGTGCCGAAATAAGACGTAGAGTTTTGTCTAAACTCGAATCTGAACAAAACCTTACCCTGCAAAAGTTAGCAGAGGAGTGTCAACGGGCCGTAAGTTTAAAGAAAGAGTCGCAAAAAATCGAAGAAGCTGGTATTGCTTATATTAAAAAAATAAAAAAAACAGTCAAATTACCCATCAGAAAAAAATTGGAGTAAAAATTTGGCGTATTTTAATAATAGACAAGAAAATAAAAAGAACGAGGATGGAAAAAAGGTCCCACCATATAATTGCAGACGTTGTAACGAAAGACACTGGGAGGTAAATTGCCCATATAGAAATAAGAAATGTTTCGTGTGCCAAAAGAATGGTCACAAAGGATCGTGTTGTAAAACGAAAAAATTCAATAGCCGAATTAGACAAACAAATTCGAATATCAAATCAGATAGAGATTTGAGGAAATATGTGACGACTGAAATATTCAAAAAGAATATCAAATTTCAACTCGATTCGGGGTCAGATTTAACAATAATGAACGATAAAACATGGAAAATTTTTAAAAGGCCTACAATAATGAAGTCAACGAAACTCGCTCGAACGGTAACTGGAAAGGAAATTAACTTCGAAGGCGAGGTTGTACTTCCCATGAAATTGAACGGGATCGTTAAAAAAATAAAAGTTTTCATTCTGAAAAATGGAGAAAACTTGTTGGGCACAGATGTTATTGAAACATTCGAATTGTGGGATAAACCGTTAAACTCATTCTGTAGAAAAGTAGAAAGTAATACGCAAACAAGACAGGACATTAAAGATAAATTAAAGAAAAAGTTTCCGGAAACCTTTACACCTGGTCTTGGAAGATGTAACAAGTTTGAAGCTAAATTTGAATTAAAGGAAAATACTATGCCTATTTTTAAAAAGAAACGTAACGTGCCTTTCGCAAGTGTAGAGAAAGTTAACGAAGAACTTGATAGGTTGGAAAAAATGGGAATTATTTCAAAAGTAGAATCTAATTCATGGGCTGCGCCGATTGTGTGCATAAAAAAGAAATCAAACCAAATCAGAGTCTGCGTTGATTTTTCGACAGGGTTGAACTCGGTAATTAAGGACTACCATTACCCGTTACCGAGTCCGGAGGAGATTTTTAACAAGCTAAATGGCGGAGTGATATTTTCAAAAATCGACTTATCAGATGCCTATCTCCAAATTCCCGTCGAAGAGAAATGTTCGAAGTTACTAGGGATAAACACGCATAGAGGTTTATTCAAGTACAACAGGCTTCCTTTTGGTATTAAAGTGGCACCAGCCATTTTTCAACAAGCTATGGACGTCATGTTGAATGATTTAGACTTTGCGTGTGCCTACTTAGATGACATCATAATAAGGAGTGCAAACGTCGACGAACATCGAGAGCACCTCAATCAAGTATTTAAAAAGATTAAGGACTTTGGATTTAAAGTCAAAGAATCAAAGTGCGAATTTGGTTTGGAGGAAATTAAGTATTTAGGTCACATAATCAACAAAAATGGCAGATTTCCAGATCCGGAAAGGTCCATTGCGATTAGAGACATGCCGACGCCCACTAACGTGGCGACACTACAGAGTTTTCTGGGGCTCGCAAACTATTATCAAGCGTTCATTAAAGGAATGTACAATCTAAGAGCTCCGTTGAATGAACTACTAAAAAAAGAAAAGGCATGGGAATGGACAGTAGAATGTCAGAAAGCTTTTGATGAAATAAAGAAAATGCTTACGTCCGACCTCTTTTTAACCCATTACAATCCTAAACTTGATATTGTAGTGGCAAGTGACGCTAGTTCATACGGGGTAGGAGCGTGTATTCAACACATAATGCCAGATGGTTCTAGAAAACCAATTGCACATGCTTCGAGAGCATTACTCCCAGGAGAGCGAAGTTATTCACAGATAGAAAAAGAGGGGCTGAGTATCATTTTTGCCATAACAAAATTTCATAGATACATCTACGGCAGACATTTTATGTTAGAAACGGATTTTAAACCTCTGATCACTATTTTTGGTTCAAAGAAAAGATTACCCGTTTACACGGCAAATCGACTGTTAAGATGGGGAACCATTCTTCTCAATTATGATTTTCACATAAAGCACCTATCATCCAAAAATATAATTCATGCGGATACTTTATCAAGACTCGTACCGAGTCAAGAAGAAAGATTCGAAGAATCAATTATTGCAATTATCAGAGCAGATTATGAGGTGAAAAGCATGGTAAACAACATTGTAAGAGAGCTACCGGTTACATCAAAGGAAATCAAAATAGAATCTGAAAGCGATGATTTCATTTTAGAAATAAAAAGCAAAATGGTAGCAAATGACCAAAAAGTGCAGGAGATTTATTCAATGTGTGACGGAATTTTATTATATGGTGAGAGAGTAGTAGTACCAAAAAAGTTGCAGAAAAGAATCCTACGGGACTTTCATATGGGTCACCCGGGGATTAATAGAACAAAAAGCTTAATGCGAAGCTTTGTATATTGGAAAGGAATGGATGTGGATATCGAAAACATGGTTCATCGATGTAAAGGGTGTGCGTTAGCAGCTAAGGCACCACCTATAGTACACAAACCATGGCCAAAGACGGATCATCCGTGGACAAGATTACACATTGATTTCGCTGGTCCAGTAGAAGATTATTACTACTTAATAGTGGTAGATAGTTTTACAAAATGGCCGGAAGTACTACGCTGCAAAAAGCCTACGTCCAATACCACAACAACTTTTTTGCATGAACTATTTGCACGGTTCGGTGTGCCAGAGTGTATTGTGAGTGACAATGGTACACAATTCACTTCTGAAGAATTTAAGGAATTTTGTGAGTTATATCAAATTAACCACATAACGACGCCGCCGTATCATCCGAGATCCAATGGACTCGCAGAAAGATTTGTCGATACGTTAAAGCGCGCTCTGAAGAAAGCCTCAGGAGTTCCAACGGAAAAGGCGCTTCAGCAATTCCTACAAGTATACAGAATCACGCCAAACCAGAGAACACCATCAAACATGGCACCAGCTGAACTAATGTTCGCTAGGAAAATTAAGTCAGTGTTTGACAAGCTTTTGCCAGGAAGAAATAGAGTAAAGAACACTATGTATACAGCTAGAAAAAGATACACCGCCGGAGAGAAGGTGTTTTTCAAGTGCTACAGAAACAACGTTGAGTTCTGGGAGCGAGGCATAGTGGACAAGAGAATCGGTGACCTGATTTACATAATTAAAGGGCCGAAGAATACTCATAAAAGGCACCAGAACCAACTCAAAAAATGTTACGTTCTAGAGCAAGAAGAGAGTATACCGGATGAGGAGGAAGATCCCATTGATGTAATGTATGATATTTTTCAAGTAGAACCTCCGCAGAGTGCTCCTGAACCGAGAAGATCCGGTAGGAAACGAAAGTTCACGGACCCATTGGACGTGAATCCAAAACGGAAAAGATATTAAAATTAAGCAGATTGACATATACATATGAAGTATGCAAAGGGGATCTACAAAGAAATAACCATAATCACCATCCCATATACGAAGCCAGTTTGAAATCCAAAAGGGATTCCAAGGCTTGGGAGGGGGGTGTTGTGGTAGGATCCACCTAATTTGCATAGCGGAGTACCGACGATATAAATATGGTTGGTACCGAAAGACAGGGAGGCAAATCAAGAGATCCAACTAGAGACTCTGCCCGACTGCGACTTAGTCAACACATTCTCCAGGAACGGTCTTCCCAGGAATATACGAAAGACTATATGTAAATATTGTGTACACTTTCTTGTTTCAATACATTTTATTCTAACTACATTTTGTGTTTGCATTATTATTCCATGCATTAGTCAAGTTTCAACACTTAGAATATTGGATCTATCAGATTATGTCTTATATTGATTTCGATTCATTGTTAGAATTTAGTTTACGTGTGTAAATGTCTGTAGTACGTCTGCTCTGAGATCTTGTACTAATAATGAGTTCTGGTTTACAGTCTCCACAAGACAACTGCTTTAAGTGCAATTGTTTCGATAGAAAGAAAATGCCTAAAATAGTCGTATTTAGTTGTTCCATAAATAATAAGAGAGAACTGTAGTTGTTCCATAAAACTACTCACTTCATTAGCTTATATGCGAAGAAATAATCCAAAATGTCAGCTTTACTAGCGATGGTCTTGGCGGGTAATACGTTTCTTTCTTTCATCCGGTTTCACTTTCGGTTTCAGCCTTTTCTCGGTCTAAAAAGGAAAAATCAATAAAGCCCAGCGAAAAATAGTTGAAATGTAACAAAGAGTACAAAGGAAAACTGTATGTTCAAAAGCTCTCTCTCTCTCTCTCTCCCTTTCTCTATCTCTCTCTCTCTATATATATATATATATATATATATATGTATATGTGTGTGTGTGCATATATATATATGTATATATATATATGTATACATATATATATGTATATATATATGTATATATATATGTATATATGTATATATATATATATATATATATATGTGTGTGTGTATTTATATATATGTATATATATAAGTATATACATATGTATATATTTATATATATATATATATATATATACATGTATATATATATGTATGTGTATATATATATATATATATATATATATATATATATATATATATATGGAGAGAGAGAGAGAGAAAGAGAGAGAGAGAGGGTGGCAATAAAGTCACTATGTAAGAAAAACCAGTGGCTTGAAAAACCAGTGGCTTAGAAAAGTATTGGTAATTAATTTAGTATTGTTTACTATAGCATTTTATTGCTATTAACTAGAATTAACCAGAGCCATTTTCATTTCTATAATAAATTTCTGCACTTTTGATTAATTGTTTTGTTTTAATTCTTATTGTAAGTAACTGTCTAGTGACTTTATTGCCACCACACACACACACACACACACACACACACACACACACACACACATATATATATATATATATATATATATATATATATATACATAATTATGTATATATATATATATTCATTATCTATCTTACTATTTTTATTACTTCTATCTGTCACCCTCTCTCTATGCACACACACACACATACATAGAAAAAGGAATAGAAACGGTAAAGAACAAAAAAACAGATTTTTTTACGTGATACTTTTCGTCACAAGAAACAGATTTAAATCTGAAATGATGGTCGTATTATATAGAAAAATTAAATATGTTAAAGTTTTGGTAAACACGTACCCACAGTAAGGGACGGTTTTTTCCCATTACACCACTTTTAAAAAGTGATGATTAGAACTGTAATGTATTGTATAGCTGGCCACTCGTATTATATAATACCCGTCTACGCCTGCTCAGGGACATTTATGTTTATTCAATACCCACAGAGCCCACCTGCGCAGACCTTAGAGCGTGTTATCTAGCGTGATCAACGATTTGAACAAGGCTCGAGTTCCGTCTACCCAATTTCACTCACAAGACTTGGGTCAACCCGTGGTATGGTTTTCAGACTCTTTCTACGCTGGGATCGACCCTTGCAGTCCGATAACATCGATAAAGTTCTGACAAATTCTAACGCTGAGATTCGAAACCGGGTCTCAGAATACGAACGTTCTAACCACTCGTATACAATTTTATTTAGACTAATGCAATAAAACAATCTTTATTCATAAATCTATAAATATATTTACAAAATTATTAAAATATTCGAACCAACTATAAGGAAATCCTGATCATTTACTATTTTTTAAAGTATGAATCAATTGCCAACAATTCCTATAAATAATATAATAAATAGTGTAACTAAACAATCTAATAAATAAATAGTGCTTATTATTTTGTCAAGAATAAAGAAAATGTATAAATTCACTCTCATATGTTTAAGCTTTTTCAATTCTAATCATCGCTTTTTAAAACAATAAATATTGCCGACGACTGAAGTTAGTTAAAAAAAATCGGTGTCATTGGAAAACCATCCTTTTGAAACTGCGTATTACTGCGAGAACGTAAGTGTATGTTTGCCAAAGTTTCCCCTTCAAAAATAGGGGATTACATTATATAAGAGATCAAATGATACCCAACTAATTAGAGTAAATATTTATTTTGCAGGACTGTGTTTATTAATTTGAAAAATATGTACCATTTTGATATTAGCCAGCAACTAGATTTTCATGTATGTAGTCATGTCTTCGGTTAAGAAAAGTTTGCTACAAACCTAAACAAAAAGAATTTCACATGTGTGTCTTCATCAGCAAAAGAAGTAAAAATTGACTCGTTTGCTTTACAGAAAGGAACGTGTTACACTTTATAAAGAAAATGTCAACAACATTTCAAATACGGTACTATTCCACTTGGGTGACTGAGTACCGTTTGCCAATTTAGAAATTCTGACTCTGGTTCTTGTTTTTTTAAAAACGGTAAAATTTAGAGATCAGCATCTTTTTAAAAAAAATGGACACACAAATCAATGATTAACCATTCTTTCCACTGGTCTGCAGTGGAAATGACTTTAGAGTAAAAAATATTTGTTAATCTTAGCTGAGATTGTCACAAGGCAACGAGCGTGCGTCACCCAATGAGGAATAAATTAAGCAGTAGAAAGGACTAGCCGTCAACTGTAAGAAGACAGAAAACATGCTGTGTTGGATTACCGTTCCCTTGACTATAATCATAGGCGGTACGATATTTGAAAGGCTCTTCCAATTTTTCTCTTTGACTTTTGGAGCGAAAACACACGTTTCTTTTCGCTCCGATAGACGCGAGGAATGTAACTACTCCAGAGACACAGAATGAAGATTGTATTGAACTGTTCATAACTTGAAGTACATTTCTTTCCTTATCCTTCTATAACTCGTTCACGTCTCTCTTGAGAGGCGCAGTATTTATAATGTCAGGAAGAGTTCATTCTGTCGTTATAGGTAAGTTCCCATAACACCCCCATCCCAAAGCTTTTACCTCGCAGGAGTCTTTAATATTTTTTCCTCTTCGGATTAATCATCAAAGGCTTTGTATATTTTCTTTTATGCTTGATTTCCCCGGTTCTGAAAATGCGTGAGGCCTTTGCATATCGAATGTGTCAAATATTGTGTCCATCACTTCTTCCTCTTCCTGAGGTGGACCGTTAGAATCCTCTAACAGCTTCTTTCTTATCTGATTTAAGTGCCTTTTATGCGAGAACTTCGGACATTGAATTATGTAAACGACGTTCCCGATTCGTTTCTCTATTGTACCTTGCTCCCAGTAGGATGTATTGTTTTTGTACATTAAAAAAAAAAAACTTTCTCCCCTGGGTAAAATTTTCTTTTTGGTACAAACGACGTTGGTGATTGCTTTGTTTGTTTTGGCAGTAATTTGTCGAATAACGATCTAATTTTTCGGGCGAACATCACTTCCGCGGGTGATAATGCCGATGGCGTAGTACTGTTCGGTGTAATTCTATATACTTGCAAGAATTGTTGTAAAGCCTTTTCTGTTGGCACGTCATAAGCTTTCCTTAGTGCTCTTTTTAATGTATCTACAAACCTCTCCGCTTGCCCGTTTGATCTTGGATGATATGGCGGGGATTTGATATGTTTCACCTGAAAAGTTTCACAAAATTCTTGAAAATCCGAAGATGTAAATTGTGTCCCATTATCGGTGACTAGACAATCAACCACTCCGAAACGAGCAAACAGCTCGTGACGGCAATTTATGGTAGTCTCAGAAGTAGGTTTTCTACAACGAAATACTTCTGGCCATTTGCTGTAACTGTCTACTACAATCGAGTAGTAAAACCATCTAATGGACCTGCAAAATCTACATGGATTCTCGACCACGGTCGATCTGTCTTAGGCCATGGCTTCTGGATGATCGGAGGTACTTTGACTGCTAAGGAATAGCCCTTGCATTTGTCCACCATTTGCATAATATCTTGATCCATGTTTGACCAATATACGTAACTTCGCATTAAGGATTTCATCCTGTTCTTTCCTGGGTGGCCCATGTGAAAATCCTTAAGGATTCGCCTTTGTAGCGTTTTCGGGGCTACAACTCTTTCATTATATAGTAGAACACTATCACATAACGAAAAACTGTCTGCTACATGTTTATCTTTTCCTGCAATTTTTGTTTTCGCTTGCTTTATAAATTCGTCATTCACTGCTTCATTTCTTTTTTCCTGTAATGTGACGGGGAGGTTTCGAATTGTGCTACATAATGATGTTCTAATATCTTCCTCATCTCGTAGAGCTGCAACTACGGAATCTTCTAATGGCTCCGTTTTCTTTGGTATTAGTCTCGAAAAACTATCTGCATGCCCGATTTTGTTTGATGGAAGATACTCCAATTTAATGTTATAGTTCAATAAAATAGTACCCAATCTTAGCAATCTATTAGCAGTGTAGACAGGTAGACCTTTCTTTGATCCAAATATTGTCAATAACGGCTTGTGGTGAGTCTGTAAGGTGAAAAATCTACGGTAAATATATCTGTGGAATCTCGTAATCGCAAAAATAATCCCCAGCCCTTCTTTTTCGATTTGCGAGTAATTTTGTTCGGTTGGTAGCAACGTTCTTGACGCATGCACGATGGGTTTTAGTATCCGGCATTTTATGAAGTATACATGCCCCAACACCATAGGCACTCGCGTCACTCGCGACTATTTCCAATTTTGGGTCATAATGCGCTAAAAATAAATCTGCTGTTAGAGTCTTAATGATTTTGTCGAAAGTTTTCTGACATTCATCTGACCATTCCCAAACTTTTTCCTTCTTCAACAGTTCGTTTAGGGGTGCGCATACTTTGTGCATGTTAGGAATAAATTCTTGATAATAATTTACTAAGCCCAAGAAGCTTTGTAATTCGGCTCAATTTTTTGGAGCCGGCATTTTTTTTATTGCCGTAGCCCTTTCTGGGTCTGGTCTTCTTCCTTCTTCGTCAATAATATGGCCCAGATATTTTATCTCCTTCATAAAGAAGTCACATTTATTTTCCTTTACCTTAAAACCGTAATTTTGTATCTGCCTGAAAAGCTCTTGAACGTGTTCCCAGTGTTGTTTCATATTTTTGTTATTTATCAAGATGTCATCAAGGTATGCGATCGTGAAATCCAGTCCGCCTAGCATAGTATCCATTATTTGCTGAAATATCGCCGGAGCGACCTTGATCCCGAATGGTAATCTCTGGAACTTATATAACCCTTTATGTGTGTTTATGCACAACAACCTTGAGCTTTCCTCATCTATTGGTACTTGTAGGTATGCTTCGCTCAAGTCTATCTTTGAGAAAATTTTTCCTCCGTTCAATTTTGTGAAAACTTCCTCTGGACTAGAGAGAGGATAGTGATAATCCTTAATCGCTGCATTCAATCCCGTCGAGAAATCAGCGCATACTCGTATCTCACCCGATTTCTTTTTCACGTAAACCGTAGGTGCGGCCGATTGCCTACCTTTGTCAATATACCGGTTTTCACGAGTCTATCCAACTCTTGGTCTATTTTTTCTAATGATGCGAAAGGTACATTTCTTTTCTTCTTGAAAATGGGTTGTACATTTTCTTTTAGTTCGATTTTTGCCGCCATTTTTTTAAACTTCGGGGAAACTCTCCTTTAATTTCTCCTTCAATTTCTCTGCCTCGGTCGATAAACTTTTCACTTTTTGTCAGAACGTATTTATCGGTAAATCCCAGAGGTCAAATTTCTGCATCCAGTCAGTTCCAAATAAATTTTCCGTATTTTTGGAACATACATCTTTAATTTTTTGGTAATTCCGTTGAATGTCAGATTTGTGATAATTTCCCCCTCGAATTTGATTTTTCTAAAGGTTACCGACCTGGCTATTTTATCGGTTCTCAACATGGTCGGTTTGTTTAATTTCTTCCACGTCTGTAAATTAATGATGGTTAAATCTGATCCGGAACCTAATTGTAGTCTGATTTTTTTGTTTAACATTTCTACTTGTACGTATTTTCGTATATTTATCTCGTCCGCTTAGTCAGTTCTAGTGACTCTTACTCGGCTTTTGCTTGCTTTCTTAGTTCTACAATGAGAACTTTTATGTCCCACTTTATTGCACGACAGACAAGTCTTATAGTGGTATGGACAATCTTTGTACCAATGCAAAGTCCCACAGCGATAGCATGGACTGGGTGGTAGCTTCTTCTGAGATTTCATTTGACTTTTTGTAGTAAAATAATTTGTTTGGTTTGTTTTTGAGGAGGGAGAAAAACGTGTTTGTCGTTGTACTTTTCGTATGTGAGCGACGCCAGACTCTTCGATATCTTTCGAGTCCTTTTTTACGTTTATACATCTCTGACAGTTCTCAGCCAATTTTTGTAGCGTCAATTCTGGTTCACTCTCAAGTTTTGTTAGAATTCTCCGTCTGATCTCCGCATCTTTAGTCGAAACCAGGCCTTGGACGAATATCAAACATTTAAAATTGCCCGGGCTGAGTTCAGATAACTTAAAGTCATCACAGTGTTTGTTTCCTATGGAAGCGAATGTTATATAGTCTTCGCTATCCTTTTTTGTTAGATTTAAACATTTCCACCTTTTGTAGAATAGTGAAGTGTTCGGACTAAATAATTCCGTTAAAAGTTTCACGGCTTACTTGAAAGTCATCTCATTCGTTTTCCTCGGTAGGATATAGTCTACGAATTTAGTGTATTCGCTTGACCCTAGTTTCCTCAGTAGTAGACGTACTTTTTTCGCGTCTGATCAATTCCCGCAATCAAACTCATATGAATCTTCATATCTTCTGAAGTAATCCGCGAAGGTTTTGTCTTCGTCCGGTGCATAAGTGAAGTCTTTGATAGAGCTCCATATAGCATTTTGCGAGAATGCCGCTTCATTTCCGGAATTTTGCCCTTTATTTGTTACTGCCCGTAGTAGTAATTCTTGTAGTTCGAGTTCCTTCTCTTCGTTTTTCTCGATTCCGTCTCTCTTGAGAGGCGCAGTATTTATAGTGTCAGGATGAGTTCATTCTGTCGTTATAGGTAAGTTCCCATAACACTTTATTAAAAACAAAACAAAAGAATTCTGAAACTTTATACGATATCAATACTCTTGTATGGCAGTGAATGCAGGAGAATCCTCCCCCGACAGATGAAGAGAAAACTGGAAACAACAGAAATGTTGTTCTACATAAAGATACCGAGAATTCCATGGACGAAGCACGTAAGCCTCGATGACGTTTTAACGAAAAGAATGACTAAAAGAACACCTATTCTCTTAATCAGAAAAGGAAATTTCTTGGACACAATAAAGAAGCGGAGCTTGGAGAACTTAACCATCACGGAGCATGTCGAGGGCAAGAGAGCGGAACTCGTCCAGTCCCCTACTTGACGAGCTTTTGTGAAGGGATAGAGAAACAGAAGGCAAAGGAAGAAAGACTACCAAAGCTACAATGGATAGGAGGTTGTGGAGAGTCATAATCGCCAACGTCTTGAAGTTACACGACACAAAGAAGAAGAATGTTCTGTTATCGATTAAATCGCAGGATAGACTAAGATGTCTAGCCTTTGGTGGCAACCAATCTAAGAGAAAGAAAACTGCATTCCAAACCGCAGAGAAAGCTGCATGAAGCCACTTAACAGTTTTCCCAAGAAAGCATAGCAATGAGTAGATAATAAAGAAAAGGAATCTGTGTAGAACTAAGATCGCCTACATTTTGAAAGAACATGGCATTTAAAAAATGATCTGTTAACCTAGATTGCTAACAATTACTACACGTACAGTCGAATGTTTGTAAAATAACAAAACCGTTAAAAATGAACAACCCAAGCTTGTTCATTTCACATTTGATCAGTATCGAAAAGGAGGCGGCTTAAGAAAATTAAGCGATGGAAAATAATTCTGCCCAAATTTATTCACTGTGAAACGTTGGTAAGCAATTTCTCGTTTCTGATTATCGCTCTTTCATTGTATATTTGAGCGTTTGCTTTATGTTGAAACTTGACTAAGCATGGAATAATAATGCAACACAAAATGTACTTAGAACAAAATGTATTGAAACAAGAAAGTGTACACAATATTTACATATAGTCTTTTGTATATTCCTGGGAAGACCGTTCCTGGAGAATGTGTTGACTAAGTCGCAGTCGGGCAGAGTCTGTAGTTGAATCTCTTGATTCGCCTCCCATGTCTTCCCGGTACCAACCATATTTATATAGTCGGTACTCCACTATGCAAATTAGGTGGATCCTACCACAACACTTTATTCTGATAGCTTAGAAACCTGTGTAGAGTCCGGACTCTATTAAAGGATACAAGTGACCACGGGGAGATAAAAACCGTTAAGACTATCGACAGGAAAGCCAGCGTGATGCGACCAAACTTTAAAATTCGCTGATTTCATTCAGGCATTCGGACTTTTAAAAGCGCCTGTTTTCTCAACATGTTTATATATCTGTTCATTTAAAGTTCTTTATCTATTATGCCAGTCAGTTATGTGCCATGCGTGTCACATATATGTTTTACTGTTAGTTTCTAATCGTTCTTTTCTCGCACTTCTCGCCTGTGGAACTCCCTTCCTATTTCTTGCTTCCCTGCTACCTACAATATTCAAAAGTTTAAATGCAACGTCAATTGCCATCTTCTGTCTTCCTGAACTAAGGCGATCCTGTATCTTTCGATACATGACTGACGAAACAGAATTTTTTTCTGCATTAGGTTGCTATTTCTTTCTGCGGTAGACAAGTTGCCATCCAAAGCTATAGAACCCGGCCTTCCTGCTATTTACCCATTGCTGGGGTGGGGGGAGAAGAAGAGAATTCATACCTTTCCCAAAGGGTATTAGCACGTAAGTGAATGTATTGTAATGGATTCGACTGGAATTCGAACTCGGCTCTCCGATTCCTCAATCCGTGCCGCTATCCATTACTCCACTGTGCCTCTATTATGTTAGATTTTTTTTTAAAATCATTTCATTCTAAGCCAGTAGGATGCAAGCGTGTGTAGGGTGGGGTACAGGAAGTGAAAGAGAATGAGAAAACTTTAGTAAGAAGTGGGGAAAAGGACAATGAAGGAACAGGTTTCGGGATGACAAAAATGGCGATCAATGTTGCATTTAATTTTTTGAAGATCGTAGTTGGCAGGAAAACCAGAAATCCACAGGCGAGAAGTGTGAGAAAAGAAATTATTAGAATAGAACAAGTAGTTGCATCTATCTAGTTCAACAGTAAAACGGTGAGACCAAGTTGCCAATTTAGTGTCCTTCTTTATGCATTATGCCCCTGATCAGGCGATCAGGGATCTCTACAATTTCCTGTTTTTGTATCTCTGAATAAATTTTGTCTTATTTTGTGTTATTTCTCCTAAACCCTCTTCCGCCATTCATTTACTCAAGCTCACTAAGTAGGTTATGCGTTGTTTTCTTCTGTCCATCTTTCCTTCAATCTGTCCTCTCTCCTTATTATGTACCCTAGAAATTTGATGTTATGCGAAATTATTCGTTTTGTTTCCATTTTCTCTAAATCTTCGTCGTTGCTCACATATTCGGTCCATGGTATCCTCAGCATACTTTAGTAGCACGCTTAAATTCATGCACTTGAGGCATCAAGGAAATCAGGTCAGTTGCCATGAAACTATTTGTAGAAAAGACAGAGAGAAGCCACGTCATGTTGGTGGGAAAGTGGCTAAAACTGAGATGCCAGGTTAGGACCGATAATTGTACAGACTCTTCTTTAAATTTTGTTCAAGAATCTCGAGATATATAATGGGAGCACCAGACCAGATATGCCAGATTATAGATCTATAAATATGCAACAGTAGATTTATAAGTGTGCAATATGGATTCTGGCACGACTCAGTGAGCCAACTTTCTTCGCAGTAGAGCTAGCAATTGATTCAATATATTGACTTTACGCCATACCATCCTGGGTATGACGATAAACTACATCTGCGTCCTGGGTAAGACAATAAACTATGTCCAACAGCAAGGCCTCTGATCAGGTGGTTTGGAGCATGGAACCAACTTTTAATTGCTGGTGTTCCCAGGTCCACCCTGACCCGGGTGGGAGCACCTGTTAGGGTCCCAGCTATGGGTAAATAGTTACCCCCACCAAACTGGGGTCAAAATACTATGAAAGTGTAAAAATAGGTTTTAATATCAGATATAATTTGTAAAAAAATACCAGCAAGAAATTTTTGAAGAAAAATTATTACCAGCAATAGCTTTTGAAAAAAAAAATTAGCAGCTATACATTTTTGAAAGAAAAATATTACCAGCAATAAAAATCTTGTTGGCATTAAATAACCTACTGAGGTTGATATGCAATAAAACAAACCAAACCAAACCAAGCCAAACCAATCTACTCCATGTCAAAAGGGGAAAGTTGCGAGACGATCGCAGAAAACTTCACTCAGAAAGAAAAACATTTATTCATAATAAATATATATTTAAATATTAATGTAAATATATGACTATATTGTACTACCAAGTAGCCCAGTACTACCTGCCGCATGGTCGAATGAACCGGTGACTAAACCGATTCTTCCACCAGGCTTTTCTGGTGAGGAAAATAGCCTGACATCCTACACGATTAAAGACAGGTTCTGCCAAAGAGCGGATGAAACATCTTCTAGGGTCAACGGCCATCTAGCACAATGGCTAAACTGGGCTCCTTAGCTGTTTAAGCTGTCAGTGCGGTGATAACACGGGATCGTTGGGCAGAGGGCTTCCTAAACTGAAGTCAATGACCAGGGTGGAAGTTTCGCCCCTCGACCATATTATCAACGGTCACATTTACGTTATCAAGGTGAACCTTCATGTTACGCGAGATCTGCGATTTGACCTTGGCATAGATGGGCTCCGACTTGCTGAAGACACGCCACACATGAACAAATACCTTTCAACCCAGTTATGTGGAGGGAACTTGTCAGGTGATCAGCTACGCAGTGCCAATCCGACCACACTCGACGACGATGATGATGATGAACTTAAGCAGGATTTTTTGCACGTTTCACTTTCAAAAACTAACGCTTTTTTTTTTCAATGTTGAAAAATAAGTAAGTACTACCTCTCCGGAAGCATGTCGTGCTTTGCAACTCTGTCCGTTTGGCAACTCCGACCACGCAGAAGTGTCTATAGATATTTCTTTCAGCTCACCCATCAGGCAAGAACCCCCTATTAACAAAACGTATTTCTGTTATCAACACACTGATTGGGATTCATTTCGTGATTTCCTTCGCGATGCCCCATTGGGTTTTTAATTACCCTGTTGAGAAATATGCAACTGAGGTCTCTTCCTAGGGGAAAGCCGACATCGAAGCTTTTGTAGCAGCACGGAAATACAAAGTGAAACCAAAATGTTCTTCTTAGTTCTTTTCTGATTGTTCAACCGCTATAACCTACGAGAACGACTTCTTCCGGATATAGCAGAACGAAAGGTCTGATCGAAACAGACGTCACTTTGTCACCGTTCATAATGAATATAGGCGTGTCTCAAAGAGGCGAAGTCACTATTCGGTGATAAAATTAGACCCCATATAGCCTTTCAAAAGTTTGTTTCTGGAGATTACTGGCGGCTCTGCAAGAGTGTACTGAACAAGAACAAATCCCCAGTCTTTTTCTCTTCAATCAATTTCTTGTTATCTACCGCTGATAAAGCAGTGTGCTGGGCTCGGAAATTCTATTCCAACTACACCCTCGATTCATCTGGAGTATGTCTGTCTCATTTCCACTCGAGAGTCTTTACAGAGTGCTATGCACATGATTTCTTCAATCATTTCTAAACTAGATCCCCCTCAAGACTTGCGGGTTCGACGGTATCTAAAATTGTCCTAAATAAATGCGTTCTTGAACTGGCTTCTGCTCTCTCTAAACTTTACAATAAATGCCTCGCTACTTTTTGCTTTCCATTTTGCTGGAAATTCTCCTGTATATTTCCTGTCTTTAAGAACTTTGGAGAATCATCTGACCTCCTCAAAAATTATCGCCTGATGACTCGTTTTTATCTATTTTTGACAACATAGCGTCTCTAATAAACGCCGAATTGGTTAAGCATCGTAATTCGCACGTCCTGCTTTCGGATAATTAATAAATCTTTAGTTTCTTCAGGTCTACCACCGACGTGCTAACGGCAATCACTGAATTTGGCGAAGAACGACGAAGCTTGGGCTGTTGCTTTAGATATCTCAAAGGTGTTCGCCAGTGTTTTAAATGCTGGCTTTTTCTACAAGCTCAAGTCTACGGTGTCTCTGAACAAATATTTGGCCTAATCTAATCGATCCTAAAAATCGTGTCATGAAGGTCGTGTTAAATGGGCACGCTTCTAGTTTATTTAATATTAATGCAGACCTCCCCCAGTACTCTGTCCTCGGGCATACGCTGTTTCTGATTTTCATCAACGACTTTACCGATGTCATCAGTTTCCAAGTGGGTATCTATGCAGATGACACAACTATTTACTCCTGCGCTTAGTAGCAAGTCCGACAGATCCGACAAAGTAAGAATGGAAGCTGATCTTGGAAAGGATCTCCAGTTAGCAGTTAACTGGACTAAGGTATGGCTTGTAAAGTTTAACACCTCCAAAACAAAACTGCTTTCATTTAATCACTACAGAGAACCTTTTCTCTCTGACATTAGCATGACTGATGCTAAACTCCAGGAGAGCAACACTTTGCTCTTTCTTGCGTTTACGTTTTTCACTGATATGGAGTGGAGCGATTATATTGAATCAAATGTTAGGAAAATGTGACGTCTCGGATAATTATTCAATTGGATACTGCTGCCGTATCTGGTCTGCTGCTCCTACTATATATCTCGTGATTCTTGACAAAATTCAGAGAAGGTTGTGTAACATAATCGATCCTGACCAGACATCTCGACTTCAGCCACTTTTCCATCGACGTGATTTGCCTTCCCTCTATTTTTTCAACAAATATTTTCATGGCAATTGATCTGATGAGCTGTTCCCTTTAATCCCCAGACTGCATGAATTTAAGCGTGCTACTAGATTGGCAACTAGGTCTCACCGTTTTACTGTTAGTTTCTAATCGTTCTTTTCTCGCACTTCTCGCCTCCGGAACTCCCTTCCTATTTCTTGTTTCCCTGCTACCTACAATATTCAAAAGTTTAAATGCAACGCCAATTGCCATCTTCTGTCTTCCTGAACTAAGTTTCTTTATTGTCCTTTTCCTTACATCTCCTCACTAAAGTCTTCTCATTCTCTTTCACTCACTGTAATCCCATTAGTCCTAATGACATTATCGCTTTGCTTGGAGTGAGATAATTAAAAAAAATGTTTGGGATTAATGTGGAAACATACCAATCATAAGCAATTAATTCAATGTCGTTGTTTGCCGACATTAAGTCTGTTGTTATCTTTGAACACAGCTGCACAAGCTTGGCTCTGATTGATAAACAAACGTGTTTCGAGCCAAAAGTCGACGAGTAAAAGTGACTTTCTTGACGAGTTTATGTGGGCGAATGTACATGAATGGGTGAATTTTTATGTAACTATGTGGCCGTACATGAGTGTGATAACGAGCAAGCGTGCGGGCATGTGAACGCATTTATAAATACGGAAGAGGGGGCATCTTTCCCCTTTGCTGTCCTACACACATGTGCATATCTGGGCAAGAGTTAAAACAGATGAAGAAAGAGGCGTGGTGCGTATGCGTTCAGCTGTTTGCGTCGCCTGCCACGCGCTTACACGCAGTCTCGTCTGCACGAGATTGGCTGCACGAAAATCGTATCAGTTATTAATGTTTTTTGTTTCCTTTATTTTCTTATTTTTTTTCCTTTATTTTGCTTCTTATTTTTTGGCGGGATAGTATCGTGTTGAAATCTGGAAAGAAAGAAAAAATAAATGTTTAAAAAAGGAAAAGATTTCAAATGCGATTTTATACTCATAAGCATAAATTGTACGCGATGTTGCATAGTAGGAGAACGCAGTTTTTAAGGTCAGTATCTGGTTGCACTTTTATCTATCTATCTATCTATCTATCTATCTATAATTAGATAGATATAGAGTTAAAAGTGCATATATATATATATATATATATATATATATATATATATATATATATATATATATATATATATATATATTAGTTTGTAAAGACGTTTATTAATAAAAGAACTTTCGAGTTTTATACTTGCGAACGGATGCATTTCGATCATTTACTAGTAAAATTCGTCAAATAATTAAAAATGTGTGTGCGATACTTTTTAAAATTCGAGTATCAGAAAAGATGAGAACAATCGTCCGAATAATATAAATAGTGTATTAAAAGCTACTGCTCGAAAGGCAAGCAAATCAATCAATGCCCTTAATTTATTAATTTGAACTTTCTAGTTCAAACGCCAAATAATTCGTAGAATTCGGCGAAGAGAAAACATTACATATCGAATCAATGAAGTTTTTTTTTCTCTTTAGGATAAATGCACAATTTGGATTTCTGTTTCAAAAATCTTTGATGAAAACCTAATCTTGAAAACTGAAAATAATCCGTCGGTTGTTGGTGTCTTACCACCTAGAATATCGAGGTATACGCCGCTAGCTTACTAGGGAAGATGTTCAGTGTCGACACTAACTACCCACTCCACTAAACCGCCTGACTTTTTTAGGGTCTCCGGAAGAGTGGACTTCAGCAGCGCTCTGGAGGTATTAACCACTCTTATCAACATTTAATTTTTTACCTAGCTTGTCAATCATCAATTATAATAATACATATCATCTATCTTCTGATATATATTTAAAAACACTTGATACATGTAATGATTTTATACTATTTAAGTCGGTTAATACGTTTCTAAATAAATGGTTAAATTTAATTATTTGTTTGTAGTGTTTAAATTTTTTTCAGGAGGACACATGGGCTTACAGAGAGTGAAAGAGACTGAGAAGTCATCAGTGAGGAGAGGCGAGGAAAGAACAATAAAGGAACATTGTTCAGGAAGACAGAAGATGGCGATTGACGTGGCATTTAATTTTGTAAGTGTCATGGAATCAAGAAATCAAAAAGGAGTTCCACATGTGAGAAATGCGAGAGAAGAGACTTAGAATAAAACTGAAGTTTGCATCTAGTTCGTTTAGCAGTAAAACAGTGAGACCTAGTTACCAATCTAGTAGCACGCTGAAATTTATGTAGCTGGGGCACTAAGGTATAAAGCTCGTCATAACATAAAATATTTGTAGAAAAGACAGAGGGAAGCCGCGTCACATCGACGAGAAAGTGACTGAAGTCAACATGCCTGGTCAGGATTGATTACATTACAGACTCTTTGGATCTCGAGGTATACAGCAGGAGCACCAGAGAAGATACGATATGCTGACGAGTAAATATCTCTGGTACGACACAGTGAACCAACTTTCCTAGCAGCAGACCTGGCAATTGATTCAATATAATCACTCCACTTCATGTCAGTGGAAAATGTAAGGCCAAGAAGGCGTATAATGTTTCTCTCCTTGAGTTTAGCCTCAGCCATGCTGATGGCAGGCAGACAATTTTCTCTGTGGTGATTAAATAAAAGCAGTTTTGTTTTGGAGGCGTTAAAATTTACAAGCCATTCCTTACCACTGATTGGTTGCCAGTTTACTTTATCGGATCTATCGGACTTGCTACTAAGACAAGAGTAAATGGTTGTGTCATCTGCATAAATGCCTAGTTGGGAATTGATGACATCGAGGATGTCGTTGGGGAAGATCAAAAACGGTCCAAGGATAGAGACCTAGAGGGACCCCGCATTAGTATGAAATGATCCGGAAGCGTGCACGTTTAACACAACTTTCATTATATGAATTGTTAGGAAAGATTGGATTAAATCAAATATTCGTCCTGCGCCACCGTACCCGTTGGGCTTGTGGAGAATGCCAGCATGCCAGCATTCCAAAGCCTGTTGGACGCGTTTCAGATTTCTAGAGCCACAGCCCGAGCATCGCCATTCTTATCTAAAGTTTGATAGATAATTTCAGTGGTGGCTGTTAACACGTCGGTGGTAAACCTGGCCAAACGAAAACCATATTGTCTGTCCAGAAGGGGGTTGTGTGAAGTAAGATACTTTGATTAGAATCTCGTTTACTTTACCAAAAAGAAGAGACTTATTGGGCTATAATTTGAGCTGTCAGGGGGTTCCACAGAGTTCTTAAAAACAGGAACTCTAAAGGAGTATTTTCAACAAGCTGGAAAGCAAGAAGCAGCGAGGCATTTGTTTTAAAGTTTGGAGAGAACAGGAGACAGTTCAGGAGAACATTTCTTTAGAGCAAATTCAGGGATACCATCAAATCCGCATGCCTTGTGGGAATCTAATTTAGAAATGATAACATGGACCAAGAGCGGAGTTACGTGAATATCAGTCAGTGGAGCCTCCGTTCTAGGGAGAAAATCTGACAAAGACGTTCCAGATGAGTCGAAGTTGGAGCTAGAAGAGAATTTCCAAGCAAAGCATTCAACCTTATCTGTCGTAGATGTCAGGGATTCAAATTTATTGAAGAGAGGAAGGACTAAGGACTCGCTGTTATTCAGCACAATCTTGCGGAGCCGCCAGCAATCTCTAGAAAGAAACTTTTTTGAGAAACTATACGGTGTCTCATTCTATCAGATAAAAAATATACTATTATTTTGAACAATGGCCTAGTGGGTAAAAGTGTTGTTTTGTGAATTTGGTGGCATGGTGGTTGTGTGTTCAATACCTGGGTCGGGTAGTGTGTACTTGCACTCAGTGGAAACAGGGGAGTAATAACTGATCAGTGCTAAACAAAATAACTAGACGATATCCCTAGATATGAGCAATGGAACAAGAAGAGTCTATCCCCGTAGATCAAATATAGGGTTTACTTCGGAATTCCCTGTAGGTTACTCAAATCGATGAACACCTGAGGAAGGCCGGGGGCAAAACGACCGAGACGTTGTGATAAAAATAACAAAGATGAAGACAATGGTCCGAATATAAATAATGCAAATAATGATAACTCCTCATCCCAAAAATTCAGACCAAAATTATTGTTGTACTTTCAGTTTCATCAAACTCCAAAACTAGACGTTTTGTCATGAAAAAAGTAGAATAGCCTACAATAATCATTGTCCCAGAGAGAAAAAAAATCATCAGTTGTCAAACGCAATGCAAAATGACTAACAACATGTTTCAAGACGCACTTCTTCTTCACAATAAACAAATTCTTGCGACTACTCATTCTTAGATGCTTGTCCCGTGCCTGAGCTAAGTTTGGTTTAACAAAAAGTTTTCTAGCTGACCCACTTCTCAAAACCTGACCTAATGTACAAACACCACTATTTGTGTTGGAATCCCTTGATCTTTTCCCCATGCTTCATATAAATCAATATACTATTTTAAACATATACACGGGGGACGCAGATTATGTCTCTTTATCCGTTGGTTTATAGCAATGGTGAATCTAGCAGCCTACAGCCGACACCATGTGAAAACGATCTTTATCCTGTGCTTCAAGCTTTCATTTCTCAAGCGTGCTGACAGATAGATTTCTTACTCTCCTTCTTGATTCCTTATTCTCCTTGATTTCTTACTCTCCTTCTTGATTTCTTACTCTCCTTCTTGATTTCTTACTCTCCTTCGTGATTTCTTACTCTCCTTCTTGATTTCTTACTCTCCTTCTTGATTTCTTCTCCCTTCTTTTGTTACATATCTTCCATCTATTGACTCCCTTTTTCCTTTCGGTTTCTATTTTAATTTTATCTCGTTTACCTTCCCATCCTTATTTTCTTCTTTCTTTCGTTTATTCAAACCTTCCTGTTTTTCTTCATCCTAAATATTTCCAAAGCTTAAACGTATTTTTTCTTTTGTTTTTTATAGCCATCTCTTTTTTTTATAGATATCTCTTTTTTTATAGACATCTCTTTTTTTCTTTTCGAAAATTTTCATTGCTCCTTTCTTTGCTTCTTCCTTTAATTTTTCTTCCGCCACGTTTTTATTTATTCGTTCATTCCACAACCCTCTCCTTTTTTAAAATATGTGTTTACTTTTTCCAAACTCGGTTGTCAGCATCTGTTTACATGAATACCAACACTGTACGAACGGTGAAGTGAAAATTTCTCAGCCCATCTACTTCCCAATATCTAACCAAATGAACAAGCATCGGGATTCTTTTTTTAATCATTTCATCCAAAGCAAGGTAGTAAAGCCACTAAGACACAAGCAGTTACTGAGTGTTGAGGAATAAGAAAAAAGAGAATCATTAAGGAGAGAGAACAATAAAAGAGTAATCAAGAATACAGTAGATAGCGATTGACATTGCGTTTAAATTTTTGAAGATCAAAGTTGGCTGGAAAGCAAGGAACCGGAAGAGAGTTCCACAAGAAAGAAGCGTGAAAAAAGAAACTGCTGGTTTAAAACTTACGGTTACATTTAGCAAATTCCACTGTAAATTGATGAGACCGTGTTATTTTGGAATCGTTTCGTGATCGTTAAGAACTTTTCAGCACCACCGGTAAAAAAAAATTAACAAACTAACTACGTAAGTAACTGCAGATAGGAAAAGAACTAAGAATAATGACACCAGTCTATATTTCTGAGATGATGTACTGTGACTATTTACTCTATTTACATTGTTCGAACTGTTGTCCCCATCTTTACTGTCACATTCACGACGTTTCGACCGTTGTATGTTCCGGCCTCCTTCAGAATCTGTGTATAGTTCTGAGATGATGTACTGTGACTATTTACTCTATTTACATTGTTCGAACTGATGTCCTCATCTTTACTGTCACATTCACGTTTCGGCCGTTGTATGCTTCGGCTTTTTTCAGGTTATATTTGTTGGAATTTCGAAGCGAACTCTTAATTTAGCACACGGGGGTTGGTTGTTCTAGTTCCACGTGCCACGTAAATAGTGTGAATAATTATTTACGAATATTTACGAAAGTCCTTTTATTGATATATACACATATATATATATATATATATATATATATATATATATATATATATATATGTGTGTGTGTGTGTGTGTGTGTGTGTGTGGGTGTGTGTGTGTGTGTGTGTATACAAACTAACATTAAATAAAAATAACCCGTTTTCATTCCTCTCTCATCAGAGTTCTATTAAAGACTGAAGATATGTGCACAACGAATGATGTCGAAAATGCCGAAAGAAAGAATGTTATATATATTAAATATTAACTCAGGACTAAAAGACTATTCTTCTAATTCCAGAGGAAGGGCTGGAAGGATTTAATACGTATAGTTTCTAGCACCTTCTCGGTACAGAAGACATGTCTTGGTTATAGGAGCGGGTACACTGATGGTTAACCCTTTGAGCCCTGCATACCTGAACAATTTTAACCATTCTGCCTGAGCTCCTAAATTTCGCAAATATTAGGTCATCGCATAAGTTCTGCCCGAATTTTTTGTTAAAATGAACGAAATTTAAAGAGTATTTTATAATGTCTAATGGAGCTGAACATTATTTTTATGTTTAGATGCATTTAAACTGATCAAATTTTATTTCAGAGAACAATAAAATTAAATTTTGTTTGATTAAAACTCTGCTAACATGGAAGTACCCAAGAATCATTTGAGGCACATAATGCTTTATGAGTTCAAGAAAGGAAACTCAGCAGCCGAAGCGGCTAGAAACATTCACTCAGTTTATGGAGAGGAATGTGTGAATGAAAGAACTTGCAGAAGATGGTTTGCAAAATTCAGAGGTGGAGATTTCACCCTTGAAGATAAAGATCGAACCGGACGTCCAGTTGAGTTTGATGAAAAGCTTCTTGAATCAGCCCTTGAAGAAAATCCTGCTTTATCAGTTGAGGAATTGGCAGTGGTTCTCAGTTCAAACCATACAACTGTTCATCGTCATCTTCAACAACTTGGAAAAGTTCCTAAACTTGGAAAATGGGTGCCTCATGAATTGTCTGAAAACAACCTCAAATCCCGAGTTGACATCTGCTCTTCTCTCCATTCTCGCCAACTTGTTTCACCTTTTTTGGATAGACTTGTGACTGGCGACGAAAAATGGATCTTTTATCGAAATGTTAAGCGTCGTAGACAGTGGCTTGGTAAAGGGGAAGGACCCCAGCCACAGCCGAGAAGGGAACTTCATGGGCAAAAGGTTCTTCTTTCAATCTGGTGGGATTACCAAGGAATAATCCACTTTGAATTCTTACCACATAATGCAACAATTAATGCTCAAATATACTGTCAGCAATTAGAGCGTTTGAACCAAGCTTTGAGGAAAAAAAGACCTGCTCTAGTGAATCGAAAAGGGTGATGTTTCATCAGGACAATGCGCGACCACACACAGCAAGAATCACGTCACAAAAGATCGAAGAACTTGGTTGGGAGAAAATTCCTCATCCACCTTATTCGCCCGACCTTGCTCCTTCAGACTACCATTTGTTTCGTAGCTTACAGAATCATTTGGAAGAAACAGCTTTTGTAACACAGGAAGAGGTTAAAACTGACATTTGTGAGTTCTTCGAATCAAAGCCAAAATAATTTTACAGTAATGGAATTAGTAAGCTTGTTAATAGATGGCAGGAAGTCATAGATAATCAGGGAAAATACATTGTTGATTGAATCTGTAATTAAATGTAACATTTGGTCACTTGTTTTCTTTATTCAAAATTCGGACAGAACTTATGGGATGACCTGATAATTGGTATGTAATGTTTCACGATAGATATAAAAATAGTTACAAGTGCTTACCCACCGTTCAACCGGTAGTTGGGCACTAAGTCATTTTTCTCTACCACTGTTCAACTGGTAGCTTGGTATTACGTCATTTTTCTCTACCACCGGTAAAGCGGTGGTCAGGGCTCAAAAGACTAAATAACAAATATTTAGGTATCGACGACCCAGATGTATTGACACACCTATGTAAATTATCACAATTTCTATTTCGAATATTGCCTGTTACATGTCGATTTATTCTTACCCGTTCTACCTGTATAGTCAGTGTTAAACTCACCTTTAAAATTGTCAATTACATGATGAGGTGGTGAAGCATCCTTATGGATTAATCTCAACATTGGTTGGACAATGAAAATAATACGTGGATTGGCAGACAAATAACAATCTTTCATACTTTCAGAAATTTTCTTAGTAAACCTCGCACTAACGTATCCAGTCTATGGTATACACAAATAGACAGGACACATGTTTTTCATATTTGATTTTTCTTTTTTACAGTAAGATTCACCATGTACAAGGCCCAGGAGCCACTCGATGTAGGGCGTTACGTTAGGAGACTGTACGAATAGGAGAGGAAGGTAACAGTTAACCCTAATCTTGAACAGGTTAAGACTGTAGTGATCGGGGAGGCATACTCCTGGGAGTCGGTTCCATACAGCAGTGGTTCGCGGAAAGAAGCTATTCGAGTGAAACTTCCTCCTCACCGATGGTATACGGAGAGAATGTGAGTGGTTTACTACAATGCGAGTGGCATGGTGGGTCATGAAGGCCGTGAAGGTTAGAAATGGCACATCCAAGGAATCTAATCCGTCCGAGCACTTTCCGTGGAAGTAGCGATATAGCATCCAGCCTATAAGAGAGAGGTTGGAAGGTGGAAAATAATTCATTACCCACAAGGACTCGTCTTATTTAATCTATTTTCTGTTAAAACAATTAAGAATGCGGTGTTAAAGTTTGTACGATCTATTACGCTACTTTAAGATAATATTTCTTTATTTTAACTTCTTTTAAGAACGAGGTGGCGTTGAAAATTTCACGCCCTCACCCAAAATAAATATTTTGATGACCAAAGGCCAGAACATAGTAGAGCACTTTTCTTCACCTCCTTGTACAATAAAAAGGATTTTAAAAGGAATAAAGGAGAAAAAAAAAGTTGCTAAAATAAATTTTCAAAGTGATTATCAAATTCCATCGTTCGATATAGGAAAATAAGCCTTCGTAAAACTTGGTTTTGATTGTAAGCATATTCTATGAGAAATTTCTTTCGAATTTGGTTTTAATGTGTTATCCGATTAAATAAACGTCGTTCCTTATTCTAAGTTCAGATCGTGCGCGCGCTCACACACAAATATACACACTGACTCATATGCCTCTTTGCATGCTTGTGTATATGTGCGACTCTGTGTGCGCAACTGCAAAGCGTCTTACGAGAAGATTAAGTTTTTAATCTAATCTCAAAATTAAATATCGATTGATTTTTCTCTGTGATAAAAGATCTATTGATTTTCCTCATGAGATTAAAGATCGAATGATTAACATTTGCGACATATTCTTGCGATATTTTCCAATCATATTGTGCAATATTTTCGTCGGAATAAAGCCTTCTTTAGAAAACGTCATAAATTAAAATTCCCCGCTGAAGTTAAAGTTAAAATGAAACAAGCCGATCAAACAAACAGGCGAAAAGGTTAATTGAGAAATTGTTCGATAATTCTTTGAATAAAAACGAAATGCTAGAAATCAATATTTGACTCTTTCTTTGCTTCCATATTTTGTACCCCTTGTGGCGAACATAAAAGCATTTTAAGACCGACAATTCGTTTATGCATGCAATAATTATTAAAAATAAAATTATCCTATGATATTAATTAAAGAGAATTATGAGACAGCAAGTTAGACAAAAATAAATAATAAACAAAATAATTTTAATAATGTGAAATTGGAGGATACGATTCTTCTTAATGGTCCTTTCTAAACTCCAAGGTCATCAAAGAATAATTAGATAGGATCCAAAACGCTAAACTTGTATTGCAGAAATTTTTCTTATTAACATTGGGATACCAAATGTATATTCTGCAACCTGGTGGTGGGCCGTCAAAAGTAGATATTTACCCAAAAATTTACAATAATGAATAAATAAATACAGTTAGGGAGAATTCAGAAGAATCTATGCGAAGTTTTTATTTCCCAGAAAGAGTACATGTTAATAAAGTATAGAAATGTATTACATGCCTTCTCCCCGACCCTGAAAAGGAAAAGCTAGTGGATGTTACTAAAGCTGCTTGGCACACAAATACTGCATGTCTCGTTGTTAAAAGCTGTATCTACCTACGTGACAAGAATGCATCGTCTTCTAGCACTGTCTATCCGAAGATTGTCTCTGTACACACCGGGCTTCGCTGATTGGCCATTAAGGGTCACATCGATAAAGGTCACATCAATAAAATATTAACAAACTGATACTGGTAAAAATTTCAGGATATATAATTAAAGGTAAAAGACGAAAGGGAAACTTTCCTTTACCAGCGTATTTCGTTCCCTGATGAACTTTATAAAGGAAAAATACCTTGATAAAATTACCTCAGAGGAGGAAACGCAGTTATTTTATTTATATTGTCTTTATATTTGTTCTTTTATTTTATTTATGTCTGATATTTTACACATAGAATTTCATACACGAACCTTTTTTATAATTATTCAGTACAATCGTCAGGAGGTTTCAGCAAATGGCTGCCATTATATATATATATATATATATATGTGTGTGTGTGTGTGTGTGTGTGTGTGTGTGTGTGTGTGTGTGTGTGTGTGTGTGTGTGTGTGTGTGTGTGTGTTAGTAGATAGAGATTCGAATTCAATAGATTCTTTACAAAGAAATACATTCATTTCCAAAACCACACTAGTAGCAGTAAATCTTCAAAAACAATGTTCAGGAAATTTTTTGAGAGTTGATATCAATTATTCACCAAATAACTTTGATTTATTTTGTAGCATTTCCCCTTGGAACAATACTTTCTTAGATTTCAGATGCCGCTTCTTGGATAATTGTTGTGGCAGACAATGAGAGACAGTTAACGGACTCATTCTGGGTTATTGATGTGTTTCAACAGCTAGACTTTAAACTTAGAAAAATGAGGAAAGCCAGTGGTATCAATTTGGTCTTCTTCTTGTAGAACTCGCCGGATGAATTGGTTTCCTTTTGTTATGAACTCTCCCCACCTGACTTTAATAAAAGTCTTTAATCACAGCTTCTAACCCACACTCGTCCTAAGCCAAATTATTTTGGTTGAGATTGATAGAATATAAATAAGAATGTCGTTCCAAGTGTTTTCAGTTAGAGGACAATTCTTCCATTCCCAGCTCGTTTATTGAGCACAATCGTATATTGCTACCTTTTCAAATGATACAAATCCGGTACCAGCTTCTCCAGAGACAAATGACGAACCAAATGACTTTATAATGAAGAGATATGTGAAGAGAACTGTGAAAGTATCACGTATAAGCATTTAGTAAAGGACGTTTCTCTTGCCGTAGCTTGAAATCTTCATCTTAAACTGATCCCCTATATAAGCCAAAACAAAATAGGCTCATACCACGTGATTTCGTAAAATGTTAAAAAAGATAAATAAATAAAAAAATTGAAATTAGCAATCTGGAGTTCTTTTATATTGTATATTACTATCGATTAAGCACTCTATATACTTCTTCTTCTATGGGTCCTGTCCATTCAGGATATGGGCGATCATGGCTCTCTATAACTTCCTGTCCTTTGTAGGTTTTGGTAAAGTTTGTTTTTTCCTATCTCTCCGAATCCCTGTTCTGCCAAACATTTAAACAAACTCGCTACTTTCCTCTGTCCCTCTTGTCTTGTGAATGTCCTTTGTGTATGAATTTGTAACAAATATTTTTTTTTTATAATTTAAATCACGTCATATGATTTAACTGTTTTCATTGGTTATCTAAAATTTGTGGGTTATTTAAAGTAGAAACGTATTTTGGATTCTAAGAATGATTCTTTTTTTCGGCCCGTGAATATGACATTAACAATCATTTGAGAATAACAAATACAAGTTCTACTATTTAAACTCGAAAACAGACAGATCGCAAGCAGAACCGAAACTCTTCGAATTATTGGTGGCGTTGAAGATGTTAAGAAAAATTCTGGCATGCTCAAGAGACTGTTTCAGTTACCGTACTTTGGGATGCGCGATTTCAAATTGATTAGGTTTTTCGATGTAAGAAACCTTTTTTAAACAGTATTTAACTTCTTTTTTCTGTTTAAGCACTGGCAACTTTTACTTTAATGTATGTTTCAGTCCTTAAGTACCTAATCGTACTATCAGTAAAAGTTATTTTCACGATAATGAAGAAAGTTTAACGAAGCAGAAAACCTCTTGAGTCATTCGCAGTTATTTAACATGAAATTCATTTTATGGACGCTTAGTCGTTGATAGCAACAAATGCCATAAATAATAATAAAGATGATGATGATGATGATGATGATGATGATGATGATGATGATGATGATGATGATGATGATGATGATGATGATGAAGCTGTTGAAGGACGATTATGATGATGATGATGATGATGATGATGATAGAAAAACTGATTAAACCTTCGTCATACTCACAACGCCTATAGTAATAATTGCAGTTTTAAACATTTAGTTTTAAGGAGAGTTACTTCTCAATATTTCGTCCATTAATGTTAGTATGACACAAGGCTAAGTAAATAAGACGAAAGAGTTCGATATTGTTGCGTCAAAATGGGCTTTGAAAATCAATATTTTCAATCGATTGACTTCGAAAAACTGGGATCGAAAACCGGTTAGGCTTTTATTTTGTAATTTTCTTTTTGTTGTTGTTATTGATTCGATTGACCTTTTTGTACTGATCTATTTTACAATCCTTGCACTTCTTCTTCACCCACCCCGTTTATATATATATATATATATATATATATATATATATATATATATATATATATATATAGTAATTCTTCGATACAACGCAAGCGTCATCCCAACTATAAGAACGGGCCTCGGTGACGAAGAAGAAACTGAATAGACTCGATATAGCGCCGCTACTCACAAATTCCTTGATGATACTCATCCAAGTATTCATAACCCAACTGATTGTGCCCCAGGAGCCACGACTTTCCTTTCCCCCGAACCACTCTATCCTCCATTCTGCTGAGGATTCTTCTGGATGAATTATTAAAATGATTTGTCTAAATCCACAAAATTCTATTACTCATATATATATATATATATATATATATATATATATATATATATATATATATATATAGTATAATGAGAGGCCACGTATACTTTCTTGATATGTATATAATATCTGGATAAAATAAATGAAACAAAATTGGGTGTTTTTTTTATGAAAGTATTTATTTCTGTGTTTTTGTATATATTTATTTATTTAATATTTCAGACCACCTAGGTCTTTCCTCCTTCCTAGGAAAGACCTAGGTGGTCTGAAATATTAAATAAATAAATATATACAAAAACACAGAAATAAATACTTTCATAAAAAAAACACCCTATTTTGTTTCATTTATTTTATCCAGATATTATATATATATATATATATATATATATATATATATATATATATATATATATATATATGCAAGTTTCATTAAATATGACACACAAGGTGCTTTGATTAAGTTTTTATATAATTTCTTATGTGATCTTATAATTTTTTTCTTTTCAGTAGATAAATTATATAAAAACTGTCCAACCTTTGCTTTTTACCAAGCGCTTTCGGCTATACATTTAGTCATTTTCAAGGTTGAAATAGGTCTTATTTAAATACTCATGGAGATCTACCGGACACTATTCGTAACACAATATAATAGCATCGTCTACATGTAAAAAATATGCTAAAAATAATGGAAGCCTTATTAATAAAAAAAAAAATATCAATAATATCAACTATGAACATGGATACAATATCTTGACCGCGTTTTGAAAATGAAACATTATATAAATACATACAACAATCTATTTCTAGTTAACAGTTAATATATTTCAACCTTGAAAATGGTTAAATGTATAGCACCGAAATCCTAACGCGCATTTCGAATAGCGAAAGTTGCCTTCCAAAAGCTAAGCAAGCAAATTTCGCTAAAACCAAAGAAAAAAGTAATGAGCTATTGTCATATTAATCCTCCTATATGGGAATGAATGCGGTGAAGATGAAGAAAAAAAGGGAGGCAACAGAAATGTGGTTCTACGGGAGGATGCTGAGAATTCTATGGACGGAGCGTGTTAGGAACGAGGGAATCTTAAGGAAAATGCAAATAAAAAGGACACAAACGTAGGAGAAAGAGATACTTGAAATTTCTTGAACGCATAATGAGGAAGCGGGGCTTGGAGAATTATAAATTGGAATTGCCAAAATCAAGAAAATCCAAAAATTTTAAAAATCTAGGAGGACGAAAAGTGCGACACCGAAATCCAAGGGTGTATTGGAATAGGGAAAGATGCCTTTCAAATGTTAAGCAAATTATTAAGAAACAGGAAAATCTCCTTACAAACTGTTATGTAATATCGGTCCTCCTATATGGCCTGAATGCAGGACATTATCATCTCAAATAAAGAATATTAATATATTTTTGATTATCTGTGAATTGGCATGTCTTCTTGTGAAAGGTCATGATGTGGTTCACCGTTGATTCTTCACGGTTTTGGAATTCAGATTTCGTTCAAGAGAGCCCTGTCTGCATTGTGATTTAAACCGTGAGTTGGGGTGGGGAGAGAAGAGATGGATCCATATTTTCTCATGAATATTAGTGCGAAAGTGAACGCAAAAGATGAGGCCGGGATTTGAACTCGGCTCTCCGATTTCACATTCAGCACCGATATCCTTTACACGATTCATTCCTTCTTCGTAAACTGTGTAAACCATTCTGGTTGTATTTGTGCAGCAGTTTTATCTTTATTGAAATAAAAAGAAAAGTATATTATGTTGGATATTATGTTTATTTTCTTCAATGTTAGAATCAATAAACAAAAATACATTTTAGGACAAAATATTTTTACAAATGCCGCAGTCTCATTTAGATCAAAAGCGAACTTTATTTGAATGATGAAAGTTAAAACGTAACACTCCCAAAAAGAACAGGATGTATTTTTTCTACCTTGAGGCACAACGACCTTAAAGGTTACGGTACTCGTGGGCGTAAACATTTTTTTTTTAATTAAATCATCCCAAGCAAGGCGATAATGCCACTAAGATGCAAGGGGCTACTGGGAGTGAAAGACAATGAAAAAGATTTTAGAAGCAACCGGAAACACAATACCAAACAGGAAACAAGGGATAAATCTCTACTGCTGTTCAAAAGACTAAGGAGGAGTGTAAACGAATATATATGACCAATGACCTGAAGCTCTTTCGTTTCAAACTTTCCTCGTGGATTTGGTTTCTTTTGTTTTACTGCAAATCAACCTCAATGGGTTATTTAATGCCGACAAAATTTTTTATCGCTGGTAATATTTTGTTTTGTCAAAAATCTGTTTTTGTTTTCCTTGAAAAATATATTGCTGGTAATAATTTTTCAAAAAAGTATTGCTGGTAATAGTTAACTATTTGCCCATAACTGGGACCCCTAACAGGTGCTACCACCCCTGATCACGGTGGACCTGGGAACACCAGCAATTAAAAGTAGGTTCTACGCTCCTCAGAATCTCCTGATCAGAGGCCTTGCTACTGGACATAGTTTATCGTCTTACCCAGGACCCGAATGTAGTTTATCGTCATACACAGGACGTTCCACATGGACAAGATATATGTATCCCACAGCTCCAAAAGACAATTAAAAACAAGTCTATCGTGAAAGATAAATTAATACCCGTCTTTCCAATGGCAAGGGAATTGTCACTCGAGTCTCCAGACAGTTCTTTCATGTGATTTCGACTTTCATTATTACACTCTGTTAGCTATCACTTTTTCCTTTAACGCTCCCCCTCTTCTCAGGATTACAGTATGTTGGACATAATCTCTCTCTCTCTCTCCCCTCCTCTCTCTCTCTCTCTCTCTCTCTCTCTCTCTCTCTCTCTCTGCGAACATCTTTGTTTTCGTCGATTTTAATGCGCATCACGCACATGGCTTAAACATTCTAACGTTACTGATGTTGTCGGTTATTCAGACATTTAATTTTTCCATTGCTCAATCCCTTACTCAAATCATGGGTTTTCCTACTCGTTTCCGTAGTAAATCTGAGCAACAGGCTTCTTTACATTATTTATTTTTCACGTCCTCTCCTCGCTCTTGCCGAGTTTCGCAACACTGTCCTCGTTGAAAATCGGATCACTCTGTAGTATCTGTTGATATTTTCGTTCCAATAATCTATTATACAGGAATCTCCGATTCATAAGACCTCTTTCCATTACCAGCATCCTGATTGGGATTCATTCCGTGATTTTCTTCGAGAGGCCCCTTGAACTGACATTTTTAAGCTTTATATTGAGAATTGCGACACTGAAGTTTCGTCTTAGGTCAGAGCCAGCATAGATGCTTTCATTCCTTCCCGGAAATACCAAGTGAAACTTCTATCTTCTCCATGGTTCACACCAGCTTGATCTGCGTCTATAGCCCAAGAGAACCATTATTTCTGGCTATACCAGCTTGATAGTTCCCATCACAACAGGCGCCTACACGTAATAAATATAAACGTGTCCTCCAATGAGATAAGTTTCTGTTTGCTGAAAGAATGAAGCGCCAAATTGCATCTAACACCTTTGGCTCTCGTGATTACTGGTGGCTCTGTAATAGTGTATTAAATAAGAATAAGTTTTCTATAACTCTTCTCTTCAGTCAATTTGAGGTGTTAACATCTGCTGATAAAGCTGAGTGTTTCACCTGTAATTTCTCCTGAAACTCTACTCTTGGCTCATCTGGAGTATTCTTGCATAACTTCTCACTTAAAATTGAGTCTCTGTTGAGTGATATGCATATAACACCTTCTACGGTTTCTGCTATCATCGCTAATCTGGATCCCTACAAAACATACGGACCTGATGGTATCCCTGTAATAGGCCTTAAGAAGTTTGCTCCCGAATTGGTCCCAGTTCTCTCTAAACTGTCGCTGCCTCTTGCTTACCTGCCTGGTGGAAATCTTTAGCTGTTGTTCCAGCTATGAAATCGGGTGAACCGTCCGACCCTTCCAACTATCGGCCTATTAGCTGTTTACCTCTTATTTTTTTTTGTGTGTGTGTGTGGGGGGGGGGTAACTAGAGGCCCTAAAATGCTGAATTGGCTAAGCATCTTACATCGGAGGACTTTCTTTCAGACAAGCTACATTCAGGTCAACTGATGGTGTACTGACGATAATTTCGGAAAGAATCTATCATGCTCTAGATAAGAATGAGGAAACTCGGGCTGTTGCTTTGGAAAGCTTTCGACGGGGTTTGACATACAGGTCTTCTTCACAAGTTGAAGAGTTACGGTGTCTCTGGACAATTTTTTGAACTGGTCCAGTCTTTCTTATCAAACGGTCACGTGTCTAGATCCTTTTGTACTAATACAGGTGTACCCCAGGGCTCTATCCTTGGTCCTACATTGTTTTGTTTTTTTATTTTTATTAATGATCTTCCCAATGGCATCAGCTCTCAACTTGGTATATATACTGATGACACAACCATTTACTACTGTCTCGATAGTAAGTCTGTTCAGCTCGATAAAGTCAAAATGGAGGCTGATGTTAAAAATGACCTTTAGTCTGTTGTCAACTGGGGGCAAAGGATGTCTTGTTAATTTTATCGCCTCCAAAACTAAAACTACTCTCTATTAATAATCTGAGAGACCGCTTTCTGCATTCCATCAGCATGGCTGATGCTAACCTCCAGGAGAGTGACTCGTTGCGTATTATCGGGCTAACGTTCTCGCCTGACATGAAGTGGAAAGACTCTATTGAATCCATTGCGATGTTAACTGCTAAAAAGTTGATTCGCTGTGTCGTGCTAGACAATTTTTCTCTTCAGAATCTATCTTACATATCTATAAGTCCATAATTAGAATATTGCATCCACAATGCCTGCTATTTACCTTGAGCTCCTTCATAAAATCCAAAAAAGAATCAGCAATATTATTGGTTCTGATCTTGCGACTCGGCTTCAGTCACTTTCCAACCGCTGTAAGGTTGCCTCCCTGTGACTTTTCTATGAAGACTTTCATGGTAATTGTCCGGTGAGCTCTTCGCTATGGTACCTAGACATTTTGAATTTAAGAGCAGTACTCACTAGACTGGTGACGAAGTCTCATCAATTTACAATTGAGTTAGCTAGATGCAACCATAAGTTCTATGATAACAATTTCTTTTCTCGCACTTCTCGATTGTGTCTTAGTAGCTTTACTGCCTTGTTTGGGATGAACTCGATTAAAAAATGTCTAACAAGAATCTTAATTTCTCAAGTAATTAGAATAAATCTAAGACGACCAAATGGAAATTTCTTTTAAAATGTGTCAAATGTAAATGCAGAAATATGTATATTTTTATTCATTTTACCTCAAGCAAATCTTAGAGGAGAATTCCACAAGCGAGAAATGCGAGAGAAGAAACTGTTAGCATAGAACTTACGGTTACATTTAGCCATTTAACGAGTAAAATCATTAGATATTGCCATCAGCCTAGTACTGCGCTTAAATTCACAGAGATTAGGTACTATAGAAGAAAGTGATATTTATTCTTGTCAAAATTACAAGACATGCAACACAAGGCCAAAAAGGCAGGGTGCGAAAGGCTGGTCTTCATCTATCTTATATTTAATTTTAACCAGTCGAATCCATTCCATTGACTTACATGCTAATACCCATGGGAAAGGTATGAATCCTCTTCTTCTCTCTCAGCTATGGGTAAATAGCAGGACAGACCGGGTTCTATAGCCTAGGATTGCAACTGGTCTACCACAGAAAGAAATGGCAACCTACAGCGGGAAAAGATACATGATCGCCTACGTGTGTATCATGCATGACACATAACTGTCTGGCTGACTAGTGACAATCACAAACTCAAACAAAGTACATTAGTCATTACACTAAAACAACACATTCTTACTTACCATACTTACTACAGTCACCATAATACCACATTGTCTCAATGAAGTCCTAACTGCTCCCCATATGTACAATTTGTCTGGGGTAGGGGAATAAAAGCATTTTTTTTTAATTAATCCCAATGAATATTTACAATGTAAAAATACTATTTACAAAACTAAACAAAATAGAGTTAGAGAACAATTACCATGAACGTGTTTATATAAAAGGCACAGGGAAGCCACATTACGGCGGTGAGAAAGGGGCTGATGCCAGGTCAGGACTAAATATATAGCAAGAGCACCAACATTCAAAAGCACTTCAGAACATGAATAAATAGTAGACTTAGTTAAATATGTAGAATATTCTTGAAAATAACGTTGAAGAAAAGGCTCTTTCGTAACTCCAGGAATAATATTCAATTGGATCTGTTTATTAGAGAATCATTTTTCAAATGGAGAAAGCGGTGGTATTCGAAAATACAAAGTCTCAATGTTAAAGCGAATCAGGTGATTTCATGTAAATGAATACGCCATTCCTCACGTGATAAGTAAAACCTATTTCCCTTTGATCCTACCACCCACTCAATATACCGAATCACTTCTCTCGCTTTTCCCCTTCTCGCTGTGGGTGTTTGAAATTTAATAATCAAATGCATTTTAGAAGTTGTTATGTATATCCTGTGAAAATAAAAATTTATAAGACGCGCTATTTGTGGAAATTGCATTTTGATTTATTTTGAAATTAAAGTTTCTTTCAGATGCATTTTCAGTAATAGATACCATTGATTAGGCCTCACTAATACAATATTACATCCGAGTTTTTACCATTACTAATACAATATTACATCCGTGTCTTTACCATTACTAACGCAATATTACATCTGAGTTTTTACCATTAAATTAAACAGCGAACATATCATTCCAATTTTTATTTTTTTTTGAATTCTCGAAATTCTAGATGTAAAGCGATTTGTAATTGATATATTCTTGTGGGTTTATTCCGATGAAATTTGTAATTTGCTATTTGAGAATGTAAGAAAAGCAATATCTTTTACCCCGTGAAGTGGGAACGGTCGATCAAGGAAATCATCTTAATGATACAGCTCTTATTAAAAATCAGAAGTCTAGAGATGCGTTGTCATTAGAATGTTGTTTTAACAGCAAGCATTCGCAACTGTTTTTTACCTTCTTCCCTTAAAAGAAAGGTGCGAATGATGTGTGTATCTTGAAGCAGGCAAGAAATACATAACAAAGATGCATATGTAATCTTAGACGAAACGCTATCCAGTTCAGATTGATAAATAGATGCAACACTTTAGGCCGCATACAAGGAAGAATTAAATACTGAGGTAAGAAGGATGGAGCTTAGTGTTATGTTATCTGAATAGTGACGCATGCGTAGACGCCAACATTGACAGAAGGACGCGTGCAAAAAGAGGGCAAGCTTACACAGAATGTGTTAAATTCATACAAGCTATGCAGTTTTCTAAACAGCACTCACACCCGAAACACGCGTACACACGTGCGCACAAGCACGTAAACTCCCGCACAGTCACGCACAGACAAATGTCCCAAAATATATTTCTTTATGTAGTTATAAGTTAAGTATATAATTTTGGGTACTGTTTAAAGCTGTCAAGTAAAAATGTTTTATGGCATCTTACACAGACAGTAAAATGCACCTCCCACATATTGCCCCGGATATATATATATATATATATATATATATATATATATATATATATATATATATATATATATATATATATGAGGTATTATGTATATTTCTTAATATATATATATGGTATTATGTATATTTCTTTATATATATATATAAGGTATTATGTATATTTATTTATATATATATATATATATATATATATATATATATATATATTTCTTAGTATATATATATATATAATGTATTATGTATATTTCTTAGTATATCTATATATATATATATAATGTATTATGTATATTTCTTTATATACATATATATATATATATATATATAATGTATTATGTATATTTCTTATGGAACCGACTCCCAAGAGGATGCTTCACCGATCACTGCAATCTTAACCTGTTAAAGTCTGGGGTTAACCGTTATCTTCCGCACATGTCCACATAAGCTGCACCTCTTACTTTGTAATTCTCTACCTCGAGTGGCCTCCATATTTGAAATTAACGACTTTTTCCTGTTCATTGAAACAGACGTTAAACACTTCTCTTCCACTCTCTCTTACTTTTTTCTGTCTTTCTTTCTTTCTTTCTTTCTTTCTTTCTTTTATCATTGAAACTAAGTAGCGTCATTGATATTGCCTCTGTCTTTCCACGTGATCCATTATTTATGAGGTATTGGCAGGGCGTAACGGTTGTTCGAAATAATGAACTAACGAAGATAGGGACAAGCACAATTATTATATGATATTAAATAATAATTAATTAATAATAAATTATGTTTCCATGACTTTTGTTATTAAATATTCACATTGCGATAATAGAAGATCTGCCAAGAAAAGTGAAATGTTGTAAGACCCTATATATAGGATGTATGAGCAAATTTTACTTTGACCTGTTTTGACAAAGTTTTCCAAATTATCTTTCATTTACCACACACAATACACACACACACAATACACGCACGCACACACACACACACACACACACACACACACACACATCACTCCTACCACCATCACCACCACCAATTTTTAAATTTAAGAACTATCAAAAATATACTTAAGACTAGCTGTGAAAGTATAGGTAAACTATGGAAGACGTTAAATGATGTAATTTTATGCCTAATAAACAATATGTTTATTTTTGTTTATAAATACATGTTGCAAACTAAAATCCTTAAATTTACGTTGGTAAAGTCCGCCAGATGACAAAACACGCTGTTAAAGAAAATTTTTCTTCTGTCTTTATTCATATTGTCTTTTCACACATATATTTTATTTTTATCTGATTTTTTTCCCAATCATTTCACCCCAGGCAAGGCGTGAATGCCACCAGTATGCAGGAGGTTACATCGAATGAAAGTAAGAGAAAAAACTGAATATTGGGAAGATTGGGGAAAGGACAAAAGATGGACTGGATTCAAGAAAACAGAATATGGTATTTAAATTTTTGAAGCTTTTATTTATCAGGGAAGCAAGTAAACGGAAGGGAGTTCCACAAGCGGGAAGTACGAGAAAATAAACTGTTGGAATAGAAATGGCGGTTGCATTTAACTATTTCAACAGTAAAACGGGTGTGACCTAGATGGAAATCTAGTAGTACGCTTAAATTCATGTAGTCAGGGTACCAGGGTAAAAAAGCAGGTGCCAAGAAAATATTTGTCGAAAAGACAGAGAGAAGCCACGTCACGTTGGTGAGCAAGTGACTGAAGTGGAAATGACAAGTCAGGATCGATTACATTACAGATTCTTCTTTGCCGAAAAGCGGTAAGAGACTAATAGAGCGATAGATTAAGGGGTCAGAGACTTCTCCAGAGTTTTTAAATAAAGGGAACTACAGAGGAGGACTTCCAACAAGCTGGAAAGCAGGAAGCTGCAAGGCAATTGTTGTAGAGCTTGGAGAGAACTGGAGTCAGCTCAGGAGCACATTTCTTTAGGATAACTAATAGGATCGTGTCAACCCCACTTGTCTTGTGAGAGTCTAGTTTGGAAATGACGTCTGAAACCAGTGACGGAGTTATATGCATATCACTCAGTAGAACCTCTGTTCTAGTTAAATAAAGTTTGGGTACTCCAGATGGACACGTGGCCGAGTGGTTAGAACGTTCGCATTCTGACCATGAGACCTGGGTTCAAATATCACCATAGTCGATTTGTCAGGAAAGAGAATTCCTAATGTTATCGGACTGGAGGGATCGATCTCAGCGTGCGGCACCTTTGGAAAGTGCCTGAAAACCATACCACGGGTTGACCCAAGCCTTGTGAGTGAAATTGTGTAGACGGAACCCTTGGGTGCCGCCGATAGCAGTGCTAGCACGTTCACAAGTTATCGTGGTCGAGAGCTTAAGCCTTGTTCAAATTATTGATCACGCTAGATAACACGCTTTTTCCCAAAAACTGTAACTAAGGTTTGCTCAGCATAGTTGCAGTATAAACCACAGGTTGGCACTGTGGACGTTGAATAAGCACAAATGCGCCTTAGCAAACGTCTTTAATAGGGATTGTCTAGCCGCCCTAGTAGATAGGTATCCTCGAATACGAGTGGCCAGCTATACATGCATACTCCAGATGAGTCAAGTGTGGAGTTGGAAGAGAATTTGCGAGCAAAGCATTCAATTTTATCTGCTGTAGATGTCAGGACTTCAATTTGATTGAACAGACGAGGGATTGTGGAGTTGCTGTTGATCAGCGCACTCTTGCAAAGCCGCCAATAATCTCTAGAACCGAACTTGCGAGATGCTATGCGTTGTTTCATTCTTTCAGCAAACTAACTTTGCTTCTTCGAAAACACGCTTGCACTCATTACGAGCAGAGATGTTCCCTGTTGCAATCAAAAATTTCGCTCTGGTACAGCCGGAAGAAGTGATTGCTGTCAGCTTTAGCGACCGAGCATGAAGGTAAGAACCCGGGAGACGAACGTGATTTCACTTGATATTTCCATGATGGAATGAACGTTTCGATGCCAGCTTTTCACCCAGGAGGAGACCTCAGAAGCGCATTTTTGAACAGGATGATTAAAGATGGAATTGGCTAAGAAAAATACCCCAGCTTGCATTTGTGGATTTTACCTATAAAAGCGCAGGGCGAAATCTTTTGTAATTCCCTGTCGAGATTGAAATCAACAGAACTTTTAAGAACCTATTTGTATTTTTGGTTTAGAGTATGTCAGTGTGTCTCTGCGCATGTGCGAGAGCATCTGCAAACATACAGAACTCGTGCAGAACCATTTAAAGGATGTTTTCCTTGTTTGTTCTTACGACGACGTAATTAGAAAGCGAAAAAGAAATTACTAACGTCTCTTCCCTCCCCGTGTTTTTTTTCTGAAATACTGATCATTTCTCCTTCCTGCAATGCTCTTTGCCCCAATTAAAACAGAAAGTAGCAGCTGAAAAGGCAAGGAATTCTGATCCTGTCACGTGACCACAGACCTTCGCTTAAAGGCTAAGGGAAACTAGTAAATGCAATTAAAATGTTTTAGGGGCAATAATTCAGATGATATCTTAACAAAGCAAAACATGAAATATTTAGTGACTGGAATTAACGCTGAAAGCTTTTAAAATGTGCGAAATAAGGTTTTAAAGCGGTGGCATTCTATTACTCTATGGTGTAAAATATGGGCGTTTGCTCATTCAATAAGGGATATCTGTTAGATTATCTTTCTGCTCCTCCGTTTGTTTCTCTGTTTGCAGATTTATATATACGACAAACTTGAAATGTCATAGAATTAGCAGACGTTACATCATACTGACCCGGGTTGCTGGCTTCTACTCATAAACTCGAAATGTTGATATATATATATATATATATATATATATATATATATATATATATATATATATATATATATATATATATGAAGTGGGCATTGATGTCAACACCTAGTGGCGACAGTCTGTTTCATGCTTAAATGTTGAATTTAAGTATGAAACACACTGTCGCCTTTGGGTGCTGACTTCAATATCACCGCGCTATATTTATGGGTTAAAGTGCTCAATATCAGAGCAGAGCGTATGCAAATATTATATTGTACATTGAAGTCAACACCTAGTGGTGACAGTTTGTTTCATGGTTAAGCGGTTAAATGTTATTGCCTGAAGATTGTCTTTAAGCATGAAACAGACTGCCGCCGCTGGGTGTTGACTTCAATATCCACTTTTATATACATCGCTCTATTCTGATATTGAGCACTTTAACCGATAAACATAGCATACATTAAAACTATATCTTTATCATATATGTATATATGATAAGATAATAAACAAATAGGAAACGTTTATAAATTTCACATGTTTCGCTTTTATTTGAGCTTTCTCAGAAAATGAAATATGGAAGAGAAAAGAAAATCCTGGTATTTTTATTGCGTTGTTTGTTCTTCATTGGTTAAGAAGACCGCACGCGTATCTGTCCTGTCAAGCAATGTTCGAGTTTATCATCCATCTGGGTATGTGTACTATAATTCTGGTTTTCTATGCGGGATTCTGTTGATAAAGTGCCTGCGTACGTGTACGTGTTTGCGTTTGAGCGTCTAGTGGACATTTTCATCTATGTCTAGTGGTTGCCTGTATGTTGATTGTGAAATATTTTGCGTGACAGTAACAGAATTTAAATTGCACCGGTTGTGGTTGTAGGTAGACATATCTTAGATCGGTTTTACAATAATATTCACTCTATACAAGGCCCAAGATCCACTCGGGGTAAAGGGTTATAGAGTACGAGACAGTTTATGGGGATATTTGGGGGTAATAGCGGTTAACTCTATGCTTGAACAGGTTAAGATTATAGTTATCGGGGAAGCATCCTCTTGAGAAGCAGTTCCACAAATCAGCTGTTCGTGGATGTGTGTTGTGATGTAATGGGTATCGGCTCTGAGTGAGAACTCCGAGATTTTCAGTTGAGTTCGTTAGATTCACTTACACACAAATAACCTTGGGAAAGGTATGAATCCATCCCTTCTCCCTTAGCTATGGGTTGAATAGCCGGACAGACTGGCTTCTTTAGACTTGGTTGGCAGCCAGTCTACCGCAGAAAGAATTGGCAAGCTACTAGGGGAAAAAATCTGCCTCGTCAGTCATGTATCGAAAGATACATGATCGCCTAAGCGTGTGTCACGTATGGCACATAACTGACTGAAACGTTCCAAATGGTCCAAGAAGTTTCTGTGCGTTATTTTATTTTTTTTTTTAGAACGTTGTACAGCGCTAAACCCACTTTCCAGCACAATTCGCCACAGCATCAACGGCACAACAAAGGTTGAGACGACCAGTGACCAAGTAAGCTTCAGGTTTTATATACGAGTTCCCATCTCATAGAAGGATATCTACAAAAGAATCAGGAGTCCATCACTCCCAAAAGTGTCCTAAAAATGACTAGGTGTCCCTCACACCTAGTGCTCTAACCCAGGTATTCAGATACCTCTCTGCGTAATATATACTTAAACATACATATTGGCCGTTGGCTCGTATAAGAAGCTCTTCCACACTCTGACAGGTCAGGACAGGCCTGCTACTGGTAATATGTCACCCAGTACAACCTGCCGCATGGACGTATGGTTGGCGTCTAATCCGGCTCCTCGTCATGTTGAGCACCAACACAGTAACTGTTCATCCTTAAATACTTGCATAACTCTGTATATGAGATTCACGGTACGCGCTAGACGTTTTTTCTCTCCAGAGTCTATTTTACATATCGATAAGTCTACCATCTGTCCATTCTTAGAATATTGCATCCACATATGGTCCAGTGCTCCTGCTATGTAGTTCCTTGATAAAATCCAAAGAACAATCAGCAATATTATTGGTCCCGATCTGGTGTCTCGGCATCAGTCACATTCGCACCGCTGTAAAGCTGTCTCCCTGTGCCTTTTATATAAATACTTTCATAGTAATTGTCCGGATGATCTCTTCGCTATGTTGACTAGACTTTTTGAGTTTAAGCGCAGTACAGTTGAGCTGGCTAGATGTAACCGTAAATTCGATGCTAATAGTTTCTTTTCTTGCACTTTTCGCTTGTGGAACTCCCTTCCGGCTCCGTGCTTTCCCACCAACTTTAATCTGCAAAAATTTAAATGCAATATCAATCGCTATATGTTATCGTGCTGATTACTTTTCCTCTGTTCTCGCTCCTTTGCAATATTCCTGTTTCTAACATCCAGTACCCCCTTGCGTTTCGGCGGCTTTACTGCCTTGCTTTGGGTGAACCTGATTAAAAAAACATATATACTGATCTGTAAAACGGTACATACGCTGGCATCATTGAATCCACCTCTCTTGAATCTAGCTGCACTGTTATATCCTTTACACACCATGAAGCAGACAGTCAGTAACAAGTTCCCCGATGTTGTGCATTAAGCAATTAATTATTTACTGAATACATTATTTAACAACTTTCTCCATTAGAATTCAAAAGCGTCTATGTGGGGGATGAATTATTTTCCGCCTTAGAACCACTTTCCCATAGACAAAACATCGCAAGTCTTTCGCTACTCTACCGCTATTTCCATCGAAAGTGTACTGACAAGTTACATTCCTTCGTCCCACCCGCCCTGACCATTGCTGATGGGACTCACCATGCCACGTACACAAGGATGAATCATCCTCATTCCCTTCGTATTCCATTAGTAAGGAGTAAGTTCCACTCGGACAGCTTCTTCCCAAGAACTGATGTTTTGTGAAACAAACTCCCGGCAAGAAGTTTCCCAATCATTACAATCTTGACCTCTTCAAGTTTGAGGTTAACAGTTATCGTTCCTACATAATTTCATGAACTATATTTCTTGCCTTTCCTTACGCTCATACAACGCCACACAGTAATCCTCTACTTTGAGTGGCTATTGTGTTTTTTTATTGGATGAACATTAGTAATATTTGTTTTTTTAGTGTTTACAGTATATTTTGTTTAAGGGTACATTTATACTTACTGCAAACTGCGGCGTACAAGTTGAGTTTTCAAGCCTAAAAAACCTTTCCAAAACTAGGGGTCGTCTTATATGGCAGGTATAAAATCCAAACTCTTACCACTGCGTTGTAAATAAGTGCAGCAGGTTGATTTTTCACTTTTGTTATGGGTCCTTAACTATAACTACAGAATGAACTCTTCCTAACACTATTTATACTACGCCTCTCAAGAGAGAGAGAGACGAATCGAGTCGAGCTGATAGTAGTTCACTCCAAACCAGACTGACAGTCATACTAACTCCTTCTACATCTTGTATTATTATTCCGGGTAATATATCTTCGTTATTTCTACTCTTGTGTTCGTGTTGTTCTTCCTTAGTCCTAACCTGGACTATAACAACTTTCTGCAGAAAAGCAACATTTCACTTGGTATGAAAGCTGGGATTTGATGTGATAAGAACTGATACTAAAAATTAGATTCATAACTTTTAACAGTTTTTGAGCATTTAGTTTTAAAGATCGTCTGAAAAATGCAAAGAAATGCCTCATTTCCGCAGGCTTTTGCTTACAAACTGACTTTAGTGTTTCAAGAATAAATCCAAATAAAGTTGATATTTTTGTATTAGATACATTGATTGGAAAATATATTCAAACCAAAATTCTAATTATGATTCAACACAAGCACAATATGCATTTTTTTACTGTTTCGATAATTAAAAACAGTGTAAAAGAAATTGTAAAATATTACAAAAAAGGCTACTCAATCAAAAAGATTTCTTAGAATATTTCTTATAACATAATTAATAAAAGCAAAAAAAATAGATAAAAGTATGTGTAAGACTATAATACTGTTGGGCACAAATTATAAGACAAAATGTTTTAAATTTGCATTATTTATTGAAAATCACACTAAGACTACTACAAAGTATAACATATTCCATCATAATATAGCTAAATTGTTCAGTATAATTTCCCTTTGAAATAAATGAAAGTCTTATTTGATGACACAATCATTTTAGTAATAGTGTGCTTGTGCCATGCACCTTGTGCATATACAATTTGTAAAGCTTCAGTAAATTTTATAAAACTGTGCTATAAGGCTTTCACTGTTTATTGGAATTAAATTCCGACACTACAATTTTCTACCTGAACTTAATCTTTTAAACTCATTTCCTCAAAAAACGGCAATAATTTGGAAAAAAAGTTTTGTGCCATTATTTATCATATCAAACCACAAGTTTCAAATTGAGTGCAATATCAAGGTTCCAAAATCGACAATACTTGCTATACCTCCAGCAGGCTGTCACAAACATATCCCACTAAAACAAAACAAATAATGTAAAATGAAATAGGAAACACAAATTCAGTATTCTATTAATGCTTTAGAACACACCGCGGCCAACCATTGATACACTAAGTGTAAACACTGACCGAAGCGCTGCTTAACTCAGGCGACCATTCAAACATCATGTAGTTTTGGCGCAGGTTATCGTGTAAAATAGGCAAACTTCATTTACCATTAGGCCTAAGTGTTGGGCCACTGGTAGCCTACCGTATGTTTGGAGGTCGACCTATACGATAGGTATAGGCCTATCTCAGAATTTTGAGCTAGAGGCTGACTTGTACGTCGAAATTTACGCTAAAAACTTGCAGTATTGAATAAAATTTCAACTGTGAATTTTTATTCCAAGAATTTACATATGTATTTACATATACAGGTTGTTCAAAAAGTCACCAGGCAATTATATTTTTATGAACATACATTATTACCAGCTTTTCGAAATTCGTGTCCGACGAGAAATGCACTTTCTTCAGTTTTTAAAAACATATTGAAGTGAAATCTGAAATCATAAAAAATATGATTAGAAAAGTAACTTTCTGAACACCCTGTATTTGCTAAATGTACGATTTTATTTTAGATGTGTGCGAAAATTACAGTAAATTGGGTGTGGTAACTGAGCTGAAAAATATTCCTCACTAAGTGTTTTCATAAAATTAATTTACAAATTGAAATTAATTCATTAATGAATAACTAATTACTAGTTAATAATCATTAACTGACATCGGAAATTTACCTGATTTTTTATAGATTTTTATATAACTTAGGGTATATTAAATGTTTTAAATGTGAGCACTTAATTGTTTGTACAATCTACTGAACACATAAAATGATTTAAAATAGAACCAATACATTTATGTACACACAACTAGTGGATGAAATTATAATTACCGTGCTATTTTGCTTCCCACCTTTTCTAGACTAAGGGGCAGCTGTTTGTCCATAAATCGGGCATAACAGATCTGATAAACCCGTCTTCACAGGGATTAGCATCTCTGGGATTCACCTGTTCATTTTCCCTGATTAAATTTCTTACAATTTTTCTCTGATCTTCTTCCAATGTTTTTCCCCCCATTTAGTTACAAATTAACGCTGTATACATACATACATTTTTTTTTTTACTTCAGTGAACATTGAAGTCAACAGTCAGAGGCGACAGGCTGTTTCATGCTAGACGCAATGTCAGACTTTAATGTTCACTTTTATATATTTATATTTACATACGCTCTATCTTTGATATTGAGCACTTTATCCCATAAAACACCTTAAAACTATATTTTTTCATATATATATATATATATATATATATATATATATATATATATATTGAACAATAAAAAAAATCTAAAAAAATTAAAATCTTCAGACACACTGGGTTGTATATTAATATTCTTTCGTTTTTATTATTATTTCATTTAAATTCATCGACTAGTTTCGGCCAACATGGCCATCATCAGGAGAGAAAAAAAATTCTGCTTGCTGGTATCAGTGAACTACAGAAATGAATGTATTGATAGAGAAAATGAACTTTTGTCTGTAGTTTTCATTTGTTTTTTATTTTTTATTTTTTTAACATGAATTATATATATATATATATATACATACATACATATATATATATATATATATATATATATATATATATATATATATATATATATATTCTGTTTATACGTTATTTAATAGATACAATTTATTTAAGTAAAATGCTTCTTTTTTTTTTACACAAATAAATTAAGGTACGTTTCGTAAGCAGATATGATCGTTCGGGTAAGATCGTCGAAGATTTGTTGTTTATAAATACTAATTTCGACATTGCTAACCAGACGCTTCTCTCTAGCTGAGTGGTATAGCACGTCAGTTCAGCAACCAAGAGGAGAACTTCATCCAAAGAAGATCATGTTGAGTGTATAATGGGATACTGAAGGAATTGTCCATTACGAAATGTGAAACAACAATCAAACAATTACAGTTAATCTGTACTGTGATCAACTTCGTCGTTTGAAAACATCTTTGAATCAAAAGTGACCTTCCTCAGTGAATAGGAAGGGTGTCATCACCCATCATCTCACACAGCTCGGCTGACTAAAAATCTTTTGGAAGAGCTGGGTTGGGTAATATTGCATCATCCACCATATTCTCCTGACTTTTCTCCTTCTGATTTTCACTTGTTTCGGGGACTACAGAATCATTTGAATGGTCTTAGGTTGACATCAAAAGAAGAGATTGAAAATGAGCTGGATACATACCTAAGGAATTTTACAGGCGTGGTATTTATAAGTTTGTTGATAGATAGAATTATGTTCTAGAAAGCAGAGGAGGTTATGTTAACGAATAAATATTTTCATAATCATGGGCTTTTTCATTTTCAATATAGACCTTGAAATTGGACATTACTTTTGAAAGCAAACTGATATATTTATATTTGCAAAACTTTGCAAAATTATTGGCTATATTTCTTAAGGTTGATTAGACTTAAAAAAAAGACTTAAAAAATTACAGTAGAACTAATACATCTTCCTGAGAAGGCAAGAAGATGAAGGTGTCATCCATATGTCTCAGCCAGATGGTTGGTTTCAACGGTGTCATTCTCAAAGCCATTTCTCGTATAATCGCCATCACTCGAAACAATGTCGATAACGTAGCCATGCTTTCTGCTATCTGTCAGACACTAATTAGAAATATATTGGTTGTGTACAGCATGTGTATTTCTACTAAGTTATTCGTCTGGATACTGTTATGTTTCCCCAAGCAATGATCATTTATCATAAATCCTGGATAGTGTCTCATCTGTATGAACCTTGGTAAACAGATTCACAGTATCCAAACTCGCTATTTTGTTGCAATCAATGGGAGTATCTTGAATTGTTTCTAAAAAGTGTGCATAGCTCTTTACATAGGACGGAAACTTATTGGTAGTGGGTTGACTGTATTTATCAGGAATCTGCATAATAAGTTACAGGTCTTAATGAAAAATCGTCTTTTTGAATTTGGTAGCTTACAGTTTCATTGATTCAGCTGATTATATTCAGTTCTCGATTTCTATTCAGGATCTGCAACAGCTCCTTCTTCTTTTTTAGTGTGTATTTACTGATGAGATACCCACACAGAACGGGGATGTTGTGATATTTTATCTCAGCTATTTCGCGTTTTTTGACCAGCGATAGATATGGTCTTCAAAGCGGTCACCTACTTGACCGAAAGGAAATAAAAGAATAAATTAATTTTTTTGGTATCAAGTGCCAACAAACCGTTCACTGAGAATTTCCATTTGCTTTCACAGTTGAGATTGAAATAGTGAGTTCTGGACTTCCCATTATCGGGGACAGATTGTTCCTATGCCACCCACTCGAGTTGCCAACCGTACGCCGTGAAGTTGGGATAGGCAAAGAGTGGTTAGAGTGAGAGTCGAAGGGAAGAGCTCAGCTGTTATTCTGACATGGCAGAAGTTGTCGCAAGTGTCACCTGCCATCACCTTGACCGATTGAAGAGAATCCTTGAATTAAGCAACTAAATATATTGGAAACAGGATCCGTGTCCCCATTTCTCTCTGCGGTGTTTATTTTCACCTTTAGTTCCTTCTGAGCTTGCAGCGGGAGTTTCCTAGTTTTTACTATCCCAAACGCAACTATTTTGTGACTTTCAATTTGTCCATCACTAACACTTCATTGCGTTTGTCTGCTAACACTAAGATCATATTAGTATCACTCCACTTTACTTTGATAACCATTCTTTCCTCAGTTGTCAGGGCCATGGCGATTTCAACTGGGGTTATCGCAGCCAAGTAAACAACTCGCTTGGAAACATTTGCAAACTTGAAACCTTTGCTTAGCTTCGTTTCTTCAGAGGTTCTTAACTGGTATTTGCTGATCTTTCAAGGATTGATGGGGAAGTGAGTCGAACTGTGACCTTTCAACCTTTGTAGTTTCCCTGTTTGGCATGCTTTGAGACTTTCACATTTCTAATTATAGAACTTATCAAGATCTTGTGGGTTCTTGTTTCTATCCAAATTGGATGTTATTCGGTCAAGGAATGTTTTCTCATTGAATAGTTAACTCTTTAAATGCTGTTCTATACACCGGCTACAGTGGACTGTCTCACTAAGGAGAGTCTCCTCTGCTCTTTTCCATACATTCCCTTCTGGAATTGACGGGTCTTTTGACATTTAAACCGAGCTGAAGATTCATATGTCTGCATATATAAGAAATATTAGATATTTTAAACATTCTGCCATATTTAGGTGGAACTTTTCTCATCGTATTTATTCTTTTTACATTTCAATGCAGATGTTCCCAAGTCTATATCCTTAGTTATACTTTATTCCTAATTTTCATTAATGACCTTCTTGCTGGCAACAGCTCTCAACTTGGTATCTCTATGCTGATTATACAACCATTTACTCTTGTCTTGATAGTAACTCTGATCAGCTCGATAAAGTCAAATTGGCAGCAAACATGATCTTCAATCTGTTGTTGACTCAGGTAAAGAATGGCTTGTTAATTTTAACCCCTCCAAAATAAAACTTCTCTCTATAAACCCCCTGACAGTCATCTTTCTTCATTCCATCAGTATGACTGATACTAACCTCTAAGAGAGTGACTCGTTCTGGGGCTAACATTCTCGGCTGGCAGGAAATGCAAAAACTATATTGAATCCATTGCTAGGTCTGCTGCTGCTAAGGAATTTGGTTCACTCTGTAAGAAAGTTTTCTTTCCTGAATTTATCTTACATATCTATAAATCTATCATTCGCCCATACCTCGAATATTACTACCACATATGGTCCGGAGCTCCTGATATATATTTAGAGATTCTTGATAAAATTCAAAGAATCAGCAATATTATTGATACTGACAAGGCGTCTAGGCTTCAGTCACTTTCCCAACGCCGTAAAGTTGCTTCCCTTTTCTATAAATACTTTTACGGTAATTACTTGGATGAGCTCTTCGCTATGGTACCTAGACTTTATGAATTTAAACGCAGTACTAGATTAGCAACAAGGTCTCATCATTTACAGCTTAACTGGTTAAATGTAACTGTAGGTTCTATGTTAACATCTTTTTTTCTCGCAATTCTCGCTTCCCCGAAAAGTGTTTAGACGTACTACATTCCCAGGTTTCACCAAAATTCAAACCCCTTTACGGCAAGGAGACGCCATGTCACATATATTGTAGCAGAGCCCTCACATTTCCTCCATGTTTCATCGGTGAGAAGTAAGTTCCACTGAAACAGCTTCTTCCCGCGAACCACTGCTCTGTGGAACCGACCGCCCATGTTTCCATAATCACTACAATCTTAGAGTGTTCAAGACTAGGATTAACTTTTATCTTCCACTCCTATCAGCACAAATTGCCTCCTCACGTCACCCTCTACCTCGAGTGGCCTTGTAAAAGGTGAAACTTACTGTAAAAAAAAATGATTCTAGAGTGGGTTCCCGTTGCCTTCTCTCAGTCAATTATATGCCATGCGTGATACACGCTTAGGTGAGCATGTATCTTTCGATACATGACTGACGAGGCAGGATTTTTTCCTGCAGTACGTTGCCATTTCTTTCTGCGATAGACCAGTTGCCATCAAAGGCTAGAGAACCCGGTCTGTCCTGCTATTTACCTATAGCTGGGGGAAGAAGAGAATTCATACCTTTCCCAAGGTTATTAGTACGTAAGTGAATGTAACGGATTTGACTGGAATTCGAACTCGACTCTCCGATTCCTCAATCCGAGCCGCCATCCATTACTCCACCGTACGGATTAGAATATTGTCATTCTCTTAAACTGGTTGCCACCCAAGATTAGAGAAATCTGTCTGTTCCGGTATTTAACCCATAGCTGAGGTGAAAAAGAGATGGGTTCGTGCCACTCTCAACGATATTAGTGTGAAGGGAACACAACAGGCAAGCCGGAACTTGAATTCTGATCACTGATTTCACTTTCCGTGTCGATAACTGCTACACTAGCTGCACATCCCTGAAGAATAAGAACAACACAAAATTCATTTTTTTTAATTATTTCACCCCAAGCAAGGTAATAAAGCCACTAAGACGTAAGGAGTTACTGAGTGTTAGAGAGTATATGAAAAAAATACTATTTAGCAGAGAGAACAAGAATTAAGAAAACAAAGCATAACGAGTGACATTTTTACATTTATATTCTTGAAGATCAAAGTTGACAAGCGTATGTTTTATATTCGGAACGAATGGAAAAAGATTGATCGACTACCACAGTTGTGAAAACTGAGTCATCAAGTCATTCGAAAATAGCGACAATTGGACGACAAGCTACAGGAATACAAACAGAGGAAGCACTTCCGATATTTCTTAAAAGATATCTAGTTTCGTTTAATTGACGAAGGGGAATAAAGAAAGTTATTCGTATAACGTGCGCAGAAAACTTTGGAATCAGTAAAAAAAAAATCTTCAACGTTTATTTTCATCTAATTTTTAAAGATTAAATCTTTCAATCTGCAAGTGACAAATGTTTGATCGTTTTCTGATCGAACCTAGACAGCAAATCGACAGAGTTTAAAGCGAAAAACCAAACTCTATTGTCTGTTTCCTTCTTTGGGTTGGCCAATGTAATTTGATAGCTTGTACTGAAAATTCCTTGTGGTATTTCATTTTATTCCAGCGCCGTTCAGAAAACTCAGTGTAATACGATACTCTTTCCTGCCCCAGTACAAGCTATGTCAAAATGCAATACCTTCACCTTTTAAGTATATATATATATATGTGGGGGGTGAATGTGTGTGTATGCACGTGTGTGTGTTATGTGTGCGTGCTTTAAAATAAAAAAACTATTTTCGCCTTCTTTCACCATGTCAGTTCTCTCCCTGTTTCTCTATATACATATGATCTCTCTCTCTCACTCACACACACACACACACATATATATATATATATATATATATATATATATATATATATATATATATATATATATATGTATATATGTAGGTAGGTAGGTAGGTAGGTAGGCAGAAAAATAAACCCAGAAACAGTAATAAAAATAGAATTAAGCTAGTGAAAATTAAATATTTTAACACAAACATTTTACAAGTAAACGAGAAGATGGTGGGAAGTTCTCGGCCCAACCAAGAAGCCTTTCCAAAACTAAAAATAGAAAAATAGCAGATGTTTGATTAGAGTTTAACCACCGGGTCAGGCCAAGAACTTTTCAACACCTCTTTACATATTCAGTACGTCGTTTGCTCCAAAAATAATGCTTCCTACTTTATTATATTGAAGCCAATGTTGGTAAATAAAACAATAACAGACTATTAGGAAATAACAAAATATAGAGAGCGAAAGGTAAGAAGCTGGAAAATAGCTTTAAAGGCCCAAAAATCACAACATGGAAAACAAGAAGCTAAATTATTTTAACTGTAATAATTTTGCTATATTAATATGATAATAATACAGAATATATATATTTTTATATTAGTTATTCGATATGGTGGTATTATTAATTATTATTATTATTATTATATACATTAAAAACCATAAATATTATTTTATTAATAATAGAAATAAGATAATAATAATAATAATAATAATAATAATGTTTGTCTCTCACTTCGTTAGTTCGCACGACCGTTATGCCCTGTCAATACCTCATAAATAATAGAATATTTCCGTTTGGATCGCATGGAAAGACACTACTTCGTTTGGGAAAAATAGAAGTGTTTAACAGCTGTTTCAATGAAATGGAAAAGTTGTCAATTTCAAATCTTTTCATTTGTACCCACTTCTTAAAATAATGACCATCATTCATATTTATGACTGTTATTGCAATATTTTGTTAATGTTGTTAAGTTCAAATATTTAAGGATACAATAAGGGAATTTCTAATTTTACTGTCGTAAAACTCACCATGAGCTTTTTCTTTCTTCTTTTATGTGCCATGTCTATTCAGGACTTAGGGGATCTAGCTCTCCATATCTTCCTGTTCCTTGTAGTTCTTAATAAGTCTTGTCTTTTTGTTATCTCTCCCAAACTCTGTTCTGCCATACATTTGCTCAATCCCATCAAGTATGTTACGCGCTGCTTTTTTCGGTCCCTCTTCCCCTCTAGCTGTCCTGTGCGTATCAGGTTTTCCAAGCCCTCCTTCCTCATTACGCGTCCCAGAAATTTCAACCGCATCTTCCCGATATTAATTATAAGTTTCTTTTTTGTTTCCATTCTCTCCAAATTGTTGCTCACATGATCGGCCCATGGTATCCTCAGCATTTTTCTGTTAAAACCACATTTCTATTGTTTGTCTTCATTTTGAGGAGATTGTCCAGTATTCGCTGCCATACAGGGGGACAAATATCACGTAAGAATTCAGTACTGTTTTCTTTGTTTCCAACGGAATTTTTTCTGTCTCTTTATAATCTACTTAACTTTTGGAAAGCATCTTTGGCCATCCCAATACGTCTTCGGATCTCAGTGTCGCACATTTCGTCCTCTGTTAGAACACTTCTTAGATATCTAAATTTCTGTACCTGCTTGATTTTATTATCCCAGATCTGTAATTTTGTAATTTTGGTGATAACCATGCATTCTGTCTTCTTAGTTTATGCTTAGTCCTTTCTTCTCGCTTTCCTTCGCTACCTTCTGTGGGAGGTGTTGCTGTGTCCTTTCC